>JAZGUH010000310.1:0-559048 GCA_037893225.1 Hippasteria phrygiana
AATTAAACGTCGAACATTATTTATTTATTGTTGGCCCACAATTACATGCAATACTGTCAACAACATGACGCTGTCACGGGAGATTCTTGTTCGAATAAATATCGCGATTCAGCCAATGGTCGCTTTTCAAGACCATGGTGCAGTGGTGAACAGTTTTGAAGAAAACAAATCAAAAACCGCTTCAAAAATTGTCGGAACAATAAACAAAATGTAAGGTAAAGAGCAGGAATACGCACGTGAAGGATTTACTGCATTAGCAAAGATGGGCCACGCTAGCACTACGTATTTTGGCGTGTCGTGTGCATGTGCATGCTGTGTATAGGACATGCACTGACAACCGCGATGTTTATAATAATAATAATAATACAAGCATTTGTAAAGCGCCATCTATCTATGTAGACATATTCCGAGGCGCTTGAAGAAAAGAAACTGTCCAGAACTCTACAAATAGTTAAATATACATGTACATGTATGTATACTTGAAACAAAACCAGCAATCTAATTATAAGTTGAGTTAAACAGGAATGTTTTAAGAAGGCATTTGAAGGTATGTAAAGATTGACAGCTACGAATTTCCTGAGGCAAAGAGTTCCATATAGTGGGCGCCGCAACTGAGAAGGCATAGTCCCCATACGATGTTCTAGTTCTTGGTGTCACAAGAAGATGTTTGTCAGATGACCTTAGGTGGCGATTAGGGGAATACTGGGTGAAGAGATCCTGCAGATATGTTGGTGCGCTGTCATTGAGGGCTTTCCAGGTAAGTAGGATTATTTTGAAGGCAACCCTCTGTTTGACTGGAAGCCAGTGAAGATTTCTCAGGACTGGAGTAATGTGGTCAAATTTCCGTGTTCGGGATAAGACACGAGCCGCAGTGTTTTGAACATGTTGAAGTTTGCACATGAGAGTGTTGGTGATTCCAAACAGAAGTGAGTTGCCATTATCCAACCTTGATGTCACGAGAGCATGGATAAGGATGGCAGCCGACTCATCAGTCAGGATTCGGCGGATGCTGTTGATGTTTCTAATATGGTAGTATGACGTTTGGCAAACTTTCTTGACATGCGATTCCATTGACATCGTGCTGTCAAACATGATGCCAAGATTACGTGCAGTCGTAGAACGTTGAATATTAGAAGTCCCAAATTGCATCTGGTTGCATCTGATTTTATCCTGGCTACGTTTGGAAGTGATAATTAGAAGTTCGGTCTTGTCGTCGTTAAATTTTAATTTATTCCTGGTCATCCATTGCTTAAGATTACAAACACATTGTTCAATACGCTGTCTCACGGAATGTTCGTCGTCTTGGTTTCCTAGATGAAACGATCCATATATCTGTGTGTCGTCTGCATAGCAATGAACTTGAAGTTGATGCCTCCGTACAATAGCGGCAATAGGCTCGGAGTATATTGTGAAGAATAAGGGACCTAATACTGATCCTTGAGGGACGCCAGAAGAAAGTGAGATGGGAGATGATAAAGATCCATTGATGTTCACAGTCTGTGTTCGATGACATATATATGATCTAATCCATTGCAGGGCTGGACCAGTAACACCGATGGACTGAAGGCGGTGGAATAAAACATCATAGTCTATAGTGTCGAATGCTGCAGAGAGATCAAGGAGAACAAGGAACACACCACGCTTATCGTCAACTGCCCGGAGAATATCGTTCTTAACTCTTAGAAGAGCAGTCTCTGTTCCATGATGTTTTCTATACGCAGATTGCAATGGTTCATGTAGATTGTGTTCAGTCAGATGATCAGTAATTTGGGAATAAACAACCTTCTCTATTACTTTGGATATGAATGAAAGGTTGGATACGGGACGAAAGTTCTTGAGGTTTTCAGGATCGAGGGTGGGTTTCTTCAGCAGAGGAGTCACCAGGGCATTTCTAAATTGCTGTGGGAATTTAGAAGATTGAAGAGACAGGTTGACAATTTTGGAGATAACTGGAGTCAAAATATTCAGATTGTTCTTTAGGAGCCAGGTAGGAATTGGATCCAAATCGCACGTCTTTGATGGTGATGATTTGATGATTTTCCTGATTTCCTCATCCAGAGCTGGTGTGAATTCTTCCAATGGTGTAATATCAGAGTGAGATGACTCGGTGGTATACGGCTGCATACAATCTAGATCGCGGTCAAGATTATTACGAATGTTCCGAATCTTTGTTATGAAATAATCACTAAAAGTTGTCGCCAATTCCTGTTTATTGTCGTGTGTGGGTAGTTTAGTTTACACAACAAAAGGCGCGCCACATCATGGTCGTTGCCGACTACTTTACCAAATGGGTCGAGGCATTCGCCATCCCCGACAAGACCTCCGAGACTGTAGCCCGAGTTCTGGTCGAGCAGGTCATCACTCGATTCGGAGCTCCTCTTGAGATCCACACCGACCAGGGGCGGGAGTTTGAGGCAGCGCTGTTTCAAAGTGTCTGTCAATTGTTGGGCGTCCACAAGACGCGTACGACGCCTTTCCACCCCCAGTCTGATGGTATGGTGGAGCGGTTCAACCGCACACTCAAGACCATGCTCAGTGTCTTCGTCAGGGAGAAACAGGACGACTGGGATGAGCACTTGCCATACCTGATGATGGCCTACCGTTCTGCCCAGCATGAGAGCACGAAGATGACGCCGAACACGCTAATGCTTGGCAGGGAGATCGGTCTACCCTTGGACTTGGTAGTTGGAGCCCCCGAAGAGGACACCGATGGTCCCGTGGACCTACACGATTATGCTCAGGAGCTGAAGGAGAAAATGAGGGATACTCACGCCTTTGCTAGAAGCCACCTCAGAACGAATCAGCTGCACCAGAAGAAGTGTTATAACCGCAGGTTGCACGGAAGTGGTTACGAGCCAGGACATCCGGTCTGGTTGTACACCCCCCAAAGGAAGCTGGGACGAGCTCCCAAGCTGCAGTGCTGGTGGGACGGGCCCTTCATCGTGCTCAACAAGATTGATGATGTGACCTACAGAATCCAGAAGTCGCCTCGCTCCAAACCGAAGGTGGTGCACTACAACCGTCTAAAGCCCTACCTGGGGGGAGTGCAGGCGGACTGGTGGACCAAAGCTGTGCCCGGAGCTAAAACCGTTGAACCTCAACCCCTGGATGGGGGAGAGTCGTCAACTAGGGGGAACGTAGAACCTGCTGGTCCACCGCGGGTGGAGGTACCCAGACGGAAACGCGTTAGGGTGAAAGACCCTGAACCAACGGAGGTTGCTGCTGAGCCCGTACAGAAAACAAGGCATGGCCGGCCCGTGGTTAAGCCCGACAGATATTGCCACCAACTAAATAACCTTTCTTCTTCTTCCCCTTGCAGGATGGACGAGGTACGCTGCGAACAGTGCGGGAGGACCTTCACAAGGAAGACCAACCTTCGACGTCATCGACGGACCTCCTGCGAGAAGACGCACCCAACTAAGCCCTACCAATGCGGAAAGGGCTGTGGACAGGCCTTCTACCGGTCCGATATCCAGGCTAAACACGAGCGCGTCTGCAGTGGGGTCCAGCTAGTGGGGTCCGTGCTGCAGGATGAGCTCGAGTTATCTGCCAGCGACGAAGAACTCGAGCTCATGGACACCACTGCAGAAGGAATGGAGTGCCATCCCGTCGGGGGCGAAGCCAGCTACCACTCGGAGCGGCCTCGCGCCACTCAGCAACCAGCGACCAACCCTACAGCCGAGGCCAGCTGCCAATCGGAGCGGCCTCGCACCACCACTACCCGTCCGGACCACCCTCAACCCGAAGCTGGCCAGTCTAGCGGCCGAAAGAGACGTTGGACCGGCGCCATGCAAAAGACCAAGTCCACAGCTGGGACTTGCCGCCCACGGCCGGCGCCGTCGAGGGCACCTTCAGCTAAACGCCACCGGAGGCGGGACAGCATGCCCCCACTGGGGGCGTGTATTACCTTCACAGACGGTTCCCGCTGGACAACATCCACCCCTGGACGGCTGGAACAAGAGCGGACAAGGCCTACCCGGGATGCGGCTACGAGCATGGAGGAACCACATCTATCCGCCTTCCCCGAACTTATTTGAGGGCAAATAGGAGTCCTCGGAGGGGGCGGTGTAGCGTTTGGACCGGCTAGCAACGGAGGGCACTCTACACCTTCCACGGTGCGGACTGGAGCACCTGTGAAGTGGACTGGCTAACAACAGAGGGCGCTCTACACTTTTCACGGTGCGAACTAAGAACCCTGGAAAACAGACTGGTCAATCCGGCTCGGCAGCCATCTTGTTGTTGTTGTGATAGATAGCGTCAGTCAGTCACATGTTTGGAGCTTGCTATGTAAAGAAGTGTTTTTGTTCTATCTACTAAATTGTGAATAAAGCGAGGTTCTAGCAGAAATATAATTGCCTGAGTTGTCACTGATTGTGTTCCGATCAAAGCCCAATCGACACGCTACAAATTGATTTTCAGCCCCCAAGAAGCAGCTAAACTGCGCACACTGGAATGGGCACAGTCGGTAACGACCTCCAACCCATTCGACGGGCTGGAGGACGAGTTTGCCCGGGAAGCAGCCGAGGTCTTCCACGATGGAGCGGAGGCCCTGGACCCGGACTCGGACTCGTACACGGACTCCGACACGTCCACCTTCTCTGTCGCCAGCGTGGCCAGCGCGGCCAGCGCCGTGAGCAGCAAGCGTGGCCAGCGCCGTGAGCAGCAAGCGTGGCCAGCGCCGTGAGCAGCAAGCGGGGGCACTCCCAGGACGAAGAGTACAACAGAGTACGAGTCAAAGCCGGTGAAAAGAAAACGAGAATGAACAACTGAACTGTTGGTTTTGCAGTTTTCTTGACCTCTATAATTTATGGACTGCTTATATATTGCCCTATTTTTGCTTGCTTTTTGTATGGTTAATTTTAAAGTAGCATCCTTAAATGTAAATGGTTTGAGGAATCAGGCGAAACGATGTCAAATTTTCGGTTTCTGCAACAGTCAGAGTATTGATATTCTGCTGTTGCAGGAAACTCACGTCTCTGGCTTTTCCGAGGCCAGGGCGTGGGCCCGGGAGTTCGGCGGCGTTGGGTATTGGTCCTTTGGGACAACCTCGAGTTTGGGACGGCCATCTTGCCGTCTTCACGCCACTCGTGGTGCCCTACGGATTATTTGCGTGACAATTGAGGTAGGCTGCTTTCTCTCACGGTTTTAATGCCCAACACAAAAACAAAAATTCGTATTGTTAACGTTTACGGCCCGAATGATCCGCATGACAGAGAGAATTTCTTTAAAAGCGAATTACGTCACCTCACACGGGGTATGAGACACGTTATTTTGGGGGGTGACTTTAATTGCATTGAGAATTTAGTTCTCGATTCAAAAAGGGGGGTTGCTTATCACAGTACCAGGGGGAGTAAGGACATCCAGAAAACCGTGAGGGGGAGTGGCCTCCTTGATGTATGGCGGGTTCAAAACCCCGATGAAAAGAGATACACTTGGCACTCGAACGATAACACAAACGCCTCTAGAATTGACCGCCTATACATGTCACGCGAATTGTCTGAAGGTGCACTAAGCGCAATCACTGCATGCCCCCTGTCTGACCACGATTTAATTTCTGTTGTTTTCACGGACCAAATTCAAAACGCTGGGCGGGGTTTTCTGGAAATTAAACACTTCTTTTTTGGGGAGGGATGATTTTAAACACGTTGTTAGTTCGGAATGGAAAAATTGGGTTGCACGAAAAGGGGACTTTGGCAATTTAGTCGAGTGGTGGGACAGGGGAAAAATCCAACTAAAGCGTGCAGTGATTGTGTTTTCTGCTGGTGAAGCACGAAAACGTGGCTCTGAACGTAAAGACCTTTTGAGAGAAATCAATCTCCTGCAGAAAATTTTTTAATACGGAGATCCTGCATGCGTAGACGAATTGCATGACTTAAAAACCCGGTATAACACTCTGTTAATAATTCCCATTTTTCTGTTCACGACCCTGTTTTTTTTGCCGAAAATAGCACTTTCCGGCCCAAGAAACACGACTCGGACTTAAAACGCATGCAGGGCCTCCGTGATGGTTCCGGTCAACTGCACACTGAACAAAAACGAATGACCAACATTTGTAGGAGTTTTTATACCGATTTGTATACAAAAACCAACACGGACGAAAAGGAGATTGATTTTCTTAAGGGTTCTATTGACAGTTCACTGAGCCCTGATCAGCAATTGTTGCTCAAGGGGCCGGTGACTGTCAGCTAGGTGAGGCGGGCATTGTTCGATATGGCAGCGGGTAAGTCCCCGGGTTCGGACGGCTTGCCCGCTGAATTTTACAAGACATTTTTCAGTGATATGTGCCAAGATATTTGTGATATGGTCAATTGTGTTTTTCAGTAAAGGTAGTCTTAGTCAAAGTCAACGGTTGGGTCTGATTACGTTGCTGTACAAGAATAAAAGAAATCGTCAAGAGTTGGGTAATTGGCGGCCCATATCACTGTTGAACGTCGATTACAAAATCATTGCAAAAATCCACGCCACCAGATTGCGGAAAATGTTGCCTAGCATTGTTCATGAAGATCAGACTTGCTCGGTGGCGGGGAGAAGCATGTCGGACAATGCTCATACACCTCCTCCGCAACGTTCAGAGTTACGTAGATCAGAAAAATATGTGTGCTGCGTTCGTATCGCTCGACCAACAAAATGCATTGGACAGAGTTGACTGGGGGTATCTTCAGCAGATCCTCGGAACCCTTGGCTTCGGGTGAAAACTTCAGAAAATGGGTGCAGATTGTTTACAAAGACATTAAAGGAGTGTGATTTGTAATGGGCATATTTCAAGGCCTTTCTCGCTATCCCGAGGGGTTCGACAAGGCTGTCCGCTTTCGCCGTTACTTTACATCCTCGCCCTCGGGTGTGCGATTAGGGCCGATCCCAATATCAGGGAGTTATATTACCGGGGGGCACCGAAGCCAGGGTTTCGATGTAAGCTGACGATACCACCCTCATTCTAGCGGACGGTAAGTCTATCGTCCGCAGCTTTGAGTTGATCGAGAGATACGAACGCGCATCAGGCGCTAAGCTGAACCAGCAGAAAACGAGTGGCGTGTTCCTTGATCGATGGAAATATCGACCAAGTGGCCCGGTTGATATCGCTTGGGTGACTTCAGCTAAGATCATTGGTACATGTATTTCCTTTGGTTATGGGGACATCAAAAATAACATGTGGGAAGAGAAAATGAGGGAACTGGAAAACTGTATTAGGGAATGGGAAGATAACAATAATAAACACTATTGTGATATCCAAAATTTGGTATTTAGCTGAAGTCGCTCCACCCCCAAAAGAGAAACGGAAAAAAATCAATAGGTTGATTTTCGGTTTCGTTTGGGGCCACAAAACAGAGTATGTCGGCCGGGACACCATACCTCCCTCCCTCTCAAGGAGGGATGGGGATGGTGGACATAGACAGCAAGATTGCCGCCATGCAAGGTGTTCATGTCGCCAGCATCTTATCAGACCAACCCGGCAAGTGGCAGGTTCTCGCACGCTACTGGTGCGGTCTGTTTCTGCGGAGTGCAGACCCGTCATTGGCGTGTGGGAATCTACCACACTGCGACACACAGCCGGACTTCTATTGTTCTGTTTTGTCTAATTTCCGAAAATACAAAGATTTAGTTCAAGACTGGCTACAGATAAAACTCAAGGAACACCTTGCAACCGGTAAGGACTGGGCCACGGCATGGTCACGCATGCTGTGTAGCAAATTGTCCAATATTCACACTTTGTTGAATTTCACAGTCGTACACGGCGTGCTGCCCACCGGCGACAGACTTCGTAAACGGTCCAAGTCCAAAGGCCCGGGTCTGTGTCTTCACTGCGCTCGACTGGAAACATGTTTTCGTTGAGTGCGGTGTGGTCAAGCCGGTGGGCCAGTGGCTAGGTCACTACTTGGTCGGTTTAGCCAACACGCGCGCGTACCCATGCGACACGGACACGCTATTACTGTCATTGTTTCCGCAACCAAAAACAAAAGCACTGGAGTTTAAGATGGCACAAAAATTAAGTATTTTTCGACGAACAATCTGGGTCTCCAGAATTCGACAAGAAAAAAGATTAATAGTCATGATTTACTGTGCCGTCTCAAAAAGTACCTCCAGGTCCGTGTCGGGGCCTGATTTCTCAGCCAAGGTTTTTGCAGTCCATCGTTTATTTTGAACTAATTTGGACAAGTTCAGAGGTTTTTTGTCACCTGATCAAACAAACTAATTTATACAAAGTGAGGAATTCATGATTCATGATTTACAAAGTAAGGAGTTGAAAAGAAGTGTAAACTTCTTATTGTAAATTTGTTTATTGTAAATATGTATATGTGTTGTAGGTTTTTTTCGCAAGAAAATAAACCATTTAAAAACCGCACTGCACTAGATATTTAAAAGACTAAGGCCGGGAATCCGTGTGTCCGTATTGCGTGCGTGATACGTCAAAACAGAATTACACAAAATACAGTGGATCACTTAAAACAGATTGCCGATAAGTGGTAGTATGTCCATTGCATTTCGTGTAGTTTTCTTTTTACACATAACACAGTACAGACAAATGGTTTCCCTGTCTTAAGGGCCGGTCACACTGGCCACGATAACAAAGACGATAACGAAAACGGTGAGAATAAACGGCACTGATTGGTGGACGGTCGCGCGTGTAATACGCGCGCGTTCCATCTACCAATAGGGAGCGTTAATTCGCATCGTTTTCGTTTTCGTTGCCAGTGTGACCGGCCCATAAGTCTGTCAGAACTGCTATGTACATGTAGTACGTCCACGGATCAAACAAATTTCTTGGAATTGAACCCCCATATACATGTACATAAAAACAAGTACATGTACATGTATGTCACATGAATCAAACGGACATCACCAAATTCGTTCTATTATGTTAGCCTACAATCTTCTGTTTTAAAATGATAGGTCATGCCGCATCAAGTCAAAACTGTAAGTGTTCAGGTTAGTGTAGGATTGAATGATGTTGACAGGTGATGTGCATGTATGCTCGTGGTCACACTGTACAGGGTTTAAAAAAAGAAAATAAACCCCAGTTACCTCCCATGTTCTTCAAGTTAATGTCACCAAGTTACTATCGTTATGTCGGCCCAAGAACTGCTTTTTAAATTGATAGGCCGCTCATCAAGATCAGGTCACGATGTATCTATACAAAACCAGCAAACAATATGTTCAAGTTGGTGCAGGATTGAGTGATGTTGATTGATTGGTGATCAAAGTGGGAACAGACCTATTGCCTGTTTGAGACTTGGTGGGGGGGGGGGGGGGGGGGGGGGGGGTCGTCAAACCCCAAAGTGGAACTTTTGGCATATGAGCAACATTGTGCATACATGCATAAATACGTAACATGAAGTGTTTTAAGCGTCGTACAATTTGCATTGATCATATTAAAGGAGAACATTCAGTGATACATTTGTATTAGGCTAGCCTGAGTTATAGTGACTTACCATTTTCTATATTTCTGAGCGGAACTCGTCACTGAGCAGGGTCGAGGGGTGTTCGAACCCCCGAACCCCCCCCCCCCCCCCCCCCCCCCCCCCCCCCCCCCCCCCCACCGTACAGGCCTGGGGAAACACGCCCGCATGCACCTACACCAGTCAACATTACCCGATCCTACACTAACGCGCACAGAATCTGTTTACTGGTTTTGCATATACACCTAATAATGCTCAGTAATCTGTGACTTGATCTTGATGAGCTACCTATCATTTTAAAGAGAGGACCGTAGGGTACATAAGGGCGACACCAGTTTGATAAATATGGAATATACATGTATCTGGGGTTTATTTCCCGTTAAATATTTTTGACTCGTCCTGTATTGTAATGACAAATTCCGTGCATTAACATTTCAGCTACTTGAGTTTGCAAATGATGGCTTACCTTGATGTATATCAGAAGCTCTTTGACTTTATGCTTCGTCTCGGACATATCTTGTGTCACTGCTGCCTGCATTCTTGCTGTAGTCTTCTTTGTCTCCCTGATTCCAGCCACAGTGAGGCAGTACAACACTATGTTAATCAGTATGAGTAAAGCAACAGGAAGACCAAATGCCAGGAGGTTGCTTTGCCCACTCCCTTCCTTCATATTTTTTCCATCGGTGATCCAACACACATACTCATTGCCGTAGCGGAGACTTGTACACTGACATACATGAGCAGCAACACACGGAACTACCACTATTATCGGCAGTCCCCATGCGTAAAGCATATACAGGAGAAAGATTGTGGTATCACTGATAGACCTCTGTAGTTTGGCGCCAGTACCAAATGTGTAGCACAGATCCAGTGACAATACATTCATCCAACAGAAGGCCGCCAACCAGAAATAATGGGCCATGGCAGACACAGCAATACACAGCTGAGGAATGCCTGTGGCTTGACCATTTACCAAAAGGAGAAGTTGGGCAATCAACAGTGCTACAACCAGGTTCATGATTGACTTACTACCGGCGCGATTACGAAGGATTGGGAACATGCAGTATGTCAGAAATGTCAAAGCACATGCAACAACTGATAGGAAAGTTCCAGTTGTGCTTATGATGATCTGTGCGCTGGAATAAAAGAAGAAAGTTACATTCCGATACTTGGTGTATGTGTGATTGAAGGTTGAGCAGACCAGGACAGTACCGTCCTCTTGATTTATGTACTCACTCTCATCATAGATGGCACCGGTGGGAAAATATTGGAGTGTTGCATTGCTGTCTTCTACCGGTCTGAACAGTGACCGATTAAGAGCTACAAGAGGACACGACCACAAAGAATCCGAAGTCTCCAAGCAGTACTCAAGAGTTGTCATCTTATCAATTTTCCCTGTTGATTCATTCAATTTGTATTCACTCAATATGTTGCTTTTGTAAGCATCATACTGGGTACTTGAATTGCCATCAAACAAGAAAGATGTACCGTTCACGTTCTTCATTGAAAGGCTGTTCATTTGAATTGTTTTACGAGTGCAGTTGTTAACATGTAGTTGTTCGTGCACCACCTTGATTATGTAGAGTGGACAATCAGGTAGTCCGTTACTTAGTTTACTGCTGTCCAGAGAATGCAACACCATAACACCGTCTAAAGAATTCTTCTGAATGCAAAATGTTACTCCAAGTAATTTGAAGGATGTTTCATTGTACTCGTCTAAACACTGTATATATTCAGGCTGATCTAATTCCGCCCAAGTAAATGTTGCGTTAACTGTATTGTGTACCATTTTTCGCACACATTGGACCTTCTGAGCCCTCACTGCATGACTGTGACAATCATCAGATGTGTGGATAATTATTTGCATATGAAGTGAAATTTGAAAGTGAGTGTTATTTCCTCTATTGCACTGCGAGTCATCAGCTATTGGGGCATTGCCGATGTCTTCCCAGCACTCGGTGTTAACCAGCTTGTATCCATCTGGACATACTAGCTGCTGGCAAAATGCCAATTTGGGGTTGTAGACCTGACCATTTGGGCATGTCATTGTCTCTTCCTGGAATAGCGTATCTTCCTGCATTATTCTCGTAGTTTTATCTGATCCAAAGTCCATTAAAACTGATATCGGAACAAAACTTCGTGATGAAGGCATTGAGGTTGTACCGCGACCAAAGGGTATACCGGATTGTATCATATTATAATGTGGAAGCCCTTTATCTGTGCAGTTTATCATGAAAAAATCATTGCTACACTGGAAGCAGTGTGGATTTTTAAAAAGTGTATTCTGAAATACAACGACAGCCGTGTATGAATTACAGACAGCACTAAGTGTTGGCTGGAGCTCTGTTGATTTGCAGGTTTTAAGTTGATGTGGAAAACAAGACCTAGGCTTAAGGAAGTGATCAGATGCATTAGGTGGGTAAAAGGTGAAAGGACAAAACGAAGCTATCATGGAAAGCTTTTCATCAGTTGGAGTTTCATTCCGAAATAGTTGTGTTTTGTAAAGTATACGTGGATCACACAAAGCTTGACCTCTCCAAGCTGTTACTGTCGCAGCATCGACACTGTGACATACTGCACAGTGTACGTTGCGATAAGGAATACCAGTGCTGTCGGTAACTGGTATCTGGTTCAAGAGTTTGCCGGGTGCTGGATTTTTACATTCATTGAGTATGTCTTGATTTTGAAATGAATCAGGACAAGAGGTGACAAGCCAGTATCCCTGTAGCTTGAGTGAATGATCGCCGCGAATTCCATCAACACATGTGAAATTACCTCTCTCCAAGGCCCCCAAGCTCTGAGGTGCAGCTTGATCACTGCAGATGCTCCCATAGTCAAAGCAACAGTCATCAAAGAACTGACACAGGCTATCGCATTGGCAAGCACTAACATCTGGTATTGTTCTACATCCCATTGCATGACACGAGTGGTGCTCTTTGCAGACTGCTGCTGTCCTACTGCCCATAGTCAGAAAGGTAACTACAGGAAGAGAAAATGGACATAACTTAGGTAACAATACATTATGAATACCGCATTCAAACCAGTAGCTTAACAATAATGAATTTATGTTCGATCAGTATCTACCGTCATGATGAGCATAACTTTGAAGCTCTGACACTTGAAGAATGACTAAATAGTATGATATCGTTATAGACTCGATATTACATGCACATGTACCTGACCTGTGCACCACTGCCTGTTACATCCAAGAATTGATAGCTACATAAATTCAACTTTTGAATTCAAGAATTGATTGTGTTCAGCTTCGAGTACAGCAAAGAATCAGGTGTTTTGACTTAATCAGGAATGGCCTTCACGATAATGAAATAAACAACTGAGCTGAGACTGTTTGTGCCATGGGGGCCACATTATTTATACCAGGGAAGAGTGTGTTTACCTGGTGAAGTTATGTTGACATTTCTATAATTGCAGAAGTTGTTTCCTGAGCAGCAGCAGAAGTGTACTTCTCCAGCCTGTTGTGGAGTACAATCGGCGTACTGGCAAGACCCGCCTAGACTATCTGACCCGGGCCTACATCCCATCATTACCATTTCAACCTTTGACTCATTCACTGTCCAAGCAGCATAGCAGTGCTGATGACCTCCATCGGTGGGACAAACTTCAATGCTCTCGGTACAGTTGGACTTGTCACTGCTATTGCAGAGATCTCGGCTGTAGTGGACACATTGAAGACCTACGGAAGAGTTTGATGCAGCGGGGTATGACTGGCCATGGACAACCGATAAACCCGTTCATTAAAACATTCATATCATATCAATATAACAATGAGTCTCCAGTGTGTTATATTTTAGCTTCACACAAACAACAAAAAGAAGTACTTATTTTAAACAAACTTGACACCTGATGTACGGCTTAATTGTACTAATTGTGGCCGGCTACCACACTCAAAGAAAAAAATAGGCAATATTGCGTAAAATCTTACACTTTGGGACAGTAAGGAGGGAACTCGGTCGTTTAGAGGGTAACCCAGATAACATTTTTCAGTGGGACATCGGTGGCAGAATTAGTGGCCCATCAGTGGCAGCCACTGGTGGGCAGATGGTGGTTTTGTCCATATGCCCTCCATTTGACCTCCCAGAGGCTGATATGTTGCATATAGGTGGCTCACTGGCCGATCTCCGGTGGCCCATTGGCTGATTTTAGTTATATTATAATAAAAAAAATACATTATATAGAAAGGCGTTCAGCGCCCTAACCACTCGACCACGAGCGCTCGTTAACTAAGGAAGGACTTTAGTCGTACTTATACCGTACTTTTTCTAACTGCGCATGCCGCACAGAACCTGAGGTTTAGAGGATTTTTTTTTTCAAAGGCAAGATGGCATCGATAGTGACTCCCCCAACTCTCCCTTTCTTTCCTTTGGGGGGTTACTTGTGCACGGAGCCATCATGGTGAGATCGTGCAAAATGTGAGCGCCGGGCCGGGTGATTGTGTCTACTCACATCCACAGCACCAAGGAAAGAATATACACAAATACAACTATTACTATAGGTTTTTCAAGATTGGGCGAAATTAAGGGAACTTGCCATCATCATCTCTGGTCGGCGGGCTGATGGTGGGCCACCGGTGACAGCCGAAGCCACCCATTTGCCACTGGTGGCTCACCGAACACTGTTTGCTGGGAAACCTTGACACAACAGGGTTATGTCAAGTTTAACTCCTGACTTGTGCAAAGATTTTACCCTCGGAAAGACGTCAAATTTCTTAATCCAAAAAGTTGTCAAATTTTACTCAACAAGAAGTATATAATGCTTCCTTTTAATCTAACTGCTGCGTATTCCTTATTACCCAACCCATATTGTGTTCCGTTTTAAACATGAGTTGTGTCATTTATTGCCCCAAAATGTGTTTAATTTTGAGTTTACTCTGCAGAAGAACAAATGCATAATAATAACAATACTTGAATTTTTTTAGGAATTAAAATAGTTATTGCATAGCCACTCTACTCTTTGACAGTGCAATGGTATAACAGTGTTAAAAGTGCATTTCATGTTGATTTAGATTTAAACTGTTTCAGCAATATGCACTCCTTTCCTTGTTTTTGATTTTAGTAATTTTCTACCGACTGCTTGGCTCAAAACAGTTATAATAAATATAGCTAGACTTTAAGCACTACACATTTTGTAAAGCACAATCTCGACAATGGGTATATTGGGGCAAGATGGGACACGCTATTGTTGTTGTGCCATAACTGTAATATTGCACTTGAGAGTATACAGGGGGAAGTCTTAAATGAAAAGAAGTATTTTTACCATCATGTGTTTTTCAAAGTTTGCTTTGGTTGGAAATAGTTTAATTTTAGCGCATTTTCCAATTTTTGCAAATGTCCCATTATGGGGCAAGATGGGACGCCTGCAATTAAGGGATGCAGTACATATAATGTGCACATATATTAACAATGTACACGTAACGGTTGCAAGATTTTGTATTTTTCAAAAGGAAATCAGATAAACATCACAAAATAGACAAACTTCATTTAGCATCTTTTAATAAGAATTTTTGTTAGATGTAATCCAAAATCATTTTGAAAAATATTTTAGTCAATACTATAAAAAAGTCAACATTTTTCAAATTCTGAACTGAACCATTCAATGTTTACTATGAAAACACTGGTTTAATATTAAATCTTGAAGCATCAAAATTATATAAATTTGTCAAAAGCATTTCTTCATAACCAACATCATTTTGCACATTTTAGTTAAGTCCATAATACAAATCTAAATGTTTTTGTGAAAGTATTAGCTCCATACATGTAGCATTACATACAAAAATGTTGCTGTGTTTGTGGGGTAAGACGGGACACTTTTTATACAATGGGAGCAAAACGGGCCAACAAAATTACGATAAACAGCAGCTATTATTAAATGGTTTGGTGTTTTGTTCTTTTCCTCTCTCTCTCTCTCTCTCTCTCTCTGTTTAACTAACACAGGTTGATCAATTTTGTTTTTAAATCACAACTACTAGTTTCAAACAGAAATTAGCTCGTTATATTCAAGATTCAAAATGGTCCCGTATTACCCTATATAAATGATTCGGTATATTAAAATCAACACGTTTGTCCCAATTAGCCCCAAAGATAGACACGATTGGGGTAATATGGAACATTTTGAAAAAAGAGCGGCAAAAACAACTAGTCGGCCATGTTCGGCCTTACGATGTCAGTTTGTCGAAATATAAAAGCTATCTCTGGACAACTATCCCACAACGGGGTCCGTTCCACTGCAACACTAGATCACAATCATAGCGTGCACAGATCTTTGACTTCTCATGAAACTGGTTCACAGGAAAATTCTGCCGTCAATCTTTGATTATGTGTACGTACGTTGTCACTCGCCACCGTCCATCACGAATGAAGTGGTTGGATGTAAAAGGAAGACCCCAAGAGATGGATAATAAGCAGGCGAAACTCTTTTAATAGAGTTGCTTCCAGTCGTTCTATTTTCTTTTCAATAAGAAGGCTTTGCGTTTGAACGTCCCGTTTTCCCCCGTGTCCCATCTTGCCCCAGTTTGCAGTCTGTTTAGAAGTTGGCATTATTTTGGTTAGCAACAAATCCAAAATATCAGTTATGATGACATTGGGAAATATAATTAATTTATTTGTAGTCATTTAGTGGATGAGGGAAGGCTAAACAACTTGAACTGAGTGCAATTATTCCAACGTCTTCAAATGTTAACATAAACTTTTATATTCATAAAGCAAACATCAATGTTAAAACTTAACAAGAAGCGTCTAACAAACACAAATATAACTGTTTATCACATGTACTGAGCGGAATATACTTCTTGACTTGTGACCGTCAATTGTGATAAACAGTATGCAGTGAGTAAGAAAAACAGTTTTAAGACTAAAACTCAATGAAAATTCATGGCCAGTTTGACAACAAAAATGAGACGCGAAAGACCTTTCAGATAATACAGACCAAATTTTGCTTTGTAATGGTCCACTGCATATACTTGGACCTACACAAAGTTGTCCAGCAAGAACCAAAAGGCTGAGTCTGAGCATGTTTCAAGTCGAAGAATTAGAAGTCTAAAAGTAACATTACTTGATGAAATCTACGATTGGAGTAGAACCTTAGAATCTGGGTCTATAGCGTTCATATTGCATTTTTGGATTTTGCCAAGTCATTCGACACTGTCTGACACGTTCTCCTTCGTGAGAAACTCCAAATGTTCTGCCTTGGAAATCGTAACCTTACATGGATTATGAATTTTCTTGAAGCTAGAACGCAGAGAGTCATTATCAATGGTGAATTTTCTAACTGGAGTGCAGTCAAATCGAGTGGCCCCCAAGGGACAATCCTTGGCCCAATTCTTCTTAATTGTTTTACTAATGACATAACCAAGGCCTTGCAAGGACATACAATCTACTGTTAGATTATACGTTGATAACTGCATAATGTATCGTCCAACTAAGTCTCAAGAAGATTGTAATATACTTCAAGATGATCTAAAAGCCTTAATAGGTAATTGGTCAAAAAAGTAGATGCTTGATTTTAACATTGCCAAGTGCAAGGTTATGAAAATTACAAAAAAGCCAAATCCCACTGACCACACATAAACTCAAAAAAGTTCGGAAACTCAAGTTTGACAGACGATTTCCTTGAATTTGGTATCATTGGAAAGCCGAGTTATTCTTCTTTACATGCTCATTGTTTTCTTTGACGTTCGCGGGGTTGTGCACCGTGAATTCCTCCCCAGGGTCAGACTGTCAACGCTGAGTTCTACTGCACCGTTCTTAGGCGTCTGAGTGAGAACATTCGGCGCAAACGGCCTGAACTGTGGCGCGCTGGCAATTGTGTGCTCCAACGTATGACAACGCGCCCGCTCACAGCGCGTTGAAAACGCTCGTTTTTCGCCCGCAACAACACAATCGTCGCTCCCCACCCCCCTACTCGCCGGATTCGGCTCCCTGCGACTTCTTTCTGTTCCCCAAAATGATGTTCAAGCTGAATGGTCGCCGTTTTGACACAGTGGAGGAGTTCCAGCGAGAATCGCAGATGGTGCTTGATCCCTGCACAAGGGGACTACTTTAAAGGGGATTGTGTTACATTGCACGTACTCGGGATTGGGTTTTCAGTCCCCCTACCTGATTCCGTGGGTTTTCTCCAGAATTATTCTCTGGAGTTTTCCTCCCACGTCTAAAACTGTAACTTCCTTCCTCATCTTCTATCATATGGGAACCCCACTGGAAATAAGTCAAAAGACTTTCGTGGGCTATCCCGGCTGAATGCCGAATAATAAAAAAAATAAAATAAAACTAGAGGTTAAGCGTCTGTTGAGGTCAACAGACGCATGGCTTTTCCTGGTTTTTTTTTAATCAGCATTAAAGTTGTTAAGGGTTTTGTTTTCGCTGAGTTTTCTAAGATCTGAGATTATTTCATGATCTAGATTTCTTACTTGAAAGTTGACCTTTAAGTTTATATTACTTGACCTATGATGACATTATAAGGATAGTACTTATACATGGTGTTGGCCTGTGTCGAGATTGGAGTCAATCTGATCAATGACAGTAATATATAATAATATGTTAAATATTAAAAAATTCATAGAAAATCAGTTGATGACGTTATCATGATGGCACCTAAATGTTCATCTATAACACGAGATACACTAGCAACATACCAGGTTTGAAGGCAATCGGACCTACCGTTCTCTAGATATGGGCCCTTGAAAAACGCACCTTTAAGATGACGTCACGTGACACGTGATGATATCATGACGTCACTCTTCGACATACAATTTCAGCTTAGGGTCTCTGTTTGTGTTAAGTTTGATTAAGATCTGATGTTGTTTAGTGACCAAAGTGGCTCTTACAAAATTCGTGTACAAAGTCTATGGGATTTGGGATATAACTAAAATAATCATAGAAAATCAGCCGATGACGTCATTATGACGTCATTATGACGTCACCTCGGATTTTACATGCTAGTAGCACTATCTACCTGCACAGTAATTTTTATGACGATCGTCCCTACCCTTATATGTGTTTCAAAAAAGCATATTTTTGATGGCGTCATGATGACGTCACACATTTTTCACATTTATGTGAAAGAATATAGGAGCTAACAAAGCTATTACAAAAAGAATTTTGAATTTAGCGTGTTCTGTTGATGAGATATGGCTTTAGGAAACTTTAGTGTTCAACAACTTTAATATTACTGTAAAATAGTATGATGACGTCATCATGACGTCACCTCAATTTTCATCTATAACACGAGCTACCATACCAACATACCTGGTTTGAAGGCAATCGGACGTACCGTTCTCTAGATATGGGCCCTTGAAAAATGCACCTTTAAGATGACGTCACATGACACGTGATGACGTCATCGTGACGTCACGTTTCGGCATACATTTTCAGCTTAGGGTCTCTGTTTGTGTTAAGTTTGATTAAGATCTGATGTTGTTTAGTGACCAAAGTGGCTCTTACAAAATTCGTGTACAAAGTCTATGGGATTTGGGATATAACTAAAATAATCATAGAAAATCAGCCGATGACGTCATTATGACGTCATTATGACGTCACCTCGGATTTTACATGCTAGTAGCACTATCTACCTGCACAGTAATTTTTATGACGATCGTCCCTACCCTTATATGTGTTTCAAAAAAGCATATTTTTGAGGGCGTCATGATGACGTCACACATTTTTCACATTTATGTGAAAGAATATAGGAGCTAACAAAGCTATTACAAAAAGAATTTTGAATTTAGCGTGTTCTGTTGATGAGATATGGCTTTAGGAAACTTTAGTGTTCAACAACTTTAATATTACTGTAAAATAGTATGATGACGTCATCATGACGTCACCTCAATTTTCATCTATAACACGAGCTACCATACCAACATACCTGGTTTGAAGGCAATCGGACGTACCGTTCTCTAGATATGGGCCCTTGAAAAATGCACCTTTAAGATGACGTCACATGACACGTGATGACGTCATCGTCACGTTTCGGCATACATTTTCAGCTTAGGGTCTCTGTTTGTGTTAAGTTTGATTAAGATCTGATGTTGTTTAGTGACCAAAGTGGCTCTTACAAAATTCGTGTACAAAGTCTATGGGATTTGGGATATAACTAAAATAATCATAGAAAATCAGCCGATGACGTCATCATGACGTCACCTCGGATTTAACATGCTAGTAGCACTATGTACCTGCACACTAATTTTTATGACGATCGTCCCTACCCTTATATGTGTTTCAAAAAAGCATATTTTTGATGACGGCATGATGACGTCACACATTTTTCACATTTATGTGAAAGAATATAGGAGCTAACAAATCTATTACAAAAAGAATTTTGAATTTAGCATGTTCTGTTGATGAGATATGGTTTTAAGAAACTTTAGTGTTCAAAAACTTTAAAATAGAAAAAAAAACTGTATGATGACGTCATCATGACGTCACCTCAATTTTCATCTATAACACGAGCTACCATACCAACATACCTCGTTTGAAGGCAATCGGACGTACCGTTCTCTAGATATGGGCCCTTGAAAAATGCACCTTTAAGATGACGTCACATGACACGTGATGACGTCATCGTGACGTCACGTTTCGGCATACATTTTCAGCTTAGGGTCTCTGTTTGTGTTAAGTTTGATTAAGATCTGATGTTGTTTAGTGACCAAAGTGTCCCGTACAAAATTCGTGTACAAAGTCTATGGGATTTGGGATAGAACTAAAATAATCATAGAAAATCAGCCGATGACGTCATCATGACGTCACCTCGGATTTAACATGCTAGTAGCACTATCTACCTGCACACTAATTTTTATAACGATCGTCCCTACCCTCATATGTGTTTCAAAAAAGCATATTTTTGATGACGTCATGATGACGTCACACATTTTTCACATTTATGTGAAAGAATATAGGAGCTAACAAAGCTATTACAAAAAGAATTTTGAATTTAGCATGTTCTGTTGATGAGATATGGCTTTAAGAAACTTTGAAGTTCAAAAACTTTAATATTACTGTAAAATCGTATGATGACGTCATCATGACGTCACCTCAATTTTCATCTATAACACGAGCTACCATACCAACATACCTGGTTTGAAGGCAATCGGACGTACCGTTCTCTAGATATGGGCCCTTCCAAAATGCACCTTTAAGATGACGTCACATGGCACGTGATGACGTCATCATGACGTCACGTTTCGGCATGCATTTTCAGCTTAGGGTTTATGTTTGTGTTAAGTCTAATTAAGATCCGAGGTTGTTTAGTGACCAAAGTGCCACTTACAAAATTCGTGTACAAAGTCTATGGGATGTGGGATAGAACTAAACAATTAACAGAAAATCAGCCGATGACGTCATCATGACGTCACCTCGGATTTTACATGCTAGTAGCACTATCTACCTACCCACTAATTTTTATGACGATCGTCCCTACCCTTATATGTGTTTCAAAAAAGCATATTTTTGATGACGTCATGATGACGTCACACATTTTCCACATTTATGTGAAAGAATATAGGAGCTAACAAAGCTATTACAAAAAGAATTTTGAATTTAGCATGTTCTGTTGGTGAGATATGGCTTTAAGAAACTTTAAAGTTCAAAAACTTAAATATTACTGTAAAATCGTATGATGACGTCATCATGACGTCACCTCAATTTTCATCTATAACACGAGCTAGCCTACCAACATACCAGGTTTGAAGGAAATCGGACCTACCGTTCTCTATATATGGGCCCTTGAAAAACGCACCTTTAGGGTGACGTCACGTGACACGTGATGACGTCATCATGACGTCACTCTTCGACATACAATTTCAGCTTAGGGTCTATGTTTGAGGTAAGTTTGGTTATGATCTGAGGTTTTTTAAGACCTAAAGTGCCGCCGACAAAAATCGTGTGCAAAGTCTATGGGATTTTGGTCAGAACTAAAAGAAGAAAATATATATAAATCATATGATGGTCATCATGACATCACCTCAATAACACATCACCTCAATGTGTGCTCTTGGCCTGTATATAGATTAGAGTCAATCTGATCAATGACAATGTACAATTTTGAGAGTATGTACAATGAAATTAGAAACATTAAAAAAATCATAGAAAAACAGCCGATGACGTCATCATAAGATTACTTCGGATTTCACATGCTAGCGACAACATCTACCAACCCACCAATTGTTATGATTATTGGATATATGTTTACTTATGTTTTCAAAAAGCACATTTTGAGGACGTCATGATGACGTCACACTTTTTGACATTAATATGAAAGAATGTATGGGCTAACAAACCTATTACAAAACGAATTTCGAATATTCTGTTAATGAGATATATGACTAAGAAACTTTACTTAGGTTCCAAAGAGTACAATGAAATTTGAAACATTTAAAAATTCATAGAAAATCAACAGACGACGTCATCATGACGTCACCTCGGATTCTACATGCTAGTGGCACCATCTACCTACCCACTAACTTTTATGACGATCAGACCTACCCTTATATGTGTTTCAAAAAAGCCTATTTTTGATGACGTCACACTTTTTCACATTTATGTGAAAGAATATAGGAGCTAACAAAGCTATTACAAAAAAAAATTTGAATTTAGCATGTTCTGTTGGTGAAATATGGCTTAAAGAAACTTTGAAGTTCAAAAACTTAACAATTACTATAAAATCGTATGATGACGTCATCTTGACGTCACATCAATTTCCATCTGTAACACATGCTGTCCTATCTAGATACCACGTATCAACTTAATCGGACTTGTACTTCCATGGATATATGGCTTCGAAAAATGCCCCTTTAAGATGACGTCACGTGACATGTGATGACCATCATTAAAAATCAAGTCAGGGTTCCCACAGAAATCTGAAAACCAAATTCCATGACCTTTCCATGACTTTCCAAGACTAAATTTCCATGACATTTAATATTATTTTGCAGAGAAAAGTTTGGTATTATGGTACTGATAAACCCCTGATATGGGGCTAACCATTTGTTAGCTTTTGAAAATAAGTGTTAATTTATAATGCCCTCCTCCCATTACAGCCATCCGATCCACCCACTTTAATAAAAAAAGAAGAAGATAAGATGATATATTATAAGATGTACACAATGGCTGTGGCACTAACAGCTACCATCAGCAAAGAAGACAGAAAAGGATAGAAAGAAGAAAGATAGTAAATGGCTAAATCACATACAGCAGACACATGGAGCTAGCACGTTAGTAGAGAGATTCACGCGAACCGGCATTGGCGACGCTATTTGCAATGCCCAATTTTCTGTCAGTGCTGCGACTGGCTTTAATTTGTTTTTATTTAGTTTTGATCATTTAATTTTCCATAATAATTGGTGTTTGTTTATTGTTACTTTTTTAAATGACTCATAACATTATTTTTATATTTATAACAAATTGATCAGAAATATATTAGGCTCAAATTTTCAATTATAAAATTAGCAATTTAGCAATAATGGTCACAACTTTTAACTGAAATTGTCCTCCAAAATGACCAAAAAATTCAATCAACAAAAATCCACAATAGGGTTAACCTAACATGACTACTATTGGCCCTCATTCTATTTCTAATTCTATTTACTCTTTTCAGTAATATAATATTTAAAAGAATTGTTTGTCTTAAAATCTCTGTGGTATCAGTTACAGCATCATCACCATACTGCACATTTCTCATCCAAGTTGATAACAGGACCCCCCCCCCCCCCCTGCACACAATCATGGTGGAATAAAACTATTTAATGCGGCTACCATTAAATATCAACATGTAGGTATGTACTGTCTGCTTTGTTTTCTTTTAAAATTTATTTTCTGATAGTCTAAACAGATTGCATACAAACCATTACCCTAATAATCTCCTAGGGTGTGTGAAAAATCATCTACTAAGAATTGAGGACTTTTATGGTTAAGATATCATTTACATGATTAGGTTTAATATTCAGCTACCATCTCTAATCTTGTTTTCAATTATATCATGTTTATGTGCCCACATTACATTGAGCTTACGTGTATTGAGTTAAACCTACATGGATGTGGTTCATTCCATGAAGTTGGGTGTGACATTTTGCCAAAAAGGGCAATGTTTAAACCCTAAAATATACATTTTCTACCTTTATCAGTTTTCCCTGATCTGGATACGTTGTTCATGCACACTTGCAATTAGTAGTTTCACAAGTCCAATAAAGGATTCTTTGGATTGTTTTTTCACACTCGATGAAGATATAATTGTCAAAATGTGTGACATTCCTCCAAATTTGGAGTCCTGTTACACGTGAAACCAGTACCTTAAAATGTCATTATATTCTCTCTGCTTGTATTAATTTGTCTAATTGTTACTAATTTTATAAACTTATAAGTAGGTCTTATTAGGGTATGAAACTTGCGACTCTTCTAAGAAAGCTGGTAGATATAGGCTTATGGGTCATTCCGTAAATGAAAAATATATGGTGTTCGTGTTACATGTGAAACAAAAACACATTTTCTGACATATTTCCATTGATTTGCCTTGAACATGTCTGCATTTTATGAACTAGTTAAGGATATACATCTCTAATGAAAAGATATGAAAATCAGACCTCTTCAGTAAATATGAGGCATAAAATATGATTTTTTTTGTGGATTTTCCATGTAACATAGACACTGGTGTCAATGTTACATGTGAAACCCATCGCATATTTGTACCATATCACTGTAAATTTCAATTGCAAAAGTCTGACTTCCATTTGTTCAATATTGCTGTCTGTAAGTACACAAAAGGTGGTTTATTAAAGAAAGTGTTGAATAAAGTTCTTAAGATATGGCAAAAGTTAGGTACTGCAGGTCAATTCTGTTTGATCCACTGTCATCTTCACTGACAAATGTACATGCTGTCATCAAATCTGAAATAAGGAACAATAAAAATTGTCCCCTGTGTATTTCTATATTTTATTCATGTGTTGTGTTTTGGGTTTTTATCTGGGGTTCAGGGTGAGCTGGTTGGGTTTATAATTTGTACAGATACATGCATGCCCCCAGGCCCAACTTACAGACTAGGCTGTGTATAATAATAATAATTAACTTCTCTGAGACAAGTAGGGGCATATCTCACTCCCCGAAAACAACTTTTTAAAGTTGCGTTGAAAATGCATATGCAACATGGCAAAGCATTGCCAAAATATTGCAGTATTATACGTGACAATGTTTGTATTTTAGACATCAAACTCTTCAGTTTATTCAGTTGGTGGGGGTTTGAAAGTAAAATCTCTCTTCATAATCGTGTCATCATATGGCACAACCTTTAGTTGGAGGCTTTTGTTGGGGAATTTTCACTGCTAAATAGAGGAAAACAGTTTGTGTTCACTATACATAGCCTAATTATTCTTGGCAGTGTCTGGTCAGAAATTAATGTACATGTACTACAAGTGTTTACATACAGGTACATGTACATATGTAAATTTCTGTCTCATTTTCCACAAATTTTTAGGAAATAAATCTTGAAATAAGTTGTGCCACATACTTAGACAAACAGGGTTGGTTATTTCCCACGATTTCTGTGTTTCTGACCCATGCTGGTAGGGGTATTAAAGTAAAATCTCTCCACAGAATTTTGTAATTTTGTTGGGGAATTTTCACTACAGTGTTCACATACATGTACAGTAAATTTGTGTCTTATTTTCCACAAATATTTAGGAGATAAATCTTGAAGTAACAGGTTGTGGCACATATTTAGACAAGCAGGGTTACATGTACATATGTACATTTCTGTCTCATTTTCCACAAATTTTTAGGAAATAAATCTTGAAATAAGTTGTGCCACATACTTAGACAAACAGGGTTGGTTATTTCCCACGATTTCTGTGTTTCTGACCCATGCTGGTAGGGGTATTAAAGTAAAATCTCTCCACAGAATTTTGTAATTTTGTTGGGGAATTTTCACTACAGTGTTCACATACATGTACAGTAAATTTGTGTCTTATTTTCCACAAATATTTAGGAGATAAATCTTGAAGTAACAGGTTGTGGCACATATTTAGACAAGCAGGGTTACATGTACATATGTAAATTTCTGTCTCATTTTCCACAAATTTTTAGGAAATAAATCTTGAAATAAGTTGTGCCACATACTTAGACAAACAGGGTTGGTTATTTCCCACGATTTCTGTGTTTCTGACCCATGCTGGTAGGGGTATTAAAGTAAAATCTCTCCACAGAATTTTGTAATTTTGTTGGGGAATTTTCACTACAGTGTTCACATACATGTACAGTAAATTTGTGTCTTATTTTCCACAAATATTTAGGAGATAAATCTTGAAGTAACAGGTTGTGGCACATATTTAGACAAGCAGGGTTACATGTACATATGTAAATTTCTGTCTCATTTTCCACAAATTTTTAGGAAATAAATCTTGAAATAAGTTGTGCCACATACTTAGACAAACAGGGTTGGTTATTTCCCACGATTTCTGTGTTTCTGACCCATGCTGGTAGGGGTATTAAAGTAAAATCTCTCCACAGAATTTTGTAATTTTGTTGGGGAATTTTCACTACAGTGTTCACATACATGTACAGTAAATTTGTGTCTTATTTTCCACAAATATTTAGGAGATAAATCTTGAAGTAACAGGTTGTGGCACATATTTAGACAAGCAGGGTTTGTTAATTTCCAAGATTTCGCTGTTTCTGACTAGCTGGTTGGGTTTATAATTTGTACAGATGTACTACATGTAGGCCCTATACTTGCAGACTGGGTTGTAACTTTTCTGAGACAAAACTAGTATAGGGGCATAACTCACTCCCCAACAACAACTTTTTCAAGTTGTGTTGAAAATGTCTGTCCAACATGTCAAAGCATTTATCTGCAATCATTCATGTTCAGAATTGTGTAATCACATAAATTTGAGGCTTTTGTTGGAGAATTTGCACTGCTAAATAGAGGAAAACATGTTAATTTGTTTTGACTTCAGGCCTACATGTATTATTGGCAGTGTATGGTCACAAATTTCTTTTAGTAATGTACATGTAGAGTGTTCATATATATATTTTGTAATATGTAAATTTCTATCTCATATTCCACAAATATTTAGGAGATAAATCTTTAAAAAAACACGTAGTGCCACATATTTAGACAAGCAGGGTTGGTTATTTTCCAAGATTTCGCTGCTTCTGAACCATGCTGGTGCGGAATATTAAAGTAAAATCTCGCAATTTTCGACATGCTTACCTGAATATCTGGACCACCAAATTGAAACATGTTGCTGTCCTACTGAACTGTCTCCATGATTGGACCCTCTATAGCCTTTTTAAACGTTTGGACGTGATCTGCCGATAGTAGCGTCTAAGGTCGTCTGCAGTGATCGTGTGGTTTTTCTGAAAATGTATCTGAAGTCTCAACAAAAGCATCCGGTTTCACCCTTACAACGGCCTCCAAAATGATAGATACGTCACTTGAGATACAAGTAGAGTTCGAGGATTAAGGTGCAGACACTAAGGTTCAAATACGAGCCGGACGAAAAGTCGAATTTCACGTCCAACTCCAAGAGGCACCCGTTGAGCCCCGAGGCGCGCGCAGTGCCGCTGGCCGATATATGCAAACATGTATCCATGTCATGTTTAAGAATCCACTACCATAATATATATGCACAGCTCGTTTGTGCATGCTCCGGGTTGCACGAAAAATGTTTTTTCGGGTTTAACTTGATCGTATTCTCATTTTGAGGGGATCAGTCGCTGCATGAATGACTACTCTGCATTTTGGGTGAGTGTTTGGTTGATATATTCAGGGAAACAGAAGATATCGGCGCTCCAAACAAAAATCGCTGTGAACCCAAAGTAAGTCCTTCCAGCTCTAAACGGCGAATCTCGCATGTACGGATAGATTTTGTTGTTGTTGCAGACTATACGTGTGTGGAAATTTGGCATCTGCAGCGTATGTACGTACTTTGTTAGGCTTGATTCTGCATGATTAGGAAGTTAGCGAAACGTTACGCACGGTTTCGGATACCACCGTCCACAGCTACCTGTGATTAGCGACTTGAAAAAAGACTAGAAATCAACCCTTTTTATAAACAGCATGCACATTTAAGCCATGGTTATCCGCCCTTCCCAGAATTCCTTTGTGTTATATTGAATTTGCTCTAAATTTTCAAATGACTGTTATTTCTGACTTGAGTGAGCCACGATCATGAAATTTTGGAACTAGGTAGAGAAAAATTCAATGTATACATTTTTATAATCGGACCGAGCCTGGCATGCGTTTAAAAAAAAACTAATTTTTGATGACGTCATCTTGACGTCACACAATTTTTCCCTTTTAAGACATATCTTTGAGACATACCAAAGCTATAACAAAAAGAATTTTGAAAATATCTTGTTTTGTTCGCTAGATATATTGAAAAGAATGTTACGATTTTAAAAATTCAAAAATTCATAAAAAATCACTTGATGACGTCATCATGACGTCACTCTACGACATACAATTTCAGCTTAGGGTCTATGTTTGATGTAAGTTTGGTTAGGTTCTGAGGTTTTTTAAGACCTAAAGTGCCGCCGACAAAATTCGTGTACAAAGTCTATGGGATTTTGGTCAGAACTAAAAGAAGAAGAAGAAGAAGAAGACTTTTTTTTGTGACTTTTCCAAGGAAAACTTTATTTAAATCCTTGAAATATACAAAATAATACATAATGTATGTACATAATTAAAAGAATTGTGAGAAAAATACATTCAGTACTATAAAGCACTGTAAAACAAAGAGTAAACCAATAATACAAAGTAATTGCATAAACATTAGAAACCAAAAATTAAACTATTTATGCAAGGGAGCATAGGAAAGGAGAAAAGAAGGGGGATCCTGTACGGCCGGGGAAACAGCACGATTTTGGCCGACCCCGTCGAGGATCCCCGGGAGGGGGAGCCACCAGATAACTGGGTGTGGGCCATATGGCCCACTCCGGCGGCTCCCAAAGGGGTAGGCGAAAGAAAAAGAAGGGAGAGAAAGGGGTAGGGTCCTAGATGGACCCTGGGATGGGAGGGGGAGGGTGGACCGAGAGGGGTCAGAGAGGTGGGGAGGGGGGGGGGGAACAACCATGTCACAATTACAAAATTGGGGACATAAATTGTAAATGGTAGAGGGGGAACAAAAGGGAGCGAATGGGCTAGGGCCAGCCCGAGTCCCAGTGGCAGAGCCGTAACACGTCACACCTAAGCTAAGGCGAACAGCTATCCAGGACTCGGGCTAGTGACCCCACGCCGCCAAGAATACACCTATTTGTTTAAAAGAACCATGTCAAAACGTTATTATTACAGACTAGGAGGGCATTATTTATACACCATTTATTACAGAAAGCATTGACGTTATCCGACATTTTATAATAAGTGAAATGAAGGAGAATTTTGTTTCTAAGGCGGTGCTGCCATATAATAAGGGGTTCAACGAACCGGGAGGTACGATATAAGAAATATATGATATTTTTGCAGCTGATGATGAGGAAGTTCGCTAGACAAACCGCCTCCTTTTTGCGCCCCTTGGCGTGCGGAATCAGCGCCCAATAGACGTCAAAGTTGAGTTGTAGAGACGGAAGTAGACGATGGAGCAGTGAGTGAAGCAGATTGAGAACAGGTTGTATAGCAGGACAGATAATGAAGAGATGATGGATCGAGCCCTTCTCTCCGCACCATCCGCAGGTAGAAGATATGTCAGGATTGAGATGATGTAGGACGGAGAGAGAGGGCAGAAAGTTGTGAAACAACTTAAACTGAACGTCGCCCTCTTTCTTGGAGGTAGGAAGTTTGTAAATGTTCCGCCATTGAAGTTGGGTGGAGGAATTGAGGAAGCCCAGTGTGTGCCAGTGAGAGGAGGAGAAGCTTGAATGATGGTTGATCTCCTCGTTGAAAATGGCATACATAGATTTGGATGGTGCGGAGAGTCCATTGTTGTAGGAAGGTAAGTTGAAACCGACTGGACAGTCCGGAAGAATGGAGATGTTTTGAAGATCGGAAAGTGGTAGGATGCATCCCTCCTCAGAGAGCAGATTGGGATATTGAAGGATGAGCGTGGAGAGTAGGCGTTTGATGTCCAGATTCAGAAGGCGTAGAGAAGGAGGTCGGAGTCCTTGAAACGAAGTGACGAGGGTGCGGGCATCGATCCATCGGCCGGTGGTGGGATCCAAAAGATGGCGGACGAGTTTGACTCCACACGCCGCGAGACGCACGGGAGGGGTTCCCCCACCATCAGCTGCATCGCTTAGAATAGAACAATTTAAGGGCAAATTGTAGACATGGTTGATAGAATCGGGTTGTGTTTCGACTCGAGCTCCGGACGCCGTCCAAGCACGCAAGAGATCACTATGAAACACGGGGATGCTAATATGAAATTTCGGGTCTGTTTGGAGGTGAAAAAGATGAAAGTCAAAACCGAGTTTGCGATATTGCCTGAAAAAATGGCCGATCAGAAAGTAGGCGGGATGGGAGTGCAGTCCGAGGAATCGTTGGACAGTGGCGAGTCTAAAAGTGAAAATGCGTGCTTGGAGGCATGCAAGACCAAGTCCTCCTTTGTCGGGATGTTTATACAGAGTTTCTTTTGTGAGGTAGTGCCTTTTGTTGGACCAGACGAAGTCAACAAGGGCATTCTGGAGTTCACTTAGGACATTAGCAGGAGGGGAAAGAACGGCAAGAGTATGATAAATTTTGGAAGCGGCCAGTTGATTGGCAATTAAAGTTTTGCCTTTGAAAGAGAGGGCGTAAAATAGGCGAGACCAGGAGGACAACGTTCTATTTAGTTTATTCTTGCATTTAGCCCAATTCTGTTGGACATATTTGTTCGAATTTCCTAAGTGAACTCCGAGAAAGGGGAGACCTTCACTGTTCCAGGAAAAATTAAGAGGCTTGTCGCTTCGTCCGGTCCAGGAACCGGCCCATAGACCCTGGGACTTCTGAGTGTTTAAACATGCAGCAGAGGATTTTGCGAAGAGGCCGTAGGCCTCTTCGACTGCTTGGAAACCCGGATCGGAGGTGACAAATACGGAAATGTCGTCTGCGTACGCCGATACAGCGCACGAGAAATCCGTGTCGGGAATATGAAAGGCCTGATCGGCCAGGTTATTTCTGAGGTGATTTAACAGAGGTTCTATAGCGATGGAGTACAGCAGCCCCGAGAGCGGGCATCCCTGACGTATCCCCTTCTCAAATGAGAAGGGGGCCGTCAGTGAGCCACACACTTTGACTAGGCTCTCGGCGCCGCCGTACAATATTTGAAGATAGGAGATGAAATTCTTGCCAAAGCCCATGGCTCTCATGGTGTCGAAGAGATAGCCATGATCAACGTTATCAAAAGCTTTTTTCTGATCCAAGTTGATCACGGCGAGGGGGGTGTCAGAAAAATTGGAGTAAGAAATGATGTCGCGGATAAGATTGATGTTGTCGTAAATGGATCGGCCAGGGACACAGTAGCTTTGGGCTTCGCCAACGACGCTACCAATGCACTGCCTCAGTCTGTTTGCAAGCAACTTGGCAAAGATCTTGTAATCGGTGTTGAGAAGGGAGACCGGGCGCCAATTGGCAATGTCGGCCAGGTCCCCCTTCTTGGGAAGCAGGGTGATGGCTGCTTTCCGTAGGGAATGGGGTAAAGAGCCAGATTGGATGGAAGACTCGAGGACAGATAAAAAGTCATTTTTTAGAAGGGGCCAGAAGGACTGAAAAAATTCTGAAGAGAGGCCGTCCAGGCCGGGCGTTTTATCTTTGCCAAGTTGCTTGACAGCGAGCTCGAGTTCCTCAATAGACAGAGGACGATCAAGGTCCTCTGAATCTTCAGAGTCGAGCTCGCCGACATCTTGTAATAGTTGATTGAGGGCGCTCTTGTCAGTGGGGACTCGGCTGTAGAGATTTTTGTAAAAGTCACGAACGTGCGTCTTAATTTCAGAAGGATTGTCGGAAATAGCTCCAGAGGGAAGACGGATGTGAGAAATATTTTTAGATAGAGAATTTGATTTTTCCAGATTGAAGAAATAGGCAGAGCACGAGTCAGTCTCGCTGAGATGTTTAAAACGAGATCTGACAAGAGCGCCCTGAGCTTCAGTTTTAAAAAGAAAGTTTAAATGGTTTCTTTGTTCAATAAGGGTGGCCCTAGTTTGGGGTGTTAAGTCCGGCGCAGACTGAATCTCATCGATTTTACGGTTTATTTCCAAAAGGGCTTGCCGTTTTTCTTTCGCTAATTTGGAGCTGTACATTTGGGTAAGGGATTTAATGTGCAACTTTCCAAAATCCCACCAAGCGGCGAGATTCGGAAAGTTGCACTTGTCCTCTCTCCATTGTATCCAGAATTGAATAATAATATCGCGGTAGTTGTTATCTCCGAGGAGCGAGTTGTTGAAATGCCAATAGGCACTGCTCCTCGGAGTATGCGAAGGGATTTTAATTGTTAAGGTAACTGCACAGTGGTCTGAAAGGGAGCACGGAAGAATAGAACAGGAGTAAATGGAAGAAAGAATACTAGGTGACACGTAAAAGCGATCCAACCTGGCTTTGGAAACCCCGCATAGTTTAGCGGGATTATTCCTCAGCCAGGTGAATTTTTGGTCGAGGGGATTCAGTCTGCGCCAGGCGTCACAAAGAGACAATGCATTGACAGCGTCCCTGAGAGCCATGGCAACTTTGGGTCTGTGCTCGATCGGCATACACAGACGATCAATAGCCGGGTTTTCGGTACAATTGAAGTCACCTCCAATCACAATGACACCGTCACCGCAGCCGGAACAGTGGTCCAGTAATTGATTGATTGCAAGTAAAGCGTTTTTATTGAACTGAGGGATGAGGGTATTATATATATGATAAATGATATTATTGAATTTAATTTTGGAATAAATAATATGACCATCGTAGATGGTACAGGAGGAAATAATATAAATATTGTTGTTGTTTTTAACAAGAGTGGTAACTCCCGAGCCTTTGGGCCCGGGAGAGCAAAAAGGGGTGTAGGACCACATGTTCCAGGAAGGGCTGTTTTCGTTCAAAATATAAGTTTCTTGTAAACAAACTAGGTCGGGGTTAGAGGCAATTTGATCAATGTATATTTGAAAAGAAGTGTTTTGGATAGGTGCGGAACAGCCCCCGGTGTTGAGAGTCAGCAGTGACAATGTCATTGCTAGGATGGGCAAAAAACTACATAACTCCATAATGAAAAAATAGAACTATTTGTCCAAGGTATTGAGAAGTTTGGAGATCCTCTGCTGCATGCTTTTTTGCAGAAGGGGGTTGTTGCGTAGGGGTTTTAGTTGTCTAACCAGCCCAGGAATGTTTGCCGTAAATTTTCTGGCAATCTAGGCTGGTTTCTTTCTAGCTTTAACCGAAGACAGGAAATCAATGAGTTCGGTTTGAGATAGGGGGCCTTTGGATAGTGGGAGGACTTCAGACGGAAGGTCTTCGTCCGTCTGTGTGTCCTCCCAGTTCACGGAGTCGGTGTCGGCCTCGCCCGCGGTGGACGCCGGGGTCGAGGGCATGGGTGTTTGGGAACCACCGAGGGGGGTGGGTGGGATGGAGGATTGGGAGTTGAGGGCTTGGGAGAGGGTGGGAGAGGCTGTCGACATGGGGCTCTGTTGTTTCTTGGCCAGTTTTCTGCGAGGAGAGGATGAATGAAGGGGAATGAGTTTGGGGGAGTCATTGACAGGAGGGGGGGAAACCTGTTTGCGTTTAGCAACAACTTCCGAGAAGGATCTGGAGGGGGAGGGGGGGAGCCCCATATCGGCAGCACCTCCGGAGGATTGGAGGGAGGGTTGGTAGGGGATGGGGACGGCGCGGCGGTCGGGACCTCCGACCGACGTGTCATCCCCGGAGGCGCAGGGGAGGCGGGGCCGGGCGTGTTTGGTTTGGATCGTTTGGGTGGGTGTCTGGGGTCGGACTTGGAATTGGGTTTGACGAAGACAGGTGGGGGGTTGAGGGGATTGGTGTCGCCAACGGCACCGTCGTCACCGCGGGCGGGCTTCTGCTTTTTGCAAGATCTGCTTATGTGGCCGAATTCGCCACAATTGAAGCAGCGCACCGACTCCGTGGATAAAAATACTCGATAATTTGTGCCCTTGAAGTTGAAATTGATGTGATCGGGAGGGATGACATTGGGGTTGAGAAGAATTTGTACCTGTCTCCGGAAGCTCATTATGTGTGTGAGATTTTTACTCTTGAGGCCCAGGGGAATTGGCCGGATCTGGGACACCACCTTACAAAAGGAGGACAGGTTGGCTGCAATGACTCCGTTCGGGATTTCGGGGTACACGTTGGAAAGTGTAAGACGGGTGGTGGGGCGGACAAGAGGAGTCAGCTCGAGAAAGGAGCCGTCGTATGCAAGTTCCTGTAGTTGGATTGCATCGACGACAGCCTCTCTCGAGCTGAGATAGATGGCAATGCGGCCATTGGAAATTCTTGAAGCCGAGAGTATTTCTTTAGGATTGAGGATTTTTGTAATGGCGTCCATGTAAGATTGAACGGAGACATTGTCAGCCGCCCTGAAAGAAATACCATTGTTCCGGGTCACATTCCGGAAGGGCTCTTCCGGAATAACAATAGGCTTAGTAGGCCCAGCCGAGGGCACGTTCGGGCCAGCCGAGGGTACGCTCGGCTGAGCCCTTACAGATGTGTTCGCTTGACTGGTCATGGTGACCAGCCAGAGCGAGAAATGAACGAAATGAAATGCAAAATTAACGTAGAATTACTCTAAAATGATACAACCCGACAGAAGGAGGACGGTATGGTTAAACCTATGAAGAAAACGGAATACAACAATATGAAAACTAGGACCATATACAAGGTCTGAAAGCTGAAATATTCTTACTTTTCCGGAGCTCGAGAAAAACACGACCTGACTGAAGAAGAAGAAGAAGAAGAAGAAGAAGAAGAAACAAAAAAATCAGAACAAAAACAAAGCCTTTTCCGAAGGATTTCGGAAAAGCCAATAAATAAGGTAGCATCTAAACTTCTTGTTAGAGAACTAGTCTACTCCCGCTATAGACTGGTTCCTGGTCCACCACTCGGCCCTGAACGAGTGAACGTTAAGTGGGCATTAGCCAAAGCGATAATGGGGACAGGGAAGTAGACGGAACCAACCTGTTATTCGCATGTCTAGTACCATCCTGCGCTTGCTTCAGCTTTCCGCGGGCGTGCATTATCACTCAGACTTCATCAAAATGCCGTTGATTTAAAAAACAAAAATCCAACAAAATCTTATAAACCTTGTTTGAGTGATTTATTACGTGTTTAATAGCTGGCCTCGGACTTGGCCTCGGACGTTATGGCCTCGGCCTCTGACGTTGTGGCATCGGCCTTGGCCTCGCAGGTTGTGGCCTTGACTACAACACTGATCATTACTCACATGAAGTGTAATGCCGAAATTGCAACATTACTCAGTATTGTTTAAAAACGTACTCAACCATCTTACCGAACCAGTTTACTCGGCAAAGTTTTGCCCTATATTTCTAGAGTGCAGGTCAAGGTGCTCTGACAGACGTCCACGACATTGGTACGATGCTGGCGAAATCCATTACCGGCAGCTCTCTCGTTGCAGCCCCAAAGCAGATAGGTAGGCGTAACTGACAGGTAGCTAGGGTAGGTCAAGGTGGACCTGGACCCATCTAAAAAGGCGCCGGTCCACCCTCGGCCCATCCACTTTATGAAGTAGCTATAACTACGTGTCTTATGGGTTACATTCAAAAGGTCAATTGAGGAATATTTTCGAAACGAGGGGAATAAATGGTCTATGGGGCCGTCCATAAAGTACGTACGCACGAAATGCCGACTTTTTTGTATCCCCCTCCCGCCTGTAGGCATAGCATACGCAGTGGCTCGAACTCCCCCCCCCCCCCCCCGTACGCATACGCATTCCACATCTCTTTTTGACTTCTCAGACTACCCTATTCTAGCATCATTAAACGTCACAGTACACCTGCTGTAGTAGTATGATTCGCATGTCGCATCCAAAGACTTAAATAAATCAGAAAATGTTGACAGAAAAAATAAATTGCAAACATTTTTATTAACGGACCTGGAAGTGATTGAACAGTAATATATATTTTGAACCAACAGTCAATAATGACATGAAGCAAAAAAAATGAAAACAAAAATCCTAATACACTATTTTTCGCATAGTTTGCTTTTGACGTTTCATGGGTGGTTTATTGAGATAGTGAATAACGCTTTTCACGAAAATATGTGTTTGAACAAGAGGCAGTAGGTATACCAGACGTATATCTTTTTTGTTCTTTTGTTTACCTCAGTACATGAGCGATTTTGAACAGCACGCGGGTGAAATTGATACGAGTACACCGTACGTTTCCGGTGTACGCTGCATATTTTCCGGATTATAAAGCAGTCTTTTTGTTGCGGTCTAAATATAGGCCGGAGTTGGCTGGCGCCGCCAGCCTGGCGGTGGCGCTGGGAAGATAAATTTACTTTTGGCATGGAGGAATGTGTTATAACTGTTTTTCGATGCACAAAAGCTGGTCCTGGTAGTTATTTATATGAGATAGTACATTGATTTCATAACAGTTCATTCAAAGCAAATTGTCAGTTTGCGTACGGTACGCATTGGCTTAATTGGACCCCCTTCCCCTGTACGCATGGTGTACGCAATGTCAAAAATCCCCTCCCCCTTCGTGCGTACGTACTTCATGGACGGCCCCTATGGTGTACATGTATATCGGGGACAAGTGTAAATTTTGATCCTCGCCTACTTGCTAAACAGTTCTCAAATAGTACGTGGCTGTTGGGTCATTACAAATAATCCCTTAAAACATGACAGGCGGGGCCTATATGCATCTCGGTGTTCTTCGGAAATTGCAGTTTTATACCCGATACCCTGTGCATTCCGAGTTGAGTTTCAGATCCTTCTCAAAGATCCCTGCGAAAAGACTCATGTTTGCGTGTCGTAATGTGGTGTGTGCGGACACACTTGGGCAAAACTTTGTGGTACCAGGACATGCTCCTTGCATGGGAGGAAATTCAATGAAAATTTAATAAATACAAAACTTATACAATGTAATTACAAACCTACATTTTTTTGCCATAAATGCAATGCATTGGTGTATCCAGCGGGCGGGAGTGGGTGGGTGGGTTGAAAGTTGCCCCTGTCCCTGTCGACATTTAGCCCTTTTTTTAACTAAGAAACTGGAAGGTAACTGCGGAACAACTGGTACTTAAACCCTACCCCTCCCCAGCATATACATTTATTTCCGGTGTAGCGTGAAATTTAGTCACTATGAAATACGGTACCGGTAGTATTGCACATGCCTAAGTGATCGATGAATCGAGAGTGGCCGGTCACGTGAGAGGGTTTAACCAATAATAGGGAAAAGGAGTAAGATATTCATGGAGTCGGATATTCATATGACACCGGGTGAAAAAAAAATCCGGCGTAAAAAATTGGGCTATATCCTATTGAACAAAATTTGCAATTTTTACTCCCGGCCCCAAAACCATGAATGTCCCTCTCCCGATCAACTGGCATCTATTTCACTAATTCTTTAAAGACCGGTACATTCCCTCATAATTACATTACAGTAATTTTACACGTCCAGTTATTCTGCGAGTGCACTAACATCGACATTTATTCTACATATGTCAAGCTGCCTTCAATCTCATGCGTGCGAAATACAAACTGACATCCCGCAGGTTGAATTCATCTGCCAGCAGGACTCGTTATGTATGAATGCTGCTTTTTTCATGGAGGGATTTTTCCAATGTTGTTGGTGGATAGTGACTTAATTATTTGTCCCAATTTATGAATAGAAGGAAGAAAAGATCGGATATATGCGTCACAATATTTTTTTGGTAAAAAATTATATTTGCAACTTGCAAGATTTTAATAGATTTAAAACGTAATGACGCAATACAATGACTTGGTTTACATGTGCGCTTTCCTAGGAGCCAGGGGCCAATTTCATACATGTAGAGCTGCTTAAGCAGAAAATTTGCTCAAGCACAAACACATTTAATAAAATCTGTATTATCGGCTAAAACTCCATGTGATGTGTATTGCTTGTGACTGGTATTTAGCTGGTGTTTACTTAGCAAAACAATCACACAGAGTTTTGGCTGGTAACCCGATTTTACGAAGCAATGCTGTTTGCTTCAGCAGCTCTATAAATGGCACATCAATGCGTAAAGTTGTGAACCTCGCGGTTTATGTCACTCTTGAGTCAAATATACTCGGAACTGGCGCCTCTGTTCATCCATTACACAAACATTTCTTTTTTGGATTCTTGGCCCAACCCGCAGACACGCGATTGAGGTTTTTACTGCCATATCAATCATCGCGATACATTCTAAACACGGAGCTATAATGGAATTGCAGTGCGTTGATGTTGATGAGCACAGATATAGGTTGCCGATGTCATGTGCTGATGAATTGGGAAAAATGCATTAAAAACCCTTGCGGGAAAAGGTTTGTATATAGCTACTGCCAAAATGAGATTCCCTGTATACAGCATTTACTACACCCTGCATTTGTACACAGCGCCCGCTAGTGTTCACAGAAAATTTAATCGGGAAGTGACCTTCGTGCGAAGCGTGCCAACAATCGCAAAGCTATGGAGTCCAAAAAAATTGCGAGTGAGGTTAACAATTTATATCGGCCGCGACAAGTGCAGCATAAGTTCTTGCGATCTAGATCTAGCATCGAAGAATTTCGAATATGGCACCCGCTCGAACTTCGCAATAAACTGGTCGATTTGTTTCCATATAGGCCCCTATGTTCCAAGAATAAATCTAAAATATTTGAAATTAATGTGCACTTCCTGATCTATATCCAACATCTAATCGTATTTTCCTAGACAAATCTTCAGAATATATTGAATTATACTGCGTCGTATGCCTACATGTATTTCCACGATTTGTCCTACCCATGTACTCATTACATGTACATGTATATCGTATTGACTTCACGCAACATTGACCGCCGGATCAGAATAATTAAATGACCCGTCTTACGAATGACGCAAAATTGCGACGAATAATTATGCTAAATAGATACGTTATGTACCAAAATAATCCTGAATAAGTAAGCTTCCTAGACAACTATTTTATTAATTACCAATTTGAGTGAAAATAGTAAAGAACAAGCAATATGTTCTTCCCTGTCAAGAAACCGCCTTTCAACTTGCCAATATAAAATGTGCAGGAGCTAGGGGGCCAGGCTCCCCCCCCCCCCCCCCATTAGCATTTTTTAATAAAACTACGGAAGAATTTATTAGTTACCATGTGGTCACCACGAAACTCGATTTTAATGCCCTTTTTGGGCATCAGTCTCACAGCCTAAACGGGCCGTCGCAATAAACCCTTTTGGGGAAAAGGAAAAAGGGAAAGTCCTAGGGCCTATCCCATTTTTTCCCTTAAAATGTACTAAATATTACATTGCAAAAATGTGTAACAACTCCCTCCCCACATGGCAATTCAAGTTGAGTTAGGCCTAAGTATTTCACAGCAGGCAGTGGAGTCGAGTCATTTTGTTGCGACAACTCGAGTCGAGTTAATTCACCAAAATAGCGATTTGAGTCTGACTCGTCGAGTCTCGCGCAAATCGTCAGTGGCAGCGATTTCTCGTCAAGGTTGGGAGGCGGAGGGGGACAGAGGAAAAAGCACACAACCAACAATTGGAAAGTGTTATACTCAGTGTCGCTTGTAGGCCTATATCCTGGGAAATTTTTGAAAATGTGTGCTGATCTTTGTGTATGCTGGTGCATAATGTTGCATGTAAAAGCCAATGAACCATAACATGTATATGACAAGGGGGAAATTATTGGGAAGGACAATGCCATAACTGTCACCTGCCCCAAAAATATTGCGCTGGATCGCCGCCCATGCAAATCGTTACAACATATTTTGAACAAACGGGGGAGCTGCAGTGGAGTAACTACGGGGAGGGTCGTGTCCCCAGGTGACATCCGTGCCCCCCAGGTGACATCCGTGCCCCCCAGGTGACATCCGTCCCCCCCCCGTGTGTTCCTATTTTAAATCTTAAAATGTACAAAAAAATATGTTTATGTACTTTCAGTTCCCCTTGAAAAACAAATTGTGCACCCCCAGCTGCCCTCCTCCCCCCCCCCCCCCCCCCAAGAAATTTCACTTGACCTCTCACTTCCGGACTAGTGAAACTAAAGATAATTTATGAAATAATTTTGTGGCAATCATTGGGTAAAAACTAAAAGTTAAATAGAAGAATAAAATTAAATTTTGTTCTGGCAATTTTTTTTTAAATAAACGTGAAGGACTCGTTACCAATTTCGAAAGAATGAATCTTCCTTGAATTGATTTCAAGTCTGAGATCGCGGTTATTTGTTTGTCTGCATCAGCCACGCTAAACGTCATTCCTTATTGGCTATCACACACTAACTCGTGATATCAGACTTGACCTCATGGGCATGTAGGATATTCATACTTTCATAACAAAAATTTACATAATAAAACGGAGACCATATAGATAGCCAATCAGAAGGCCACAAAAACCGTGTAGGCGGCGTCCATTACCAATAGGTTACAATCACGTATGTTCTGTTATACTGTTCAGTCTCAAATTTGTATTATACTTGGTACGTAATATAATGTAAAACCTAGAGCTAAATCATAAAAGATCTTATAGTATTAAAAAATACAAAATTAAATATCTGATTGTTAGTTTATAGACGAAAACGTGTTACCTATATATTGAATGGAATCTTCGAGTAATTTAACTGTTTGAATATTCATGTTAAAGAAGGCTTTTGGCGATTCCGACTAATCAGATTTTTCCGTCCACTTTTGGACTAATTCACACAGGGTGTGTGCAAACCGATTAACAAGATTCCCAAATCTGTGATCGAAGATTAATTCACAAGAGGGCGCTACTTCCGGCACGACTATTTTTTCCGTAGGCTAGGCGGGTGAAGCAATAATCATAAATAAGTCAGTAGTTTTTATGAGAAAGTTGTTCTTTATAATAGAACAGGACATCACAGCATTATTATTCAGTCAACTAGTTACATTCAATCATTTTAAAGAACGGCTACAGACTAGTTTAGTGGATGGTGGAATGGGCTGTGGATCAAAAAGTCCCTACTTCGAATCCACGCATTTTTCTTTACTGTGATATCTTTGGGATATTTTTAATTTAAGGGGAAAAAAGAGACCGATAACCTCAGTGCTAGCTGTGTAGTGATCAATGCAACCACTGAGTTATTCATGAAAATTGCTTCACCCGTCTACGGAAAAAAATTCGATTCCGGCACAACTGTATTGGCCGACAAAAACCACGATCACAGACTTGAAACCAAGTCTACTTTGCACTTGGTGAACTCACCGAGGCATCCTTGCGCGCGGGACTTCATTACTGATGACAGTGAACTTTGAAATATGGCTTTGCAATATAAATCATTCCAAGAATCTTGGCGCCTTGAAGTATTGCTAGAATAATAAACGAACTCGCTCACTCGTGTTTACGACACTGCGATTGATGATTTAAAACGCAGTTCTTCATTTTAAATTATAGACGTTCCAGGACAACTACGTCAAGCATGCTGTGTTGTTATGCATGCAACGTCAATAGCTTTATCTTGAAACTGAATGCTGATCAAAATTGCCATTCAGTCGGCTAAAACGATCATTCATTTCTTTTCAATCAATAGGCCTATACACGCAAATCGAATTGAAATGTTAATCATTGAAATTTAATATTATGAGAACACGTCTATTACTATATTTACAGTAGCACTACCGTTATAGACGCCTACTTGAAATTCTCATGTAACTTTTTTTTAATCATGTCTTTTTCTCAGTTTTCTTCTTGCTTCTGAATCCTACGTTTTCTCTTTTTTTGTACAGTAATCATTTACTCTTTCTCGCACATTTCGTAGGTAACGCTGGTGTTAGTCTGCGAAAATAGAAACTGAAACCCCAATCCCAGTTTATGCTAATCCACATGGTTAATTGAGACGAATGTTCACAACATAAATTTCATTGTATTTGTTGTCACAGACTTTCCCATGTCTGAGAACGAAATTGGATTGCAAAAATGGCTCCAATTCGAACGTACGAAGACTAAGTGTTAACAGTGTTCATTCGTTTTGAACGTACACAGGACGGTAATTTACGTCTCAGCCAATGAAATGCCTTGCTTGTAACGCTCCGCCCACAGTTACTGCCCACCATGACCGTCCACTGCCTTACTTTTATTATTCAAATTGCACAGTGCTTGTATGTATTAATTGTAATAACAGGGCAAGAATTTTCAACTCGCCATCGGTACAAAAATCAGAATAACAAAAGATAATTCTACTCGGCAGCGTCTGGAACAATGAAATGGAGTTATGTACTGTATTTTTTCTACTGGACGGTATTATGTATGGCTTGATAAAGAAATGCATTTGAAAAACTACATGGGGTCTCTTTAGTGCACTACTCTATCTCATGTTGACATTTTTTTTAAAATCGTTTTGTCCACCATTTTTTTTTTTTTAACAAATAAAAATAATACATTTTCAAAGCGAACAAAGAAACTGGCAGGAGCGGGATTCGAACCTGCGACCTCCGGATACCGTACCGGCGCTCTACCAACTGAGCTAAAAGACAGCTCAGTTGGTAGAGCACCGGTACGGTATTTCTGAGGTCGCAGGTTCGAATCTCGCTCCTGCCAGTTTCTTTGTTCACTTTGAAAATGTATTCAAATTTACCTATTCAGTTTCCCTTGTGGATTGTTTGACGAAAAGGAATTGTTATCAACAATATCACATGTATTATGAATAAATAATTACAAATGTTGTCTTTGATGAAGGTCCTATATAAGACCAGAACGGAGGCCAGCTAATTTTGTTTAGTACATTTTGGGTCAATCCGAACAGTAGGCCTATGTAGTTTCCAGAAATATGATCAACATACGGGTACATACATAACATTTGTTTATTGTAAATAGCATCAAGGTTATACAGTGTCGTTGCTAATTTTTGTAATATTTCAAGGTCCTTGAAACATTTAGGCATTTAGACAAAAATGTCTACTAAAATGGTCCTACTAAAATGGTATGACTATTAAAGGGTGGCTGCAATGAAATTGTACAAAAAAAATTCAATTGTTCGAGTTCCATTTCAAATGGAACTTGAACGGAAACTATGCACACACATTTTACAAAATAGTTTAGTGCCAGTTTAGGGCCTACACAGAAACAATCTGCATGGTATGTTTGTGGTCATTTGCAATGATAACACAAGAATTTAGAGTCCACACACCAGATTAAGGGGACAAAGTTACTTCGCATTTCATTGTGTGGAATGTGCAGGAAAACGTCGAAAATATACGACTGCGGAACATTCTTATTTTTGAAAAAAAATCTTATTACATTTGCAATGTTTTATATCAAAAGATGATATTAAAATTAACAGGAAATTATTTTTAATTAAAGAAAAGTAATTTAATGCCTTTAATGAGTTGTTTCACTTATTTTCATGTATTTATGTATACATGTGTCCCACTTACCCCATTTGACTTCCCACTTACCCATGCTCCTAGATAAATGGAGAAAATGTTCCCTAGTTGTCACATTTTCTCCACTCATGAAGGGAATGATCCTTGTATTAATGTAAATCTGATCAAAATATATTTTGGAAATATTACCAGTGTGTAAAAACACAAAAGTTAGAGAAGTAAAGCTTTTAATATGATATGCCAAAATATGCAAGTGTCCCAGTTACCCCACTTTACCCTACAGGCAGTCCCTGTTTTCGCAAATATGCCTGAAGTTCCTTTTTGCCCGCCCCTCTGCACCTGTACTAGCTGTACTCATTGTTGCTCAGCTTGTTAACCGACTGCAAAATAACGTTATAATGGTATGTTACTCAATCAGGATACATCTACTTCTCTCACAAAGTGGAAATTTACACAGTTGTACTCTAAGCCAATCCACCACTTTCACAAGTCAATGTGAGTCCTCAGTCACACGTACGGGAAGTCAAATAATACAATTTTTGTCAAATTAAGTCAGCTTTGAAATGGCGTCTCTATAAATCCCAGGATTGGGGGGAAATGTGTGATTAGAACTAGAAAGTACGAATTAAGGAATTTTTGGCTACACAAAAATCTGTACTGCATAACTGGTGTGGTAATAATTATAGGCCAAGATAGGCCGTGGGCCAAGGCCCAAAAAGAGCTTCTTTCGTAACGTACCTAAGGAGGATGATTTCTTTTTGGTTTGTTCAATAGAAATAAATATCACAGATAGTATTTGGGTTGTTCTTAGTTGTGAATCTTGTTTGTTAATGAGCACAACACACTCAAACTGTTAAAAAAAATCGACTTCTTCTCACGGAAAGAGGCTGAAAAGTGACTAGTCTGGCGCAGTTCACCGTGTGTATGTGACGTCTGGGAGCCATACAATAGTCTCCATAGTACCGCGCCTTGTTTACGTAAATTCAGCAACCGCAGGAGACTACGAGAGAGCGATGCATAAGAGAGCGGTTCTAACGTGGACTTCGGCGATATTTCTTACAATTGTCGACCTGACAGAGGAAAATTAAAACTTCAAAACACAAAATCTGGGACAGAATGTATCATAGCTGTTGCAGGTTTCCTGAGTTTGAAAATATTTTTTTTAGAAATACGTCAAAACAACGAGTGTTTGAGGCCGTTTGTGTCATGTTTACTTCGTACATCAGCTGCTTGGGTGCACGTACAGAGTGTATGCACCCTCAATTTCATTCAGGTCGCTGACGCAATACTTTCAAGCAAGGCTGTAATGAAGGTGAGGTTATTTCCCCCGTATATTATCGATAGATTGATGCAATGGTCAGGCATGTTTTGGTTGATTTTCCAAACTACATACAACGAAGACTCGGTCCCATGTATTCATATGCATCATACATGTAGGCCTTTGCAAGGGCTAACGTTATACAACTTACAAGGATCACTAGCAGAACTGCATTTTCGTCTGCAGGTCTAGTGTTGGTCGAGACTGCTGTCATGGTCATTATTATGGCAGTGTTCTTTTTAAAATGAAATGTTGGGAGGTTAGTATTTAGTTTATTTTGGGGTTTGTGGGGGGGGGGGGTTCTGTTGAGAAAAGGTCTTACACACTGTGTAAAGTCATAACTTTCTGAATGTTTTGTTTTCAAGGGACACTAGTTGAATAGGAAAGAATGTAGTATTCAGACGCCATTGTGTTAGTTATGTAGTTGTACAATGTCTATGGTGACTCATGACCATTTTTAGAAATTTTCTGTCCCAAATTCATGTTCTTTTTTCCTTTTCAACATATATCTGCAATGACTAACCATCATTGAAGTAAGATATGGTTAAAAAAAAAGTAGCGGCAGGACGTTGCATTCTTTCCGTTGAATATTCTAAATAATTCCAAAAACAATGAGCCAAACTGTTGCGCCCTTTTACCACCCCGCCCCTAAAAAGCCCACATTGGTTGGGTTTATTTTGCACAACATAACATGTTCCAGCAAGTTGTTTCCAATAAATTTGCCTGACAAGTTCAACATTTTCCAATACATTTTGTTAATTGGCCTTTATCAGGAGTTTCAGGACATCCTGGAGATATTAGCAAACTATATCAACATCTGAGAGAAGTATCCAACCATCTTGAATATTCATTTTACATGTACATGCATTTATAATTGTTTTCCTTTTTTTTCAGCACGAGGGGTCTACCACCAGTCACTGAAGGACAAAGGATCTTTCAAAAGGGCCCATAGAAATTTCACCAGCATGATCAACGCAGAAAAAACTTTTGTGCACGCCTTTTTGTGCATGCCTTTTTGTGCATGCCCTGTTGGACTTCACCAAGGACTGGATCGACTGGGTACTCCATTTATTCATCAAGGAAGAAAGGCAACCCGATTTTACCGTGACCTTATTTTTTAAGTCCATGCAATTATTTTGGCTTTCTATGTTGCATGTTGTGCTTATGCCTTGTTAAATTTCACTGACGAGGCGGCCCTGATGAAGCTACTTGGATTTTGAGCAAACATTGGAGCTCAAGTAATTTTCCTTCGAGAAAGTGTCTTCCATTACTTAACGTGACCAAATGCAAGTACTACTAAGGGATCTCTTTCTTAATATGCCTTCAACCATTACGTAATTTAAGGCCACTCATTCTTCAGTCTTGTTCCTTGATGGACAATACAATGTGTGATATTCACTCAAAGTTTTAAATATCAGTGACTGTTTTATAACTTAATTATGCCATTCTTCAACTGGAACTGTAAGGTCTGAGAAGAACAGTGGACTGTGTGTGGCCATCTATTTTTTTTAAATTAATGTTGCAAGATAACGGTCAGTGCCCAATTTTTTTCCAATAACTGTTGGAAGTGAATTTTCAATTCAAGACTGAAAGGAGTAAACAATTCTGAATTAATAATTTCAATGGCTAAAATCACTTTCCAAGGTGTTGTACTTTGCAATTCTTGTTTTAGTAAGTACATGTATTAATAACGAATGAAAAAAAGAAATTGCTGACAAAAGTTAACATGTTCATATATTAACAAATTTATTCTTGTCCATTCCATGAACAGCATGTGAAATTTGAGAAATTACACTTCTTATCTAAGTTATTTTCAATAAATTGATGGATTATATTTTTGTAGATATTCTTGAAATGATAAAAAGGAAAAATTGTACTCAATCTAACACTCTTGCAATACAGGTGTAATTTTACAAGGGGTGATTAGTCTGTCTGGAAACATCCCCCCCCCCAACAAACGTTTTTGTTCAGGGTACTGAACAATTTTTTTCTGTAGCAATGGTTTTCAAAAGTAAATTTAAGAACAATTTGAACTACTTTAAAGGTTTAGTGTACTTGTTCATCATGTATGCTGCTCTATAGCAAATGACGAGTTTCATTAGAATACTTCAAACTTAAGTTGCCTTTCTAAAATGAGGTAGAATGACAGGGAACAGGTGTGTACATAAGACTACTATAAACAATAAATACCTCAGGAATATTCTGATATGAAGCACAAGTTCAATACGTATTTGCTTTCCTTTTAAATAAATTAAACTACACTAAAAACCACAGAAAGCATCTTTAACTAGTAAAGACAATTAAGATGAACATCAGGATTACTAGAACAGCTCAGTCTCACTGAATGTTTGCTTTGGTTCTCGTAATGAGCCAATATAGCTTGTAGTACTAGTAGTAAAAATGAAAATGTGCATCCATAATATTTAACCCAGATTCCTCGTAGAAATGTATGGCCCCCACGAGCTATAATTTCAAAACGTTGTCAGGCATGGTTTCATTAATACTAATTTTATTTGATTTTATTATTATTATTTTTTTTGGGGGGGGGGGTTTGGTTCTGTACTCGTTCCTTCTGACCTGATTTTCATAAAATTCTTTGAAAAAATACATGTCTTTGGAATTATGCGCAAATTTTTCAATATCGTAAAAAAGTTTAAAATTGATTTGTTCGGATAAAGCTACCGCCCTTCCCCCATACAAGTAATAAGTATGCCTTAATTGTACTTACTACTGAATGAAAGTCTTTATATCTTGTTAACAAATAATACTAGTCGAGATGCCTGGCTTACAATTTTAATAAAGTAATGAAATAAGTGAGATTACACACAGCATTCCCGATGAAACCCAGCGCTTGTTAACGCGGCCGCGGATAGACATCCGTAGTCGCCGCTACTGCACGAGCGATCTCGGCGAAATTGCTGTCCAGTTGTTCTCCCTTTGCACACAGTGTGTCACCTTGTTCCATGACGTTTCAGTAAAGGGGAACACTTTTTCCTTTGGCAGATTGTGCAACATGTATTTTATGCACCGAAATCACGAATGCATGTCATGTCCGTCTCCTCCGGACGTCGCCATCTTGGATTGCGCAACATCTTGTTACCAGACGCTCCAATACATTGTTAACATTGATCGATAGCAGAGGGACCCGACTTTTTTTTACAGCCACGTACTCCAAAAAATAGAGCTTTGAAGGAATTTTATTTGCCCGAACTTTTTACTACTACATAAAAGCAAACAAAACAAGACAAAAAGAACAAGGTTCACACAATTCAGTCTATTTTTGGCTTCGTTTTAATATGATTTGCAGGTATATTGCCGAGGTACGTTACGAAAATTAAAAACTAAAGCACTTTTTGCAACTCGGCCCACGGCCTAAGAATACATTTTTTTCGATCCGTATTTCTGTCCTGATCACAAAGAAATCGGCAAGAAATCCTGTTGTTAGTGTTTAATGTAACCATGCAGGTTCCCAAAATTTAAATTAGGCATATTGAGCAAAATTGCAAAATCTAGCAGTAATCTACCTCTACAAACTAAAGCTCTTTAGCATAATAATAGTGTTTCACGTTGGAGACCGGGCAATCTGTTCCCCTCGACTGGCTTTTGTTAGCCAGTTGGTGGCGCTTTTTCAAGATGGCCGCGGAATGTGAAACTCACTTATGCAACGCACGCTCGGTGTACTATACTACATGTACATGTCGAGTATGGCCGACAGCCACCAGCCAGCCGGGTTCCCGGGATAACGTCACAGCGGCGTTACCACTTGATGGGCGGGGCTCACCCCCTCCCGACTTAAAAACAATATTTTAAAATGCTTACGCGAAATAAAAAAAAATACAAACAACACACAGTTGCGGTTTAAAAACTTCATTTCATCGATATACACAATACAAATTCCATTGCAGCCACCCTTTAAGTTAACGTGTGTGAAATGTGCTACGGTATGCTATAATGGCTTACTACTGGTTTGGGTTGGAGGGGGTATGGGTGGGAGTGGTGGGTTGGGGGTAGGGTGGGTGTCGGGTTGGGATCTGGGGTGGGGATGGGGGGTCTGGGGTGGTGGTGGAGGTTGGGGTGGGGGCTGGCGTGAGGGGTGGTCAGGGTGGGGTGGAGAAGGTCGGGGTAGATGTCAGGGTGGGGGTTGAGGTCAGCATTTTCAATGACGTGGTTAACCACACGGGCCCAACGAGCTTCATGGAGGTGATGAGCATTCAGAACAATTGCCCTCTCCTAGTCCTCACCATTGATGTTCATCTTATTTATCTGCCGAGCGTGTCCCATTTCGTGCCCCACTTTAGTCTGTCTACCAGGGTGACAGTACTTAATGTTGGCTTTTATTTATTTATGTATTTCCTAATGTGCTGTTCTGAATACTGAAAATACCCTAGGCAAGCCTCTGTAAAGCTTACGTACTGTTTTAATTCTATACCGGCCATAGTCTACCTTAATTAACCCAAACATTTTCCTTGCGTTCCAAATGCATTGTTGTTTTATGAACATGGTACCCGACATACAAGCCTTTAAAGTCCTACGTAGTTTCTATTGTAAGTCTAAGTATTGACCGTACCCAGCCTAATGCCCCTGTCACACATCGCCGGATCGGCCCTACGTACAAGAAACGGATGGTATTTTGTTTATCCGTTGGTCAAATAGTCAATCCGGTGGACAAAGGGTAAATTTCCATTTTGCAGGAGCGTACATGCACGGTCCAGGGGCCGAATAAAACGCACAAACAACGCACCTGGGGCGATTGTATACAGGACAGTGGAACGTGCGCAAACGCATGAGAAACGAACATGCACCGCATGCCCACAGGACAAAACGCACGAGGTGTCAGTTGCAGGCCGGTACATATTCGTTAAACATCAGTTCCATGTCCTGTGCATATACTGTGGATGTGCTGTAGATATGATGTAGATATGCTGTAATCATCAGTTATGGCCGTCCTGTCCGTTTGTCATCCGTAACTACATGCGTTTTGACCGGTAGTCGTCCTGCAGGCATCCTGCAGGCATCCTGCAGGCGTCCTGTGGCTATGCGGTGTGTATGCGTTTGATGTGCTGTACATGCCTGTTCCATCCGTCCCATCTCCTGCAGCAACGGACCCTGCAGGACGCCTAGCGGATGGAAACGTGTGGAAAACGACCAAGTACAGTACACATACAGGACAAAACGCACAACCATCGGACAAGGGCCGGATCTCGCTATCCGTTTCTGGCGAGAAAAGATTTTGTGCATGCACAAAGTTTTCAGGCCGCTTTGACGGACATCACCTGACGATGAACGTCCATCCAAAGGATAAAAGGGACATGAAACGCATTTCAACGGATATCAACGGATGCCAAAAATCGACATTCGTTTCTCATGCGTTTGCCTTATCCGGCAAAGTGTGACAGGCGCATTAGCATTATTATTCCCTTGCATTCTAAATTCTAGACTGACGGTACCCTTCGTATAAGCCTTTCAAATCATACGTACTGTAGGCCTATCTAATGTAAATCTAAGTAGTAACCGTACCCGTATTAGCCTTTTTATTTTCTTGCGTTCAAAATGCCTTGTTATTCTAAAGACTGAAGGTTCATTTACGATTTTAAGACACATGCTTTGTTTATGGGCGTATACGAATTTGTTGCTGTTCAAATTGTGATTATCACAGGTAACTTTATCTTTACAAGCCATTTGGAACAGAAAAAGGAACTTTAAGTTGATAATAAGGCTCGGGGAAGGGTACGGTTACTTAGACCCAAAATTTACAAAACAAAATTAGCTGGCCTATGTTTCGGTCTTAAAGGGGCTGTGTCGTCACGATCATAGCAGGCTTGCGGCTGTACACTGAATCCCGAACCGATGAACGCAGATGAACCCAGTAACTGCAAATATTACCCCACGACCGCGCGCTGACCTACAGGGCGCGCGCGCGCTGACCCACAGGGCGCGCGCGCCAGATCGGATTACAATTGCAATGACTGCTGCATGCATGATCCTGTAGTTATGATACATACTGCATGTACAAGTATTCTGTATGTGTTTGTGCCACCAAAATATATATGATAGGCCTACTGTTGAACATAGTCCGTGACACCCCACCCGCCGGCCAAACGCCAAAATGTACCATGACAGAACCAAACGAAAATAAGTAAATTAAGTAAATCTGTATTTATAATTGTAAAATAAATAATGCACCAGCCCCTTCCTATACAAAAATAAAGTTGTAGGCCTATGTATCGAAATAAATTTTGCTGTGCGTGCAATGATGTGCGTGCAATGATGAGCAAATCAAAGTAAAACAGCTATACTGATGGCGATATTGAGTCAACGACCTTGTGTTACATTTGACGGCAGGACTTTATGGAAAGTTACATCATAAGAGTTATTTCAACACTGTCAAATAATAAACACAATAATAACAGTTATTACCAATAAATAATATACGCCAATGAAATGAGATTTCACCAGTGGCGAGTAAATCCGTGTCGAAAAGTGGGGATGATTATTGAATTTGTCAACGAAGTACTGCATCTTAAACTTTTTCTCAACGGGGATACCCCCGCCCTAAACACCGCTTGAAATTTGAAACATCACTTTGTGTACAATTTCCCCTTTTTAAATTTACGAAACAAAAAAGAAATACAAATCGGCGGGCCCCTGAACTCCTTCCCCGTGTTTACGCCACTGGCGCACAGATCCCCACATCACTATGATAAAGATGACTACCGAAGAAACAAAGAAATAAACACCCCGACAAATATTCAAACAACCCTAATTTTCACATGTTTTGCACGAATTATTCGCTTATTACTTTTTATGACATGAACAATTCACATACCGAGTACATGGAATGATTTACTGTACATGTAATGTATGTAGGCCTACTGTACATGTTGACTATACATTACATGTAGACTTGATGTGCGGAAATATTGTTTCACACAGCGAGTTGTTGACAAGTGCCAATGGAATAGCGACCAAGTGAAGTTGTTTCAGCTCCATCTATCAACTGTTAAAACAAAAAATGTACTTCTAAGTTCTAGATTTTAATTTTGTTTTCGCTGCTAAAGAACTGTCTGCAGCCACTACCCCTCTTTTAGTAGCATGATAATTTGTTTATTGAAGTGACGGGTCAAAATAAGCCTGAAGCTTTTTATCGACCTAAGTTTACAAGCAAGATACGAACAAGATACATCCAAATGAATGTACACATAATACATAGACCCTTTTACGGATACCCCGCCTGTGGGATTTTGTGTACAAAATTTAGCGCGAACTGTCACACAGCGACAAGACACGTTGCAGTTTTGCTGTGCACATTTACATGGACAAGCACCCCGTGTGCCGAGTCGTCCTCTCTGGCAAGAGTTTCGGCATGTACATGTCATAGGTTCTCCAGCGTAAGGTTCTACTTCTATATCGCCAACCTCAAATTCTATGCAACTTTCAGACAAATATTCCATGGCACTTGTGTACATGTGAATAACATTTTATGAAATAAACAGATGAAATTTGAACGTTTTTTCTAATAATCTTACTCTTAGAGAACTGAGTGCCACGATGTGTGCTACTTGTTTATAAGTATACGTGTACACGTATGTGTATTTCAGTACGCAGACGCTGGACATGCGTGCGTGTTCCAGGGGGTGTAGTTTCCAAAAGCCAATTCTCAGAACAGCAATAACAAACGGATGGAGGTTAAAAATAGCACATAACCGAAATGAAGCGCAAGGGTGCGCACTCCAATATTTGATTCGTTAACGCGAGATGGACCGACGACACAGCCCCTTTAAGTAAGACCTTCATCAATTTATAATTATTTATTCGTAATACATGTGATATTGTTGATACAATTTTTTGGAGGACATTAAAGAAATGTTTGTACCGATGGACGAGTTGAAATCCTCTTGCCCTGTTATTATAATTAATACAAGCACTGTGCAATTTGAATAACAAAGGTAAGGTAGTGGACGGTAACGGTGGGCAGTAACAGCTGGCGGAGCGTTACAAGCAAGGCATTTCATTGGCCGAGACGTAAATGACCGTCCTGTGTACGTTCAAAACGAATGAACAATTGGACGAATCTGGTCGCTGGAAAACCGATTATTATGCTCTACTCACGCCCGTTGTCTGCCAAACCACAAAGTGGAACTTTTGGCATGTGCGCAATATTGGATTCTTCCATCAAAGCAATTCCAAAAAACCGATGGTATCCCCAATATATGGCCTATGGCAATTGTAGAATGCCAACAGATAGTTGTTTTAGGGTTGGTCTGATTTTTTGTCACATTTCAAAGTAGCCTGTAAAAAGTTGTGAACATTTCTTAATGATCAACATTTTCAGTCCAACGTGCGAGTTTTCTGACCTTAACAGTTGTAAAAAAAAACTTCATGGAGGGCTAGGAAGCTCATCTAAAAAGCAAAGTGACCCCCAGAGTCTCACCTACAAATTCGAAGCACTTTATACAAATTTGTTATTCTTAATTGTTAATTATTTAGCCAAGCATTGCACCAACCAACGCCAACACCATCAAGCACCAATGCCAACACCCTCTAGCACGAACACCGTCAAACAAAGCCGGCTTTCCGTTGGACATTTTCTTCCGCGACCTCGCGAAAACTTGCCGCGGCATGCCTTCGCGTAAAGGCCGGTTTATAGTCGGTGGCGCGATGGTGAACGCCGACGCTGATGGTCGCCGGACGCTAAAGGCTGGATTGGGCCAGTTTACGACATACGCGTAATGCGCACCAAATTCAATAAGCCAGTTCGGTATCTCAAAGGCTATTCGGGATCAAATTGCTGACGTAATGTCACGCGAACGCCCATTCTGATTGAATTTATCACGTGCGCGTTGTGCGACCACCTTTTGCGTTCACACGCGCGCGGTTTTTTGTTTAGGTCACGCGGGTCATTCGGGATAAACTGTCATTGTGCACATGCGCAGTTGAAACACCGAACTGGCTTATTGTTAGATGTGACGATCATGCATTGGAAAAAGAGAAGAAATAGTAGGCCTACACTCTAAAAACAGATTGGTTGAAAATAACCAATATATTGGTTGTTTTCAAACAATCTGGTTGGTAGAGATGTGTCCCAAAAAAATATTGGTTAAATTAACCAATTTGAAATTGGTTACTTTTTTTGCTAATTCATATTGGGTTGTAAGACCAACCAATACCACATTGGTCAATGTAGCCAATCCATAATGGTAGGGCTACGACAACACCGGCCAATCTATATTGGTTATAACACCGACCAATCTATATTGCTTATACACTGTAAAAAAAAAAATCCAGTAATTTTACGGTAAATTCCTAGTAAAATGGGTTGCCAGCGAAAAACGTTAAAATTTACGGGAATTTCCCGTAAAATGTCTCCAGGGTTGATGCAAAAACGGGAACTGGCACAGTAAATATATTGGTTAGCTCGGCAACAGAAATTGATGGAAGGGCACCCAACATATTGCTTGTAAATGACCAATATGATTGGTTGAAGGTCAACAACGCAAGTTGGTTATAACTTATAACTGACCAATGTCTTGGTTGAAAACAACCAATATAATTGGTTTTGGGATCAACCAAAGAGAATGGTCGAAGGACAACCAACATATTAGTTATAAATGACCAATATATTGGTTGACAAGCTCAACCAATATGACTGGTTGAAGAACAACCAACGCATTGGTTACGGTTTAACCAGCACATTGGTTAAAACAACCAATATAGGGTCAACCAATTAGATTGGTAGCCCTTTTAACCAATCTGTTTTTAGAGTGTAGCAAACGGAAAGTTTTATAGAGAGATCAATAAATTTGAGGGAATTTTGGACTGTGTTTAGTCAGCTTCCTCAGCTTCAAGAACCGGGCCAAGAGTGTCTTTCCTCTATTTCTAGAAGCAGGTATAGGTCTTTGCGTTTTTATTCGTGACATTTTAAAATTTGGATAACGTAAGGCCTTGGAAACCGTCTAGCATTTTCATCTAGACATTCACCTCTCCTGTATTTTAAGCTTATTATATTAACTGCTTTTAATTGTTTTATTTGGACTTCATAGTTTTAGTTTTTTATTTCTTTTATATGTCTTATTTCATTTGATTGTTAATGTTTGTATTGTTAATAATATATATGTTTTTGTTTTTGTTTTTTTAATTCAATTTCTTATACTGTTTTAATTAATACTTATGTAATAATAATAGGCCCTTTTGGAAAGCAGTTGTTTTAACTAATAAGGCCACCCTGTATAAATAAGACAGCAAATAAATGTTCCTTCTTGCTAATTGACCTTATAGCAAATACCGCCTGGTTGAGACGTCACAGTGGTTAAAATGCATTGTGGGAAGGGAAAAGTCACAAACATCGCTCCCGTTTCCTTCCCACAATGCCTTTTTACCATTGTGACGTGTCAACCAGGCGGTATTTGCGATAAGGTCTATGTCTCTGTAGTCCACTTGGCCGACAGCAAAAATGCAGAGAAAACCCTGGACTTGAAAATGCGGTCCTCCATTTTGTTTGCTGCAGCTATGTAATTTGCATATACAACGTTTTTTAATGACTGCGCAATTCTATTGGTCCAATCATGAAAAGTGAGATCAGCGACCATGTCAAAGTTAAATCTTTGAACTCTGTAGCGACATCGTCAGCGTCCTTCGGCGACTGGTCGATGGCGCTTCAGCGATAACTATAAACCGCGTGTGTGATGATCGCGCGTCAATTTTTCAGTCGCGCGACCGACTATAACCAGCCTTAGGTTGCGTTCGATTAGCTTACACTTAAAACACGGGGTGGGGATGACACGAAATGAGGCAAATCGAACGCTGCAGTATATTCGCCTAGGCATGCTGGGAAAATTAAGGTCAAAGGTCGTTTGGGGCGTGAACTTTAAAAAGGGTAAAATGTTAACACATGGTCGCTGTTGTCCGCTCCAACCGGCAAAATCTTAACCATGACGCCACATGATAATTATAAAATTCACAATTTATAAACAGTCACTAGTTGTTGTAAATGTCAGGAAAGTACACTCTTTGCTTTCCAATTTATGTCACAATTTGTACATTTACTCACGTCGAATCCGACTTTGCCGCCATGTTTACGTTTTCAGCTAGGCGGTGAAGTCATTACACCCGGGCAGCAGACCGGCTCGATAGCTGGGGTAGTGGTGGTTGACACCGGGGCAGACACGAGTATCACGTGATGACTAATCGAACGGTCTCGTGTAAGTTTCACTTACACGTGTAAGCTTATTCGAACGCACCCTTAATAAGCCAATTCGGTATTTCAACTGCGCATGTGCACAATGACAATTATCCCGAATGACTCGCGTGACCTAAAGCGCGCGTGTAAACGCAAAAGGTGATCGCACAACGCGCACGTGTTAAATTCAATCAGAATGGGCGTTTTATCCCGAATAACCTTTGACCTTTGAGATACCGAACTGGCATATTCTACCGTGCGTTCCCATTTGGACTTTTACAACCGCGTCAGAACGTTTATTCGCCTTGCGAGGCTGGCAGAATGTCACACGTTGCGGGCACTGCGCACAATCACCTTTGACCTGAACAGAATAGACGCGGTAACATAGCGTAATTTTTTGCGTGCTGAAATCGCTCAAATCTGCCATGTTTCAAGCAGCGAACGGACGAAAAACATAGTTGTATGCACGTACAGGGTCTAGCGAAACGATAGCGAAACTGCATGTAATCACATGCGGGTCAGTGTACGGTACTTTACACACAAAAAACATACCACCATTTTTGCGCACACGCTTGCGATAATCGCTGTGTAGTTGACGTAATACATGAAGTTGCATTGTTTTCACAATGGTTTTCCGCGTGGTCACGGTAGTTCTACAGTGAGGGGCTGTTTCCATTGGACTTTCCCTGATGACTTTCCGCAACTGCGCAGATATCTTCCGCGACCGCTTTCGGCCTAAAAAGATCGCGGTAAGTTGACAGGGACGTTGGTTTACCGCGTGTCCCCATTGTCATTCTACATAAAAGTCGCGGTAGATCTGGCGCCCGCCGTTGACATTTTGCAAGTTTATCAAAAGAAGATCAAAAATGCACTATACCTCAAGTTGTAAAAAGGTTGTATTCTGAAATTTCGAGCAGATAAAAAAAGCGCTGTACTAGCAAAATTAATTGACATGAGTCCATGATTCACCGAATTTCTAAATGAATCTTGCTTACTCAAGTGGAGAGAATTACGGTTTGTTGATGGGACGGTGGCAAGGTTCATACATCAATCATGATATGTGTCGTCTAATAATAAGAATGATTGCCCTAAGCTGATAATAATACAGTCTCGCCATGCTCGCATTCTTCATACCTCATTACCACGCAATTTGCTGGCACCCAATGCTGTAATGACCAGATTGGTGTGGCAATAGTATGAGAAACTCTACAGCTGAAACTTTGTCATAAAGCATGGAAGTTGCAATGATACCCAAACCGTGATTGGTGGATGAACGACTCTGCTGGTGGTGCTCTCCTATTTAATAATTTTATATTAAACTACTCTTGTGACGTCACTCTATTCAGAAAAGTGTAGATTCCTTTTCAAGAATGTACAGTTAACTTAATTCATTTAATTCATCTCATACCTCAAAGCATTAGTAAGAATGGACTTTTAGTTCTCTTGAAATCTTGACAAAGGGTGAAAGGGACGTAGTTTAAGTTGGAGTTTCGCGTCCGAGCACATTCGAATCAAAGAATGTCCACCTTTTGAGTGTTTCTCCTTAACTGGTCTGCAGAAACTGTTTTTGTGTATATAGGCCCTATACGATTCCGCTGGTTGGTATGCCAGCCGTGTGGCTGTATAACCGACACACTTACACTGTGAACATCTAACAAAAGAAAATCCACGCAGTCCTTTGTTTGTAACAAAGGACTGCGTGGGTTTTCTTTTGTTAGATGTTCAAGTGTTAGAGCCTGGTTATTAATCCTTTCTTATCTGTGGAGCACGCCTCTCGGGAGTCGGTTTATGGCCACTGTTTCTGCAGGGTGTCAGTCAGCGGGTTAGTTTCGTGGCACTGTCAATACACCAAACGTCCGGGGCCAATTATGTATGTCTTTCCAGAGAGCGGGAGTTTCAAGAATTCGTCTCTGGTCTTGGCCACGCCAGGACATGTTTCTGCGTAACAACTAGTCTTGGTTCCAAGACGTTACTGTCTGATACTTGTCATCAACAGAGGGCGCAATTTACAGGCTGTCACCGGGCGGGCGAGCGCGCGATCAATCACGGAGTTACAGTAACGTCTTGGATATTTCTACTTTTGAGGGCGGGACCCGACTATGGAAATCGTGGCTAAACACATGCATCATTCATATCACGTGACTGGTCTGACCTCCATGGTTAAGTTTGACCGATTGCCCCAATTATGCAAAATGCGCATGCGGTCGACGCGACGTGTAATATAATACGTTGAAAAAAACGTGGATGTACTGTACTACTGTGTACAAAAGCCACTTGTACATACAATCAATGTACATGTACATGTATATGAACAATCATGGAGGAAGAATGGTACAATGTACATATCCACATATGAACACTGTGGATACATGTATAGTGTACGTACGTATACGTACTTGAACTTCAAGTTTGAATAACTTGGAGTTTCTGATCTTTCTTGCTACGTCCCAGAAGAGATAATGACAATTTACCTGCAGGTGTGCACTTTAATCTGGGATGTTAATTAGCCAATGTGAATGAATAAATGCAGAATAGTCAAATTTTTAAATAATTTTTTATCAAAGATTGATTTTTGCCAGTCTTGTTTAATTACATGTACAAACATGTGGTGCCTTTTTTTGCAGCCAGCCATGGCCAGGCCCAGTATTGTATTGGATATTTCAGTCCAGTTAGTTGCATGCACAATACATTTACAGGACGGTCTTTGGTCAACTTTTGACTGAAAAACGTTTTTACTCACTTTGTCTTAAATTCATCATTGTCTTAATTATTTATATTTCTCCCAATAAAAAAATCCTCCACTAAATACATTACATTCCTACATGTGTATAGTAATCCATGTATACTAATATTTAAAAAAGTGAACATGAAGAAGAGAAGTCTGAAATAGCAAGCCCAGCAAACCACTTAAATGCAGTGGATTTAAAATCAAAGTAGATGGTTAACTTCACTCATTTATTTTAATTCTTGAGGTAAACATAATTTTTCACTGGATAAAATGTATTTCTGTAAAGATTTTAAACCAATATTGTAAAGTTACATTTATGTTAACATATACTTTACCATTGAAGGTTAGAACTGCCACAGAGTTCATCAGAAATATGAAACACACCATTTGTTACATTTTTTTTTTCATGTATTTTCAATTTCCATCCTGAAAAATTAAATTGGCAAATGTACCGGTCATTTACTACTCAGGGTAAAAAAATCGACATTACATGTACATGTACATGTACATTATAAAAAAATGTATAATACATTTACTTATACAAACTGGCTGGGACGTCCTCCATTCTGAAGTCTTTTTTAAGTTTATCACCTCACATGTTTATACACCAGTGTTCTAGCTCATACAGTGTACATGCACAATATATATAATGTACATGTCATCGGGAAATACCTTCTCATAAATTGTTACCTTCACTCAAGCGCGCCTCCATGATTTTGACTATGACATGTGTGGAGGAGACAGGGAAAGGGGGGGGGGGGGGGTTATCATGAAATTTCCAAAACCAACCAACTGAAAATTTCGAAGGGGGGGGGGGGATTGGACACTACGCTGTTTATTACACATGTATTAATTATGGTCCATACACAAACAAATTTAACCCTCTTTCCGACAATTCTACTGTAATTTCCATGTGAAATTTATAATACCTCCTGGTCTATTTTAATTGTTTTCTTCTGTCTGGTTTTATTGTCTAGGGGTGATCTTGTCATAAAGTGTGTGTGGGTGGAGATATATTCCCCATCCCCACAACCCCGAAATCTATGTTTTTGCCTTCACTTATCAACACTTCTTCTTGTCGACGATTTTTTTGGATTATATTTAACTATAAAAGTTGGGCTATTATGTACGCCGTATGTATATCACCATTTGTTAATCCTTTCTGATATGTTTTCCTTTGTATACAAATTTGTTGTTTAAAAAAGAAATGAAAACGATCAATTATGACTGTAATGAAATCAATTGTGATGAAGTTCTTTTAACCAATATATGTACACCGACTACTGCATGTATTTGTTCTATTACATGTGGAATAGTAAGCACGTAAACACACTGGCTGTCATCAAAGGTTATATAGTTCTAAATTTACATTCGGAAGTATTAAAATATACCTCACATGTTCACTCATCATCCGCTCAAATATTTCGTATAGGCCTACACTTTATTTAATGTCTAAATAAACTTCAGCTGCACTACAGAAATCAGCTGCACCACTACAGCATGGAGGAATGGAGATACTTCGCGGATTTTAACGACACGTACGTCGTGCCTATACTACACGTCAACTTAAAAAATATTTCCCACAGACATGACAGACTGGGTCACGCGGATCGCGTATCGCGCAATCCTTCATCCAAAACAATACAACGGTCGACGCGTCGGGCCCCACTTCAAATTTCCAGACAACACAACACACATACACAAAAAACCGCACCCACAGGGTGATGACCGCACCGCGTCCTATTTAATCGTGCGCGCTCGCCAAGTCATGAATAATTCATTTATCAAGGTCAAACTCAATCGCTGATTGGCTCCCCCGGAAAGTCGGGGGAGAATGTCGAAAAAGTAAAGCAAAAGTTAAGACCCGCGGACAGAAATATCCAAGACCTTCGTGGAAGTGAAGAACCGAGCAAAGAACAGTAGAATCGATTCTTGTCAGAGCACGTAATATATAAAACATTATCGAATACAATCAGAATCGATTTACTGAGAAACAGCGCCCTCGTTCGGAAGGAAAAAAAGGAACACGAAGGTCTTGGAACCAAGACTACGTAACAACATGTGGCTTCTTGTTTTAATTTACTCAATGACTTATTTTTACCGGTGATAATATGCTGCGCCCATGCTTTTTTTTTTTGAGAGAGGGGTAGCAAAGCATATTTTCTGTGTTTTTTTCGCACATCATCAGTCACCATCCTTTCTGTTTTTTCCTTTTGTATGCACGCTCATGATAGCAGAGAAATCTTGCACATTTCAGCCATTCTTTTTAGATGATCGATGTAAGTGGATTTCGACACATTTTATTTTAAAGAGCAACTAAAACGCCAATTTTTGTTGTTGACTTTTTGGACTTTTCCGACAGTTTAAATACTCTTTTAACTGATGGAGATTAGTTTGCAGACGAGAGAAATTTTTAAATAAAAAAACAAAAGGGTTGTTATTCTAAACTATTTATCCCGTTTCGCGAAAGCTCATTATGTATGTTAAATGTATGTACGTGACCCCGTGACGTACACGTGTAGAGTCGGTTGATGCTACAGCCAAACACTATGCATGTACGTACGTAGAGTTGATGCTGCTGGAAGAGTTTTTGTCGACACAACTCCTCCGTTTTCCCGTCTATTTTGTCTAATTTTGATATTATTTCAGTATGAGCATGGTTCTGAGATAATCATTATGCCTCGATCGTGTGTAGTTGGGGGTTGCACGAGGAACAGCGACAAAAACCCTGACCTAACCTTACTGCGATTCCCAGTGCTGAATGGAGTTCAAAGGCGACAGTGGGTCTGCTTTGTAGACAATTACAATATCTGATTTTGAGCTGTAGAAATGGTCGAAAATATGTGCAGAACATTTCGCCAAAGACTGTATTGATGATAGTGTTAGTATGAAAACTCAGCTGGGTTTGAAGGCACAATTCCGTTTGAAGGCTGGACCCATTCCAACTCTAAAGGCACCGAGCCTTCCAATCCTGTCCCGGACTTACGCGCACCAGACCACGACGACGTTAGTGCGGTTGCCGGCTCGAGCAGCCAGAGCCCCGGCTGTCTCCCTGTCCACGGCCACGCGTGCTTGACTCAACATGCATTGTACACGCACGGTACCGCATGCGCTGCATGCGATTGAGTCTGGTACCTTATAACAGAAATTGTGTGTATAGTTCTGAGAAGGTGCGGGTCCTTAAGAGGGCTGCATAAGCAAAGTCGCCAGACTAGAGTATAGCATCAGCTCACACACAACTCACCGCGCAGGTCCCAATAAAAGCCGACTGCAAACAAAGGAAAGTTTGAATCATAACTAGCTTTTCAGCACGAACAAGCCTACAACCCCGATTCTAAATGTGTCTCACAAAGATGTCAACACTTTAAAATATGTTTACCGTAGTGTTAGGAAAATACTTCTCACTCTGTTTTTTTGCGATCTTGTTAAATGCTAAGTTAAACTGTTTTTAAAAGAAATATTTAATATAATTCAGTATTTTGTATTAAGCAAGCCCGAACAAATTTATGGCCAGAAATTCGTGTCGGGAATTTTTTTTATATAGGCCTATGGCTATTTTTCCCATGTAAAGTGGTTGCTTAGGTATCAACAAATTCCAAGTGTCGATAGTCCATGTGTCACTTTTTCGTTTCAGATTTCTGGACAATCGAGGTTTCCCAGCTAGGCAAAAATGCACCACTGATAAAAATTCTCGTGGCGATCTTTTACATACAATGGACTTCTTTTCGCTAGATTTTTGGTTTCAATAAGAATGAGCAATTCTAAAAAGCGACTAAACAGAATTGTTTTAGTGTTGTTGGATTGCTCGCGATACAGGATACCAGACCTTAACAAACCCGACTAAATCACTGAAATCGAAGTTACGTACTCAATGTATTGGCAGTTTCTGACCAACAAAATGAGGCGGAAAACCTATGGTGTGAGTTTGATTTAATGAAGCATTTCTTTAATATCGGAGGTCACGAATTCAGACATCTTGCGTTATTTTAAATGTTTTATGTCGACATTTACACATAAAATTTTAATCAATGCCGATATTCAAGGAGACAAACAAATCTAGTGAAAATTTGTTATGGCCCAACTGTTATCTACAAGTATGAATGTCAGGAAACCTCTGAAATGTTGTTCTCGTCATGAACAAAATGGTACCGTAAATGTAAACAACGACATTTGAGAAAAGACAGTTGTTTAATGATGAAATCACTGTTTCTACGTTCTCAGAAAATATGTTTGAATATTTACTTCGATAAATATACAGTGATTGAACCAGATAGTGATATAATAACAATGTCTTCTAAATTAGGTGGTCTATGAAGGATAAGAAAACAAAGATATATATCTTTTCTGGAGTCAGCCCTCATAACTCTTATTTAAGAGTCGCACACAAGCGCAGTGGAAAGTGCGGCTGAAACGTACTTGAATATGGGCTGTTTGTATTGGCTAAATGCAATAAAAATGTCATGAATTTTTAAAATTTTGCCTGCCATGTGTTTGTTAAATTAGATAAATTTTAACAGAGCATGTATACAATCGGAAAAATATAATATTTGCCACATTTCATTTTTGACGATTAACCCTGCGAGGCACCGACTAAAAATATTTACACGGAGGCACGAAGGGCCTCCATCGGGAGGCGCTTTATGTTGGGGGGTATATAACTGTGTGTGGGGGTCCAAATCTGTTTCTAATGGTCTGTACAGATGGATAGAAGTTCCCTGGACACACATACCAAAGATTAGAACATTCTGGCAATTTACACATTGGTTCACCACTGATTTGCCCCACCACCCCCAAGCCAACACTCCAACATACACTAAAATCCATACACCAAACAGCCATAGACAGCCAAGGACATCCATTGCAACCATGTAAACATTGACACATATAACAGCCGCAGGGTGAAAAAAACCCTGAGAACAAAGCTATAATTACCCTGAAGGTATTTCTGGGTCAGCATTGGAAACAGCTGTGTTTGCATTTACTGACAAAGGATTCCAGGAAGTTTGTGGACAGTCGGCTATACACAAAGGGATCAGATTTCGATTTCTGTGCACAAATCAATGGCTTTTGGCAGAGAACATTATTTTGAAGGGTTGGTTCACCCTGAATGACCTGTTGGGTGAGAAATATTTCTACAGTCTTTTGAGCAAGGTGCAGTGATAGATGGAAAAAAATAAGAGCTCATTGACTAAAGGAATCTTCTTTTTAACAAAAATAGTAATTCGGTCCACCCGATGGAGGCCCTTGGTTTGTCGCAGGGTTAACGTACAAACACACTCATAAATGCGCTGTCTCAAAAAGAATGAATCAAAAATGAATAAACCTTTATTGAAATATGTGAAACACATTAAAACGAAACTTAGGTCTATTAAGGCTCCCAGACCCAAGCCCAAATTAACAAATATGCATATTGAGTGATCCCCATGTCGCTTCCCGGGTTGCATCGTAAAATTGGGCGTGATCCCTGGCTATACGGCATTATGGGTTTATGACTTCTGACTAGCGCTCACCTGAACAAAGATACTGACAATTTGGGAGACCACCAACAGAGGGCAAGATAGCTCAGTTGGAAGAGCGCCGGTATTTACGGTGTTCCAGATGTCGCAGGTTGGAATCCCGCTCCTGCCAGTTTTCTTTGTTCACTTTGAAAATTGATTCAAATTCACCTACTCGGTTTCCCTTGTGGATTGTTTGACGATGCATGTTCTTTGACAATGGAAAAAGCATGAACACATCATATTATGCATAGCCTACAACGCCGTAATATTTTATTTTGATTTCACCTGTCGTTACAAAAAAACGTATCCCCTATATACCAGTGGTGTAGTCAAGACCATCACAAGACCACACAAGACCCTGCAAGACCAGCACAAGACCATCAGTCTTAATCCAAGTCTTAAGCTATTCAAATAAACTGTAACAAAAACATTCCTTTGTCATGGTTTATGCCTGTTACTTGTGCCTGTTACAAGCTAGTCTTGTGAATGGTCTCGTGCATGGTCTTGTTCCTGGTCTTGAAATGGTCTCGACTACAACACTGCTATATACATGAAAATTGAAACTAAATGAAATTGCAATTAATATGCCTGCTGAAAACGAATCATGAGTGCGGAATTGGTATAGTGCGTGTTATCAAATGGAACCAAAACTGAACAGAACAGTTTGGAAATGACCAGGAAACCTCTCAACAGAAATGTGAAAAGGAATACTAGTATACCACCACGTCTATAATGGACCTGTCTTTTCAGAAAACATAACTGAAAAGAAAGGGAAAAATACATATTTTAAAAGCGGATTCTGCTATGCGGATGTCTCACAACTCAGTCGATGACCAGAATGATGAGTGAAATGAAATACTTCAATAATTATATATAGCCAGAGTATTGATCACCCATTGAATAGTTGATCACGTGCAGCAGTCCATCACCGATCGCGAAAGTCCATCACCGATCGCGAAAGTCCATCATCGATCGCGAAAGTCCATCACCGATTCGATGATCACATTAAATGCCTCTGCCGCTATAGTGTTGGAACATAGCGGTGGGACATATTAGTCGTGTATTGCTTCAAGAGATTGTGTTAATTATGCGATAATTATTTGTGTCTGCATTGCTAATGGAGTTGTGCAAGGCTACATTAGTCTGTGTGTTGCTTATACCAGTGCGATAGTAGCGATAGTATTGCTACTAGGACAACGAGTACAGGTTGCAATACACCCGGCACACCGTCACAAAAACAAGTAATTCGTCGTGTTTTTCTCATAGTGACGAATCGGGAAAAAGTGCATTACGAATAAATTCACTTTAAAGTTTGACATGTTTTCGTTCGTTGCTTCCGTATCTTATTATCGTATATTATTACTTGCCAAAATGAAAGCATGTTTTTAAAGAGTTCTCCTTTATATTTATTTATGTTAATTGCAATTTAACGATTTAAACCAAACATTATAACCTCTTAAATCTATTCGTCAGTATGTAAAAAAACATCAAAAGTGATTGTAGGCTTGTTCGCCACTGCACGCGGCTTATTCGTCAGTATGCAAACAAACATAATGCCTCTTACGCGCTGATTCGTCACTCTTCGTATTCAATTCGTCAGTATGTAAAAAAACAATTTATGTTTAAAAGCTTATTCGTCAATGATTTAACCATTAATTTATGCAGGCAATGACGTTTATTCAACACGCCTTATTTATTTTTATTTGAGTTAAGTATGATATTTTATCGCAAAATCTTGAGCGAATACAATCACTGATCCAGCATTCCTTTTGTGTGGTGGCGTCGGATGGGGTGGGGTGGCATGTGGGGTTGGGGGCTCAAAAATTAATTTAGACCAGGCTAAAAAAGGAGGAAAAGAATAGAAGAAAAAAAACATCCAAATACTGCTCAACGGAGGGAGGGGGGGTTGGGGCCTTGAATTTTTCCAACTTAATTCCGGGCTAGTTAACCTTCAGATAATGCTCAAAGGGGGCAGGGCGGGAGTAGATGACTTTTTCCAAACTCACCCAGTTAAACAAACATTGTAACGTTAGACGCTTAAAGACACTGATTGTAGTAACAATGTTTCTATTTAATTTAATTAAATGTTGTTTAAGCATACACAATGTTAAAACTTTAGATGTTTCGTTATAAATAAAATGTTCACATTTTTATTTTGTTTTTGAATATTTGCACTATAGTTTTGACGGATTTTATTTAATAATCTTGACCTAATTGACAACATTAATTTTGCCAATGCTGCTTTGAAAAGAATACTAAAATGCTCCCAAAAAAATACAGGTAAAGCAACTAACGATATATGCTAATTAATTAGATCACATCACTGTTGAATTCATTGGAAATATTTTTTTCCAGGTCAGAGGTTTCACTAAAAATTGGCATAATCGTATCATAAAAACAGTTAAAGCATTATTCTATTTTCAAGTAAAAAAAAAATTCCTGGCAGAAGCTACATATTATTGAACATTATCTCTGAGTTTAGAAGTAAATTATCATGGTACAATTCAACAATTCTTTTTTAGTAATAGGACTCTTGGTATGATATTTTTTGTGATTATCAGTAAATAAAAAATGACACAAGCTTATTGCTGTAAAAAAAAACCATTGGATTCCACAGTTTTCGTTATGACAAGATTTCAGGGAACATTGTTTCCCGGCAAATTTGGCACCTGTATTACCTCTTAATCAAATGAGCTTGTAGATTGAACAAAACAGGATTAAACAAACTATTCTTGTCAATTCAAATATCAAACAAAGCAACAATACTTTGAAATACCCAGCATGTCAGAACTATTTCGTATCTCAAGGCTTCGCAAAGATTTAATGTTTCCTTTTATCTAAGTTTTTGTTTTTGTTACAGTGACCGGCATTTAATTGTATTTCTCACTCAAAAAGAGAGACTTAATGAAAACCTAAGATCACGTAATCACAACTTAGTTTGCCAGTCATTTAATCGTAGCTGTAAATCAAATGAAGTAAGGTGCATATAAATTAACTTGTGTTATTTTAAGCTTAATATGCGGGACAAATTATGATATTTCAGACTAATTTTTAAATCTTAAAAAATCTTCAAAATGATTATGGAAACTGCTTTTTGTTTTGCGTGGGTCAGTGATTATTTAGTGGGGTAACTCCATGTATAATTGCTGGTGTTCAGGATGTCTTACAAGAGATGTGCTACCATTGCATAGTTTCATCAAGTCATTATACTTGGCACTTGGCACTCGACAGCTTTGGAACATCTGACAAGTATATGCTCTCTTGGGATGACATAGTGACTGTGTACTACCAGACGATCGACGTTGATGATCATCAAGTTGTAACTACCAAAGTCATTGTCCAGTTGTGACATCTTCACATACAACGTTTTCGGTTGGTCATGCTTAACCCCTAATTGATTCAACTTTGTCCAATTTATAGGCTTGCCCTCTGATGTTGCACGAACTCTCAATACTCCAAGGTGCTCTGAGTATCCTTTCTAGTCAAGTATGTCATTCTTTTGGACTTGTACAACGGTGTACGGATTTGTTTCTGCAAGCCGTATGGCAGTTGCCAATTGTGACGGTACATACAGCTCTCCTGCTCTCTTCAAGGCTCGTTCCACAGTACTGTGTACGGAATCTCCCGCACTTTGACCGTGTGCTGTTTCGAAGTAATAAATGGCTATTTGCTTTTTTGGCATTGTTAACAAATCTTAGCATCATGGAGGGAATAATTGAGTTTCTATTTTGGCCGGCGCATCCATCAGCGAATGAAGCAACTTTCTCGATTAAATTTTTTGCTGCATAATGAAGTGTAGGCATGTCCGACTGTGTTGTATTAAAGAAAAATTGTTGGTACCTGGCGTTTCATTGGTAAAGCGATTAAAGCAGGAGTGGTTACCAGCGCATTTGACGATTCGTCACTTTGTGAAAAACAGAAACCGTGCTTTCAGTTCTTACGAAGTGACGAATAACTTATTCGTCGGTATGTAAAAAAACATAAACTAACCTTCGATCTTATTCGCCAACTGGGGGTCCTCGTATCTTTAAAACGAGGCAAAATTATGCTTTCAAACCTTCAAAAATGAAATTAGAGCACAAAATAACCCCAAAACTGGAAAAACCTCAATTTGGTCAAAATTGCCGATTCGCCACTATGAGAAAAACACGACGAATTATACGAAGCAAAATTATTCTAGACATTTAAATATCAACAGTTTGAATTTGGAAAGCTGGTAGCCTGATATGATATTCACAAAAATATCACGAGCGCGCTCCTGACACCTTAAAAATGCTTAAAACTCTGGAGCTTCCTGGGGATCCTCCCCCTGAAAATGTATTAGTAATGCAAGAAAATGTATAAGTAATGCAGTACCGGTAATGCAAGGAAATTTATTAGTAAAGCAAAACATTTAATTAGTAATGCACGAAAAGTCATTTGTTATGCTGACTATTTTAAATTGTCATGTGCCTATGCTGATTGGTCACATGTAAAACCACTTTTAAAGTAATAATCAGACTTGTGATAACTCAGTCTGAGTTTGCAATTGACATTTTTACTTTAATTTGTAAAATTCAAATTGTAAAGACATTAAAATTAAACAACTTCCACTATCTAACTATTACATGTGTAAAACTTGTTCGGAATTGGTACATGTATACATTGAAACTGGCAGTATCCCATTCAATGTATTATCAGATGTTGAACTGAATACTGCCAGTTTCAATTTTCATTCTGAATCGAAGCCTAATCGAAGCCTTTTTATGGAAGTCAGCAACCAGGTTTCTAACTACATGTATATAGTTCTCGAAGAATAAATAAATATGTCCTAAGATAAGAAGCACAACAAACACATGTTATTAATATTAACATTCGCTATTTCAAATTCAATATTTTACTTTCATAACTATCCAGTGTTGTAGTCAAGGCCACAACCTCCGAGGCCGAGGCCGAGACCGAGGCCACAACCTCCGAGGCCGAGACCGAGGCCGAGGTCAGAACGTCCGAGGCCAAGGCCGAGGCCACAACGTCCGAGGCCAAGGCCGAGGCCAGCTACTAAACACGTAATAAACTAATAATCCACTCAATCAATGTTAAGATTATATATTTTTCTATTTTTTTTTAAGTCAACGGAAGGTTCCTCAAAGGATATTGTTCATGCATTTCAAGAACATAAGGGTCTCCAGCATCTGTTGGGATAGATTTGCACGGTGGGGCCTCATAATAATCCCTCCTCTGCTAAAAATGCGCTCCACTGGAGCATTGCTGGCTGGAACATAGTCTTGGGCCCAAGACCCTTGTGTAGTTGTTATTTCGGAGGCGCCCGCGCGCCAAATTCACTAACGTTGTGTCTTCTCGAAATCCCGGCTTTGTACGTGCGTTCTGGCCTCACGCATGCGTAGTTTACAAAATGCAGCCGGATCCGCAGCCGGTGTTTGTCAAACGTGCATGTTTTTGGATCGCGCACCACAAGGGTCTTGGATAAGTTGGCAGGCAATTCTTAACTTTTTCTTTACTTTTCGACGATTCTTCCTCGCTTTTCCGAGGGATTCAATCAGCGTCCGAGTTTGAGCGTTATCATAAATTATTCATTACACGCAAATACATAGGACATGACGAGGCATCATGACCATTGATCTCCAGCCGCGGGCGTCACATGCGCGTGCACGCATGTTGGACATAAACCACGAATGTGATTGGTCAGAACACCATGGGGGCGACGCTCACTGGATCGTTCTATAGAGCGTGTACGTTGACCTCGAGAACGTACGAGAGTTTACGAGAAACCGAACTTCGGGGCACCTCGAATAGGAGCTTTAACGTGTAAAGCGAGTAGTTTTCTTGAAATAATTTGTTTTGACGCTGTTCTTTATACTGAAAGGTAGATACAAACTTTTAGCTAAATATTATTCTTTATTTCAATTTACAAAATCTGAACGATATATCAATTTAGGGAAAAGGAGAACGAAAAAGTCTAGTACGTCATACATACGTCATTCGCCATTACTCTGGTGGTTCACACGCCAGTTAAGCGTAGACATAACTATGCAGTATAAGGCGGTCGTCTCATATGTACGCACGTTCACTTACGTCCGCAGCGCGCGCATGCAGTGCAGGGGTTTTGGGGGCCGGGCTTTCTCTTCCCGACAATGAGCCAATCACGTTGCAACATGACGCTCAGGTCAAACATTTGTTCCTACTTTTCTTAAACTTTTAGACAGTCATGCATGTTTTCATATATTGTAAAATTAATTTTGAATTTATCCATATTTATGGCCGTTTCATGGTTCAGATCTTCGTAAAAACAAAGTATATAGAACACAAAATCAACCACACGTAAAAGTCCTATAACCGGCGGCTCGGAGGTGCTCGGAGGTGCCCGGAAGTTCAATCGTGACCTTTATGCGCGAGACTTACACGGTCTATTGTGCTCAAACTCGGTCGCTGATTGCATAACCTCCATCATTATCACGTGATATGAATACTGCATAAAAACCAGTTGTAGTTACCACAGTCTAGTCGTGCCCCCGAAATGCCAACTTATCCAAGACGTTACTACAGACAGATCAAAAATCTTATCGCGCTGTCGGCCTATTATTGCAACTACCTAATCGCGCTGCCTGTGCATTGCAACTGCGAAAGTAAAAAAGTACAATAGTAACGTCTTGGAACCAAGACTAGCTGGAACAGAGAGGACAGTCTTTGCAAGGGCATGCAGTGATGGGTACATAGACTAGGGAGTAGACATGCGACAGGCTTCGCGTTGCGCGAGCACGCGTGAATAACAGGTTGGTTCCCTCAACTTCACTGCCGGCCATTATGATTATCGCTTTAACGTTCACTCGTTCAGGGCCTAGTGGTGGATGGACCAGGAACCAGTCTATAGCGGGAGTAGACTGATTATCTAACAAGAAGATTAGATGCTACCCGAGTACGTGTAACGCAATAGTGGCAGTTCATGGGTCGAGTGAAGTGCTCGACCAGGAACTAGTCTATTAGCGGGAGTAGACTGGTTCTACAAGAAGATGACACATATACATGTACGTACGTGAGTCCGTGCATTCGGAGAGCTATCTATAGCTCCATGGTGCAATAATGCAAATACCAGTTCATTCATTCGTGCGTATCTACTTGAAACTATATTTCGTTTCACGGAACCCACTGTGGCAGCTTCTCGAAAGTTTGATGAGGTAAACAAATATAATTTATTGAAACAGAAAACGCATGTGAATTGGTGGGAAAATTGGTCAAAGTGGGGGGCCTCGACCAGATCATCGAGTACGGAAGGCTCCGAGGCCGAGGCCTTGCACTCCGAGGCCAAGGCCGAGGCCGAGGCCATAAAATCGGCCTCGAGGCCGGTCTCGAGACCTCCAACACTGACTATCACTATCAATTTAGTCTAGCAATTCACAGGGAAACAAAAACATTCCTTCTGTCAGTGTTCATCCCTTTAATTGTGAGTTGTGACTGACTGCACTTGTGAAGGAGCTTGTATTGTAATGGACTGCAAAACTGGTTGATATTAAATAACTTCAGTAAAACTTGTCTGAAGACCCAACGAAAACATAACATTTCACCCTTATAATGGCCACCAAACTACTGATACGCAACCAGATATACAAGTAGAGTTCGAGGATCAAAGATGGATGTACTAGGGTTTACTTACAATCCGGATAAAATGTCAAATTTCCCGTTAAATTCCGAGAGGCACCCGCAGCGATATGTATCATGTATCGTCTTGTATGCTAATACTTAATAGTATAATACTATACACATTATTTCAAACGGGCCCTGCAATTATACAGCATGACGTTGGCTAATGCACCGCGCGGCTTCCCGCGACTGTTTCCTGAAGGAAAATGAGTCACACGCTGTACCCGAGCAGCCTCGTAGCGACATACATTTACTGCGAACCTCGATCCGTTTTACCCTTCACGAAACAGTCGTGAAAGGCACCACGTAGCGCGCCCAGGGTTGGAAACCCGGCAATCAAAGGTCAAAGTAAAAAACAAAATCGTTATATTTTGGCGGGCTCGCTCTGTTAATTAGTCAAGTTATAGAAAGTTAGTCATTGAATTGTTCATGTAAAAAATAATTCGTCAAATCAAATTTACATGACTATGTATATTTGTCATTTGACGTTCGGTAGATTAGTCCCGGACTCCGTCATTTAAATTAGTCTTTCACTGATTTTAATTCGTCAAGCAATTAAAATGATTCGTCCAGCAATTAAAATGATTCGTATTGCATGGACTTAAATTCGTCATACCCCTAAGCTAAATCGTCATCTGACTAATCACTTGCATTACTAATTCTTTTTCGGCTATTTGACGACTTTTTCACCCAGATTGACTAATTAAAATTGTCAGTGTACCGCTAGCGTTTATTATGAGAAATGCAGGTGTAGACCAAGATAATATACGGGGTGCGATCCAAAAGTTTAGAGACTCCTCCTATAACAAGCAAAAACCGTACGTGATTTAAAGGCAGTGTACATGATTGGTGATTGATGCAATTTTCAGAAATGGGCGGATTTAGGGGTTAGTATGTTATAGGAAATATTCCACTGACCTGTTCAAAGCTTTGCGTTGTTGGATGGCGAAAAAAACGAGAGAAAAACGGCGCTCGTTTCCAACCGTCGGGCGGATGATAGCCTTTAGTCAAGGCGCGCGTGGCTATCTGGGCGCGTGACGCGCCCCGGATATGCCATGGCGCCATCATGTCCGGGGCGCGCCACTTGTCCGGGTAGCCACGCGCGCCTTGACTAACGGCTACAGGGCAGTTTTCCAACGATTTCCAGCTGGAAATCGTTGGAAAACGATATAAATTTCCACTTTTCTTGACAACGACAGCACACCTGGTGCCATCATTTCACAGGATGATTGAGACTACTATTAACTTACAGTCTAGTAAGGTATTTCGTAATAATTCAGTAACAAAATAGAGGATTACCAATCGTGTACACTACATTTAAATCTGGCCGCCATCCCCTTCAAAGTAGTCTCCTTGTGCAGCGATACACCGCTCCCAGCGCTCCTGCCACACTTCGAACGCTTCCTGGAAATCCCGTTCCGTTAGCGCGTCAAGCACCATCTGCGATTCTCGCTAGATCCCCTCCACTGTGTCGAAACGGCGACCATTCAGCTTGAACTTCGTTTTGGGGAACAGAAAGAAGTCGCAGGGAGCCAAATCCTGCGAGTAGGGGGTGGGGAGCGACGATTGTGTTGTTTCGGGCGAGAAACTCGCGCGTTTTCAACGCGCTGTGAGCGGGCGCGTTGTCATGTTGGAGCACCCAATTGCCAGCGCGCCACAGTTCAGGCCGTTTGCGCCGAATGTTCTCACTCAGACGCCTAAGAACGGTGCAGTAGAACTCAGCGTTGACAGTCTGACCCTGGGGAGGAATTCACGGTGCACAACCCCGCGAATGTCAAAGAAAACGATGAGCATGCTCTTAGTTGCGCTCCTGACCCGAGGCGCCTTCTTCGGTCTTGGAGACTGTGGGCTCTTCCACTGCGAAGACTACTGTTTGGTCTCTGGGTCGTAGCCGTAGACCCAACTCTCGTCACCGCTGATGTTCCTCGACACATCCCGGGCCTGTTGACGGAGATCCTTGCAGATTTCGACACGGTGCTGCTTCTGCTCAAGTTTTAGGTCCATGGTGAAATCGCAAATGCGCACGTACCAGTGGTCATAAACATGCGTGTAACACGGGTGCTGATGTTGATCAAGCGATGTAACTTGGCATACTTACTCACGAAAGTATTGCATACACCTGCTATTATGCACATTACTGTGCTGCGCTCCGTTCGTTCGCGACAGGAACAGTCCCGGAAATTCTTGATCACACCTCGTACTTCTAATATTACCGAAAACTTGCCAGATCAGTTTGAAACTTTAAAGCCACTTACAAGCATTACGTATAAGCATTCATAGAATTCACCGTGAATTAGGGCGGTGGTGGCCTTAATTTGGACAGTCATTTTGGCTTTATTAAAGTGCATCGTCCTTACTTGCAGTTATAACTAATTTATAAACATTACCGGTAACTCCCCTGAGCGTGGAATAATATATATAAATGGTTCTCAAAATGAAGTCTGCACCCTTTTTGTTCTGATGGAGCCGTCTCATAGTAATTAATGTATTTATAGCCAGGAAACGTAACATTAATAATTGAGTATTTGGCCGTAGATCTAATGGATTATAATGAGGCATTAGTGGCTTTAGTTAATAGATTTTCTTGATGTCACAGTTTATGAATTTTTTACGTAAATGACCATTATACTGTCACAGCTTTGACAAAGAGCAAAATAGCTATGTAGATTCTACCTCGATACAAACTCGCCCCACAGTTTGGGGGGGGGGGGGGGGGGGGGGGGGGCACATCACACACAAAAACACAACTATATATAATGTTGATGCTTTTTTAGGTTTTGCCAATGGGGGCCAATTGGTTGCCGGGGAGGGGGAGTGTTTCCTCCTGTGAGAGGTTTGCTCCTGGCGAATTTTTGTTCGTTTTGGATTGTTCTCTATTTTAGGATTCAAGTAAAGAACATCCCTTTAGTTTTGTGTACACTCCAGAAAGATATTGACTAAAAATTACCAACATTTGTACAAATGTGTACAACCAACCCCGTTTGTTGGACGCATATCTGCAGGCGCGGATCCAGGGGGGGGGGGGGGGGGGGGGGGGGTTTGGGGGGTCGAAACCCCCCCCCCCCCCCTCCTGCTCGTTGGCAATTTAAAAAAAATTTTGCTTGTGCTTGTAGGGGCCTACGCCTTGGAAATATAGGTCTGATTTTGCCTATGGGTCAGAACAAAACAAAGAGGTCAAAGTGTATCAACCTCCCCCCCCCCCGCCTCCCCCCCGCTTGTAAAAATGTTTCGCAGGCGGAACATTTTGGGAGTCACTTTTCTGGGCAAATTTCAGAAACACCCCTCTGCAAAAATTCCTGGATCCGCCCCTGATCTGATTGGTTCTTTAAACAGAAAATAGTAGATGAATGATGGTGTGGGAATTTGTATGTGTGTGTGATACTGAAACTGTGATTTCCTTTCGCCGCCGGTGCTCAGGCCCCACCCAGTGGCGTAACTACGGGGGGTGGCACAATCACCCAGCTGACGTCCGGGGTCCCCCATTTGAAATCTTGAATTGAACCAAAAATCATATAAGCCGAAGTTTATTTACTTGCAGTGGCCCCTTAAAATTCGTGCATGCCCAGATTCCCCCGGAAGTTTTCCAAATAGTTAAAGAAATCATTAGGGTCACCTTTGCAGAAATTCCCATTCCGAGTACTGAGTAAACTAGACTAAGCTAAGGCAATAGGATGTACATGCCTATTGTGCGTCTGCGGGGACTTTATTGGGACAGGGGTCGTTCGGGGCAGCTGTTTGAATATTAGAATTATGCGATGTAAAGATGAGAGGGCCTGAAGTTTTGATGCCAGGAGTCTTTCTCAAAGGCTAGAAATCGATTTAGTTGACGGGTGCGGATTTCCCATTTTTACGCGGCGCAGCGCAGCCCTTAGTACAAAAATCTCCCATTCCAATGGGATTCCCATGGGGCGCCATGGGAATTCTCAAGAAATCATGTTAAATTCTAAGGATATACAGACACACTATAGAAAATTAAAGAAATGAATGAATTGGGAACACCGCGGGATGCCTCTGAATGCCATGGGGAAACAGACATTGTCTTCAAGAACACCATTGAACACCATGGGAAATATTGTGATCACCATGGCAAATTTGCAATAACCACGAGATGCCTATGAACACCAAAACCATGGGGACCATATGGGAAACATACAAGCCCGGCCCTCAAAAATACATGGAACCCCTATGGGAACAATTGTGATCACCAAAATTAAGACCATGGGATCTTTCAGTGACAAGGGGGGTGGGTGGGTCCAATATAACACCATGGGGCTGATGGCGATATGTATGGGTGAACCCCGTGGAGTTGCACGGGAAAGTCATGCGGATATATAGGCAAACCCAATGGGGTTGCATGCGATATATGGAGGAACTGCATGGGGAAAATCACATGGGGTGCATGGAAAAGTAATCGAAAGCATGGGGAAAATACCTATGGGAAAATCCCCATGCAATTCCAATGGATACATTTTTGCGTGGGAGATTTGGGCATATGCAAAACCTTGTGAACACTTGCATTAATACCACGAAGTACTCAAGCGTAGTACAAGTTGCATATATACTGTATTAAAGTTGAACATTCAGTGATACATGTACTTTTAAGGCAAAATATATTTTTTTCCGAGCAAAACTCGTCACCGAGCGGGAGAGGGGGGGGGGGGGGGGGGGGGTCTTGTGGTCTTTCGAACCCCCGAACACCCCTCCCCCCAGCCTACTGGCCTGAAAACCATGTCAGCAATGTACATGCATTATCTCAACATTAATGCCACTCGGAACCAAACAATTTCCAAGATCTTGACAAAAGTAGGTCTATCTTGAAAAAAAATTGCAAAAGAGCAATATTTTGAAAAGTTCACATTGATGACGCATGTAAATATACCGGTAGGAATCACCATGACAATACCTATCGACATTTTACATCATAACGTGTATGAAGTCTGGCATGCCTGGTCGAAAGATTTTTTGTACCACAACATAGGCCCAGACATTAATGACCTACCTTGCTTCGACGAGTCAGCTGCCGTTCTGCCAATTAGAGTCACTATAAGAACAGCCATGCCAACAATATAACACGCCATTGTAGAGCCGCCTGTTGGTGTTCTCATTTCCTGCTTTATACACGGTAACTCATCAGGCTGCCTTTGCAATACAAGAAGTCAGCAGTGTACTGCTGACTTAATCAGCAGAGTGAAAATTGTGGCCAATTAAGTTCAGACTGCACGTCAATACGATCCGGCCGCTCTATTTACGTGAAGTAGGTTCTCTATACGAGACAGAAACTGTGTTCGGATTCCACGATCCAGGACACCTGGACTGTAAAAACAATTCACCCACAATGATTTCCTCGTGAAAACCTACAGTTCGGTGACTACAAGCCACTGCTGTTTTTGCAAAGACAGATTCCGCGTGTAATGGCAAGTGGGTAAAGACGTGGGAGTTCACACGTACGAAATTGTTGCGATGGACCGGCCTGGCACAATAATTGGCTTCACACTCCACTTGAGGTATTCGCTGCATATACAGACGGACTGGAGTGCAGACGGATGTGGTAGTGAATCCCGCCGGAAGACATAACGGATCGCACGTCATGGGACACATAATTAACCTTTATCCCAGTGACCAGGAAAGGAAGTGCTTACTTGGATAATAACATATTATGCAGTTTGTAAAGTACATTGACATCATTTGATCTCCGACAAGAAAAATTGAAAGAGGTATCGCCAAAACTTTTGCAATGAATTACATATGAAAACTCTCATGCAAAATAGAGTAGTTCTTATTACTCATTCATGAAATACTGACATCACAATAAAATTATTAATATATGATTGGGAATATATGCCGTTTGCGTTTGGGTGGGCGCAGTTTTCATGGGGCGCTTGGTGGTGTATTTTTAATCAAAGACCTTATATAAGTTTTGACGTTATAAAAGGTTTGAAGTTATAACAGTTGACGTCCAAAAATTAATCGGCCCGTTAATAGTTAATTAATATAGGCCTACTGCAAAAACTGTGTTGAGCAATTAAAAAATTTTCAAACACTTTCTTGTTATCAGTTTGTAAACATGTTTAGAGTGCACGGATAGTTGAACATTGATATTTAAGAATTGGACACGTAATGTTTAGCTTCTAAACATGTCTACAAACTGATAGCAATATTGTGTTTAATTGCGAAACACAGTTTTAGAGTGTAGGTTATTTATAGGCACAATTTGGCTTTTTATTCGACGTCTTAATTGACCGCCACCGCACCACCACACCGGGTGATCCCCGCGTTTGCCGTTGATCCATCAATACCAAGAACTGGCATTTAAAAACAGAAAAATAAAAATATATGTTTATTTTGCATATAAACCACATACTACTGGGTTTCTCTTTGTCTCAATTCAAGACCGCAGCGGAATTACGATGTTACAAACGCAGTGACATAACAGTAAGGGTTCACTTTGTCCTTTGAATTCCAAAACGCAACCGTTCCGGTGACGTTCCTACCGTTTTTGTTTATTAGGTTTGGTTATTCATAACGACCGTTAGATGTATTTATATCTATATGTAGAGAGGGCGGGGCGTGGGTCGATAGGTGGGGGGATTAGACCGATGGAGAAGGGAAGTTAGGGCTGGAGGCGGGCACATCAATCTTGGAGTTGGAGGGGGAAAAGCACGCAGGTTCAAGGATCAGCCATGTGGAGCCAAGCATAAATTCTCCGGTTCACTTTATTCTCTCAGTCCAACTACTTGCCAGCCAACTGCTAGGCCCAGGGGGCCGCCTGTGAAAATCGGGCAGGCACTCATTAGTTCCATTTTATAATTTAACAGTACATGCATTAAAATCGGGCCATGGTTACAATTTCTCAAATAAAAAGACTGAAGATAAACCAAATAAACGTGTGGTGACTTAATCTACAACAGTGTTTAAAATATGTGTAAGCTACGCAGGCACGGCGACTGTGTTGTACAATAAAGGATGAAACCACAAATACACAGGTTAACCCCGGCCGGTGGCCAACCAACACTTGCACACGCTCGCACACATGACATGCACTCAATCCGTCCCTAAATGCACAACACAATCTCAAACCTACGGAGATTTCACAAATATGAATTACCTATTACATGCAAGTCCACTTCATACTGAATTATATAACACTTATTATGATCCAATGGAATTACAATGTACTACCAAAATCTTATAAATATCCACGCAGATTTAAATTCTCGACGGTACTGTCCATACACGCGTACCGCACATGGTCACGCTATACATGCCATCGGTACAAATATGGGCTGCACAACAAACCCTCGTGTATTTCGTGACAGTGCTCCCTAAATAATCCCTCAAAAATCACCATTTAAACATTTCAATCTTCTCCAAAACTATCATCATACAAATCTATAATCATGCGCGGACAAAATATGGGAGTTTACAGCGAAGAACAATTGCATTATTTTGTAAAATAAAAGAGATGAAAATCATGTCAAAAATACGATGCATTTACCTGTGAAAATCGGGCAGGCACTGCCGTGCAGCCCACATGGTCGGGGAGTTGTAAAATATAACGTACAGTTCGTGTCGAGTGATTCATTAACGTTCGAAATTAAAAACCTGGACCTAAGACAATTTGAAACTACAGTAGCACTGACAAATATAATAAGTGTTTTTAAAGAATCAAACCTTAAAATAAAGTCCCCCACTTCAAATTTGATGCCACGAACGAACTACATGTACAAAATCAAGCCAAGTTTGTCAGTTTCCATGTGCAAACTCCAGGTGATTGGTCAATGCAACGGCAAATGTAATACATTGGACACTTAGGCAGGAACGGTGATAAATGTAATTTATACAGTAGGCGGATCAACAAAGACGTTCAAGAGCAAGTTTATGATCATAATAAAACAATAAGTTTATAATCACAATAAAACAATAATGAATAGCCTCCTTACATATATATAAACCACCCTATGTAATTCCTCACCGTAAATTTCTACAAAAAAAATCTTAGCATGACTGAGTTTAATCAAACTATTATTTATTGACGTGACAAACATGCAAAGGAAATCATTTAAAAATGACAAACACAATATACTGCATGGACATAGCACTATAAAAACAACGAAGTCTGCACATGAATGTCGTTGAATTGTGTTTTTGTACGGAAGTACAAGTGCACCCTCCCTATCTGTCATAAACCAGAAAGACTCGGCATAACCTTAACCTATTTAGATTTGTTCAGGGGTGGGGGTGGGGGTCAAAGACAAGGCTTTAAAGGGACCATGTAATAGGGCCTACATGTAGGATTTTGATTTGTTTTATGGCAGGAATACATGTGGTACAGTTTTTTAACGCTGTTTAAAAAGTTGTTTAAACTTTTTAAACAACCCGGGTTGTTAATGTGCCCTGCTTAAACAACACACACGGTTGTTTAAGCAGGGCACTTAAACAACCCTGGTTGTTTAAACAGTTTAAACAGCGTTTTCTCTGTGCAGGTTGGCGTACACGTGGTGCCCTTTCCCTTCCACCTCTGGTGAGTTAATCCAGGTGCACTATGTTACTATGTGGATTGGGTTTTCAATCATGGCCGTCAGGCCCATTGCCGTCTTGGAACAGAAACTTAGAGTGAGGCCTGTCGAAGCGTGGACGGGGACGGAGCGACATTGCCATGGTAAATCTACAGTCTGCAAATGGGCTGCTTCTCTATCAAGGCCTCGCGAAATCTGGTTACTGAAAAGGTGCGATCCTTCTGGAAGTATGGGTTTCTCAAGACCGGTCTGTCAAGCCACCATAGGTGGTAAACGGTTCTATGAAATCCTCACCCTGTTCTGTTTCGATGACCGGGCGACCCGAGAACAATAGAGGCACCTATAGTCGGCGCCATTTTAAGTTGTTTCAAATTTTCTCTGGACAAACGATTGCTTTACATTATTTTGAAAGGCTTGGCGAACACCTTTCAAATACCGCCAAACAAATGACGCAATACGGGCGATAGCCTCTGTAATCCAGAAAACCTAGAGATAAGGCCGTGCTTCGCGAGAAAATGTCAATGTATTATTACTATGGATAGAGCGTACAAATGCTACGATAACCTACTGTGACGAAAATGCCCCCATAACCCAGTTTAACGTTATGTAACCTTCCTTAAATCTTACCTTTTCTTCTAGCACTCAGGCATTTTCGTCTTGGAAATCCTAGTTCTCTTTTATCCCACAAATTTGGCGTCTTTATTGAGCGATAAACACTGATAAATCCATGACTTGTTATTGTTCACGCACGTGTGTGTATTCAGTGCTAAAAATAGACTTACTGGAAATCCAACATGGCGGCCATTCAAGTTTTGTTAGTACCTCAGACATTGGCTGAAAGTTCTAAAATTATTTCTAGACGACTGAGACTTCTAAAATGTGATTTAATATATTAAAAAGTTGTTATGGATAATTATCTAGCTTCTTTAGATGTGAACTTGCTAACTTTGAAGAGATTTTGGGAGTTAGGAAAGTTTTGGTGACTTCTCTGTAAGCTTTCGTCTGCTAAGTCTGTGACTGACTAATGAATATTCATATTTGTGACATCACTGCATTTTCTTCAACGAACTTAGGGTTTGTTTACGTTCATTTATAGTTTGTAAATACATCGAAAAGTGCGCATTTTGAGGGATTCTTTATAATTTATTCACAGTTTTAGAGCAGTTTCATTGTAGGGAATGTCTTGAAGATTGATTTAAGCCTTTTTGTGTGAAATTATTCTGTATAATTTTGGAGAATTTAAGAGAATATCATCGCTATGTGAATTCACTATACTGTTACTTTTACAAAAGTGGGCGTGGCCAAACTAATAGTGCGTATTTTTAGGCGCGCAGTTCAAAGACTTTAAATAGGGCAGATTTTGGTGATCAAAAGGCTTTTGGTTGATGTTGGTTCGAGACTTCACAATTGTATTGCTGATCGCTGATGCTTTTATAGAAACTTGGGGAGCAAAGGAGGAGTTTATTGATTTGAATTAGGATTGGGGAGCTGTAGTATAAGTCCAATTATTTGAGGAAAATGTTGAGCTACTGGGGAGTTGAGTTTTGGAATTGGGGAGCACTTGAGAAGTTTGGGGAGCAGAGTTCTTGGAGTTGGGGAGCATTTGAACGCGGAGCTACGGGGAGCTCGCATCTGAGGATACGGGGAGCACTCATCGAGTCGCTGTAAGTCACACCAGCTATCTATCGCTTTAGATCATACTATTTAAGGAGAGACTGACAGGAGTCGTCAGGAATTGTAGGATTAATTTTGGAGTCGGGCTGACGAGTCTGATTTTCCTTTGATGATTTAGAATAGGCCTGGGTGCCTGAAGTTTTATTGGATAGGGGCCCGTATTCATAAACGTACTTAAGTCAAAGTATGATACCTATCTACCTACCTATCCCAAGTGTCATGAACAAGTGGTATTCAATAAACAACTTATCCTAAGTATCATGCTTAAAATCACCCCTATATCTAAGACACCTCCCGAGGTGTATTAACTTTGAGTAGGTTGGACCCGTACGACCAAAAATCGTTCATTTGGCTGAAGACCACGGTGCGAAATGGCCGCGTTGATGTTAGCTGCGCATGAGGAACTGATGAGACGACGTGCAATCCGTCGAGAACGGGTATTTCGAGATAGGGTTCATCCATTAGATGTGTATGATGACGTAAAACTCTATAAACGTTACCGGCTTGACAGGCAGACAATTCTTTAGTTAATTGATGCCCTTAGAGATGAACTAGAGCCTCGAACATTCAGGAATCATGCCCTCTCTTGTGAGCTAAAGGTCTTTGCTGCTCTAAGGTTCTATGCCTCGGGGTCATTTCAGCTGGCTGGTGCTGACATGGTGCATGTATCTCAGCCAACAATATCGAGGGTAATAACACAGGTAACTCGCGCTCTTCTCCCACTTTTGCCTCGTATTGTGAAATTTCCTAACGCCAATGAGAGACGCAACATTGTCGATGAATTCTATCAAAATTAATAGCACACTTCCCTAATGTTGTCGGACTTGTTGATGGAACCCATGTGTGGATCATTGGACCCTCACAGCATGAATGGCGCTATATTAACAGAAATAATTATTATTCGATAAATGTACAAGTCGTGATGGATGCCCAGTTTAGATTTATCAACGTCGTTTCAAAATGGCCGGGGAGCACACACGACTCTGTCATTTTGCGTGAGAGCGGAGTTCCAGCATTCCTCGAGGACGGAGAGGAAATGCTTCTTGGCGACAGTGCATATCCTCTGAGATCGTGGCTCATGACGCCATGTGAATCCGAACACTCCACAGGAACGATCCTTCAACACAGCTCATAAAAGGACACGGTGTTTAGTAGAGAGGGGTATCGGACAATGGAAGAGACGTTTTCATTGTCTCCATGGCAAGTTACGATATTCACCACAGAAATGTTGCAAAATTATTGCGGTTTGTGCCCTCCTTCAAAATATCGCCAGAAACCGAGGGTTGCCGGATTTTGAAGAAGTTCCAATAGTGCGTATGCCACAACCAGATGTGGAGCTAGATGCTGTGCCACCAAACAGACCTACTGGTGTCGGCAGAAGAAATGCTATCGCCAACTTGCATTTCCAATGAAGTAAGTCCACAACAACAATTCTCTTCCTTTCAAATTTGCTATATTTCTTGAAAAGTTCAACTGGATATTGTCTTGTACGGCACAATTACGGAGGTTAATGAAATGAGGCAAAAACGTTCACTTATCTACAGTAACGCCATCAAGCAAACATAAAACCGTTCAAATTGTTTCTGGTAGAGATGGTTTGAATGGTTACAGATTTGCCTGGTGTGATGCCAGTGTGGTGAAGTTGCCACGATTAATCGTTGCTTTTCGTAACCTCATCAAAGAAGATGCAAAATCAGAGACTGGTCAAATGAGTAATCAAAAGGTTCATTCGGCATGCTGGTAGACGGCATTTGGCACTATATCCGTACCTGCTGGTTTGTAACTGACTGTCAAGTTTTCTCTTCTTGAGTTGGAGGACTTCAATTTCTAAGGCCAACTTAGATTTTTCAAGTTTGTGTTTTTCAATTTCAAGTGTTGCGCGAGTTTTTTCCATTATCAAAAGTTCCTTATGTAGCGCACTAGTGTCATCATCATTTAATAATAATAATAATAATAATAATACAAGCATTTGTAAAGCGCCATCTATCTATGTAGACATATTCCGAGGCGCTTGAAGAAAAGAAACTGTCCAGAACTCTACAAATAATTAAATATACATGTACATGTATGTATACTTGAAACAAAACCAGCAATCTAATTATAAGTTGAGTTAAACAGGAATGTTTTAAGAAGGCATTTGAAGGTATGTAAAGATTGACAGCTACGAATTTCCTGAGGCAAAGAGTTCCATAGAGTGGGCGCCGTAACCGAGAAGGCATAGTCCCCATACGATGTTCTAGTTCTTGGTGTCACAAGAAGATGTTTGTCAGATGACCTTAGGTGGCGATTAGGGGAATACTGGGTGAAGAGATCCTGCAGATATGTTGGTGCGCTGTCATTGAGGGCTTTCCAGGTAAGTAGGATTATTTTGAAGGCAACCCTCTGTTTGACTGGAAGCCAGTGAAGATTTCTCAGGACTGGAGTAATGTGGTCAAATTTCCGTGTTCGGGATAAGACACGAGCCGCAGTGTTTTGAACATGTTGAAGTTTGCACATGAGAGTGTTGGTGATTCCAAACAGAAGTGAGTTGCCATTATCCAACCTTGATGTCACGAGAGCATGGATAAGGATGGCAGCCGACTCATCAGTCAGGATTCGGCGGATGCTGTTGATGTTTCTAATATGGTAGTATGACGTTTGGCAAACTTTCTTGACATGCGATTCCATTGACATCGTGCTGTCAAACATGATGCCAAGATTACGTGCAGTCGTAGAACGTTGAATATTAGAAGTCCCAAATTGCATCTGGTTGCATCTGATTTTATCCTGGCTACGTTTGGAAGTGATAATTAGAAGTTCGGTCTTGTCGTCGTTAAATTTTAATTTATTCCTGGTCATCCATTGCTTAAGATCACAAACACATTGTTCAATACGCTGTCTCACGGAATGTTCGTCGTCTTGGTTTCCTAGATGAAACGATCCATATATCTGTGTGTCGTCTGCATAGCAATGAACTTGAAGTTGATGCCTCCGTACAATAGCGGCAATAGGCTCGGAGTATATTGTGAAGAATAAGGGACCTAATACTGATCCTTGAGGGACGCCAGAAGAAAGTGAGATGGGGGATGATAAAGATCCATTGATGTTCACAGTCTGTGTTCGATGACATATATATGATCTAATCCATTGCAGGGCTGGACCAGTAACACCGATGGACTGAAGGCGGTGGAATAAAACATCATAGTCTATAGTGTCGAATGCTGCAGAGAGATCAAGGAGAACAAGGAACACACCACGCTTATCGTCAACTGCCCGGAGAATATCGTTCTTAACTCTTAGAAGAGCAGTCTCTGTTCCATGATGTTTTCTATACGCAGATTGCAATGGTTCATGTAGATTGTGTTCAGTCAGATGATCAGTAATTTGGGAATAAACAACCTTCTCTATTACTTTGGATATGAATGAAAGGTTGGATACGGGACGAAAGTTCTTGAGGTTTTCAGGATCGAGGGTGGGTTTCTTCAGCAGAGGAGTCACCAGGGCATTTCTAAATTGCTGTGGGAATTTAGAAGATTGAAGAGACAGGTTGACAATTTTGGAGATAACTGGAGTCAAAATATTCAGATTGTTCTTTAGGAGCCAGGTAGGAATTGGATCCAAATCGCACGTCTTTGATGGTGATGATTTGATGATTTTCCTGATTTCCTCATCCAGAGCTGGTGTGAATTCTTCCAATGGTGTAATATCAGAGTGAGATGACTCGGTGGTATACGGCTGCATACAATCTAGATCGCGGTCAAGATTATTACGAATGTTCCGAATCTTTGTTATGAAATAATCACTAAAAGTTGTCGCCAATTCCTGTTTATTGTCGTGTGTGGGTAGTTTAGTTTTTCCTTTGTTGTGGAGTAGAGATTCAACAATTTTGTAGAGCTCTCTCTGGTTCCCACAGCTGGCTAGTTTTTCTTTGAAGTATGATGATTTGGCACTGTTGATCATATTAACAACACAGAGTCGTTGCGCTTTAAATTGGTTTCTATCAGATTCTGATCTGGTTTTCCTCCAGCGTCTCTCTAATTTCTTGCGGTGTCTCTTGGCATCGGCAATCTCCGGGGAATACCATGGATTGGCTGGTCTAATGGTAATACAGCGAGTTTTCAGTGGAGCATGCTTTTCCAGAATAGACTTCAGTGTGGAGTTGTACTGATTTATGAGTGTTTGGAGGTCATTGGACGGGTTGGTAAACAATTCTGACTGGCAAATATCGTTGGAAAAACTGTCATGGTCTAGAGATCCATATTTCCGATAGGAAATATGCTTCTTAGTTGGTTGAGGTTTAGTCAGATTCAGTGCACAATGCAAAGCAGCATGATCTGTCAGAAAACATGCAACATCCACTGAATCAATTCGGTTGTCCGTGGGTCGTGCAAAGACAAGGTCCAATATATGGCCACTCACATGTGTAGGAGCACATACAAACTGTTTCAGGTTAGTGTTTTGAATTATATCATTGAGGTGGCGAGCAGCAGAATCATCTGTATCCCAGTGGAAATTAAAATCCCCAACAATCACCAACTTGCTTGGGGATGCCGAGAGTACACTGACATATTCGGAGAAATCGTCAAGGAACATTGTAGGGGTTATACGATTCTTTGAGCTGTATGGTGGTCTATAGATGATTACCAGCTTCACGGATGAGAAAGTTCCTTTGACAGTTACATCACAACATAGACTTTCAAAATTACCACTACTGTGTGATGTTATTGGGCCGTGTTTGATATTAGTCTTATATATGAGAGCAATACCCCCACCAGTTCCATTTGGACGAGGTACATGACACATGTCATATCCAGGAATGCATAATTCACCTATTATTTTATCATGTTTATCAGTAGCTGATAACCAAGTTTCAGTCAGTGCAATCAAATCAAAATCATGTTCAATAAAGTAGTCAGTCAGTAGGTTGGTTTTATTGCACACAGACTGGGCATTTAGGACACACAGTTTGGAGAGCATGGGTTGTTTCAGACTACTGTCTGTTGATGTTGGCGGTGTTGATATATGCAGGTCATTGTCCGAGGATACAGTTGGTATTGCATGTACCACTTGTGTTGGGGGGTCAGATCGGTTTCCTCGACGTGACGGTCGCTTTGTGTTTATTCGTAGGTCTTTCAAGGTGGACCATGTAGCTGGAGAAACGGGTATTGTTTTACATCTTAAACCGATACTCAGGAGATGCTCTCGCTCATACCTATGAGTAGGTTTGTTGATGACTGCAGCTGTAGTTATTTCACTAACAGGACCAGGGTTGGGGTTTATATCCCCACAGATTAACAGGGCAATGTTGAAATTTGAAGAAGAATTCTGGTAGTATGGAATAGGTGTTTTCAGGTAACACTTGATAGTCAATCTCTTCCATGTAGGGCCATATGCTGGAGAGTATGCATATCTGGCAGACCGTTCACTTGCTAATCCCTGCACATCACACACCAGAACAAGGGCAAACAGGAAACTCCAAGTTAACACCTCCATTGTATAAGGCAGTGGGCAGGAGACAAACAGCAACTCCTCTTATTGTTCAAGCATGGTCAGGCTTGTGGCTTGGCTGATGAGTCATTGATCCGTGGTTTGCATGGCTGAAAAGCCCATCGATGAATATTACCTTCAAGTGAGCAAAAATTGAAGATTTCCAACATCAATATTTCAACTAGGAGAGTAGATGACAACATGTAGATAGCACCAGAAGATTCCTTGGTGTTAGCTCTTCAGGGTGATATAAAATATGCAACAAACTAATGTGAATAGCAGGATATAATACATGAAATATACAGAGCGAAAAAAGTGTGCAGCTTGCGCGCACAACTACACTCTAGATATGTACTTATTTGCATTCTTTCTCTTTCCATGTCCAGTTGCCGAGCTGTTGTCATCCTCCTCGTCAGATGTGGCTGGTGGACAAGGGTTTGGGAGTGTTTCGGCTGGCGGGTACCTCTGCGGTTTTTGCACTCTGGATGCAAATTGACTAAGTGGACGTGAACTGTAAAGCAAGGACATTATAAATATTTACGTACATGTACGTATGCAAGTTATCCGATTTAGTGTTGCCTTGGACCTAGAATTTTCTATCGTGACGAGGTATGACGAATATTTATCACACATATAGGGCCTACGATTTTCGGTTACGTTTATGTAATTCGTGTGCGATTACAACCTCTCTTTTGAGACTTACCATACGGAACTCCTTTCCACAGGAGGAGGAGCTGGGCGTACTTCATGGCTAGTACTTGTGTTGTGGTGCATTCTACATTGTTTAGATCAGCTGCGCCTGTAACTGGATGTTAGTCTGACGTAATATGTAGTTAAGTAAGTTGTGGTGCATTCTATATTGTATTTAGATGTTCTTAACTCTTTAGTTGTACCTGTAGCTGGATTATTAGTCTGACGTAATATGTGGTGTATTTACTTGATATAAGCGAGCCGTTTGCATTTGTTCAGTGCAGTTGGTTCTTCGGCGTGATGCCGTCAACATCTGAATTTTATGTGGCTCCACTTTACAAGCCAAATGTTTCACCGTGCTCACCAAAGAGTCTAATTTAGATTCAAGATTGTGACTTGTCTCTACAGCATACACCATTGAGGCAGATTCGTTAGCCGTCAGATGGACACTAACAGCTAATCTTGCTGCATTAAGTGCTTCATGAAAATTTTGAGGTTCCTTCGAAAACACGAAAGCTCTAATTGATGGTATTAAACCTCTAACAAAAATTGAGAGTTGTTCAGCCTCCAACTTTTTGATTTGTTTGCACAAATGCATGATGTCACAGGCATAATCATCCAATGTTTCTGTTACAAGTTGCTTGCGGGAAAGCAATTTTGTTTCCACATTCCACCGCCATGAATTACCTTCAAAATGTCTTTTGAGAAGGTCATATATTTTGTCGATAGTATCCTTTTGGTCTGCAGGGATAGACTCCAACAATATTCTTGCATTTCCATCTATTAATGTCTGGAAGGCTAGTATTTTTTTTGCATCCGTATAATCTCGCAAAATAGCGATTTCCTTAAATTTGTCAACAAAGGTATCTAAATCTTCAACATGAGAACCTGTATATTTGATTTTCACCGAAGACAAATCATATTTGAATGCCATTTTAGTTTCCAATTGCTCGTTCATACCTTTCTTAATATTTATCTGTTAATTCAACCAAAAATCAAACCTAATTAATATACATTAAATTCACAGAATCATAAAAATAGTCATGCATGTTGTTGTGTCGGCCACCAAACTACATTAATGCATAATGTTATAGACGTCGCCATTACAATTATTTACATTACTTACCCCAAAAGGCAAGGACAGCCGGTTGCTGTCCAGTTTGGGAACAATCTGATTTGGATGAGATCGATGAGGATGTTTTTCATCAGACAAATTATATAAAAACTAAATCGACCGTAAATGTGGTCAGAAATACCCGTTACGAAAAGGGAAAACGACATGTAAATGACACTGATATACCTAAATCCAATCCAAATAGGCCTGAACTTCCAGTTGAATTGAAACTTGATGAGTTTAAAGAATCTTTGTTAAAAGATAAGTTTGCAGGTCCAATGATGGAATATTTGACAAATAATAGATTGCCAGATAATGCTAAACTTGCCAAAGATTTACTGTTGCAAGTTGATCAATATTTCGTGCATGGAGGTCTTTTGTATAGAGAGTGGCAGGTTAATGGTAAAATAACTTCAGATCAAATTGTAATCCAGCTATATATACCGGTATGTTTTGTAGACATTGTGTTATATAACTGTCATGATCATGTGTTGGCCGCACATTTTGGTTTGCAAAAGACTTATCACAAAATCCGTCAACGGTATTTTTGGAATAATATGTACCGTGACATAGATAATTGGATTAGGTCTTGTCAATCGTGTTCAAAAAGAAGAACACACCAACATAAAAATCGGGCTCCACTTGTGACCATGGCAGTTCCTGGTGCGTTCGAGAGAGTTAGTATGGATATTCTGGGCCCTTTGCCGATAACTATTTTAGGTAATCGATACGTCCTTTGCATCACTGATCATTGTACTAGATGGCCTATTTTAGTTCCATTGTCGACTATTAATGCTGCAACAATAGCTCGGGCATTGTTTGATTTTGTGATATGTGAACATGGTTGCCCAGTTACTCTTTTGAGTGATAGAGAAGCAAATTTCTTAAGTAACATTGTTCGTGAAGTGTGTAGAATTATGCAAATTGAGAAATTAAATACTTCTAGTTATCATCCACAATGCAATGCAGTGCAAGAACGTTTCAACTCGGTAATCCTTGATACGGTTTCTCACTATGTAAATGCATTTCAGAGTGATTGGGACAAGTATATTCCAGCTATACAATTTGCTTATCGTTCAACACCAGCCAATAATTCAGTGGGATTCAGTCCATTCTTTCTATTGTATGGAAGAGAGGCTAGATTGCCGATAGATGTAACTCTCTTGTCCAAAGTTGAGTACACTGACAAAACCTTACGAGATCACATTCACGAATTAGTTTCGAAATTGCATGTTTTTCGTGATATTTCAAAACGTCATACTGAGGAAAATCAAAGAAGAATGAAAGAAAGGTACGATGAAAACGCTACAGAAGTAAAATACCAAGTGGGCGATCTTGTTTGGATTTATTTCCCTGTGGTCCAGAAAGGGTTGTCAAAGAAATTATCACAGTGTTGGTTAGGACCGTATCCTTTGGTCCAACAGACAGGTCCAGTTAATTTTAGAGTACGAAATCTAGAAAATAACAAATTGCTTATTTCGCCAATACATGTAAATCGAATGAAGTTTGCCTATGATAGATACGTTCGTCCAAATAACATTATCCCCACAGACCCAAAACAACGAACTTCCGTTGATGATTTAGTTCAGGAGGATTGTCCTGGAGACTCATTCGTGCCACTGAAGGCAAAACATAAAACCAGAAGTTCAGTTCAGCTTGTACCTGGAGTCTCGGCAGAAAATAATGCTGAATTTGAGATAGAACGTATAATCAGAGGCAAATATAAGGATAATGCTCTGCAATATTTGGTAAAATGGCGACATTTTCCGAAATCTCAAAATTCATGGGAACCTGTAGATAATTTGAATGCAACTGCCTTGGAATACTTGAGGGAAAACCCTGTTCGAATAACTGGTAAAAGAACATAAAACTGAGGCTGTGTATACACAAAAAGCAGCAGTTTTATACGAGTCGATAATAAGCCTTTGTGATTAATTGTATTTGACGAGTAATTATGAACAAATAACTTGATTTTTGTCTTGCAGTGTTGTTGTTGTTGACGTCGCCATTTAAGTTAATTATAAATACATAACAAAACAAATGGTCTAGATTATTTTGATTAACTTATAAATTGGAAGTTTTATGTTAATCAAGTTTCCAAGCTTCGCTGATGAGAGCACCCGAAGGAGAGAGAGTAGTATAGTAATCTCCGATCCCATGTCATTTCAAAAATCTCCCCAATTTTGCTGTGGGTACATACACCAAATTTCAAAAAAAAAGTTGAAATTCCAAAATCGTCTAAAAATCGCCCAAAAATATATCTAAATTTCTATAAATTTTGCTGTATATCTATACAGCAAAATTAGTACAAAATCAACAAAATCAAAAACGAAAAAGCACTTTTTTCGTTGTTCACGCAGATACTTTTCCTCCCCAAAATAACATAGCCAAAAAAGATTTAAAAAAAATTAAATTTAAAAAAAAAATATTATACAATGTAGTTGTTACTATAAAGATGGAAAACCAACCTTTGATTCACGGATACAATAGATGGAACAAAATAGCATTACAAAAATATATCGATAAGTATAACTTATCTTTAGGAACACCAACAGGGCGCCGTAATACGTATATCAGACGAGATTATATTTACGCTATAAAGAAAGAGGAAAACAAATTTAAAAATTTGAGAGTTCAAACTAAAGAAAGTCTAGCGCGAGTCATACGCGATAAAAATATTCCAGTCACTTCTACTGGCAGAAATGGTCAAGCGCTGAAAAAAGATTACATCGAGGCTATAAAAAGATTTAAATCTCCAAATATTTTTCGAGAATCAGACTTTCGAGAGACGAGAAGATTTTCGAACAGTTATAGAAATTGGGAAATTGTACCGAATCTGTTTATCGACGATCCGGAACAATTTTACAACACCCACGCGTCGATGATCAAAAGCAAAATAACCGCCGAATTAAGAGAAATAAAAGCGATGAAAGTTCAGATCGCTATGAAAATAAAATATAAAAAAAGTACCTCGGATGGTGAGGCTGTAACATCGACTGCAACTCATTTTAGTTATCAAAATCGTGTTTTAAACGAGAGCGATATACAAACAACGCTCAGACGACAACATGAAACGATATTATCTCAGATAGATAAATACACTAATAAAGGAAGCGGTTGGATCGTAGATAAGATAATTGCGTTTTACATCAACATAAACAGAGCTAACTCACTCGCGGGTGCTTCTTACGTAGAACTACCCGAATATATAACTAACAAACGCGCATTAACATCAAAAACAAAGATCAAGAGTGTATAAGATGGTGTATAAGAGCCGCCTTGGGTATATATACCGATAGAGTTAAAAAAAACAATTAGCAACCAACCCAAAGTACCAATTTCGTGGAAATAATCCATCTACTTATAAAACTGATGACGGATTAAATTTCAAAGATGTAGACTTCCCCACACCCATACATCAGATATCTAAAATAGAAAGACAAAACGATATAAGTATAAACGTGTTAGGATACGAAGAACCCGATAATAAAACCCGCAAACTCGACCCCAATGGTCAGATATATCCGCTATATTTGTCTAAAAGACCATACGATACAAAAACCATCAGTTTGTTATTATTTGACGATCATTATTGTTGGATAAATAACTTGTCTAGATTCTTATCCGGCGTTACCAATAGTCAACATCATAAACTGTTTTGTTTGAGATGTTTAGCGCATTTTAATTCAAAAGAAAAATTAGACATACACATAAAAGATTGCGAAGGAATAGACTCTGCTTTATCTACCATCAAAATCCCGCGTGAAAACAAAAGCAAATACATAGACAAAAGCAAAATAAAGTTTTTAAACTTTAAAAATTTACAAGACGCACCCTACGTCATATACGCGGATTTTAAATCTATATTAGAAAAAACAACCGACTCTGCTAGTAAAACTCATATTCACAAAGCGTGCGGTTATTCGTACGTTGTAGTTAGATGCGATGGTCGTAAAATGAACCGAAAGATTTATAGAGGCAGACACGCTGTAGACAATTTTATAGACTCGTTACAAAAACTCGAACCTAAGATTAATGACTTACTAGCTCGCGTTAAGCCTATGATATATACCCTACAAGACGAAAAAATTCACCTAAACTCTAACGAGTGCTGGATTTGTGAAAAACCAATTTATCCAAATTACTCGTGTAATTGCCAGTGCTACAAGTCTGTAGAACCTAAAAGTAGAGAAGAACTGGAAGAATACGCGTACTTAAACGACAAGGGATATCTCGAGAAAACATGTATGTTCTGTCAAAAGAAAATTAACAAATTTCGAAAAGTCAGAGATCATTGTCACACTACCGGTAAATATCGAGGCGCTGCGCACGCTAACTGTAATCTTAAATTACGAGTAATACCCAGCAAAACTACAATACCGGTCGTCTTTCACAACTTAGAAAATTATGACGCGCACTTGATAATGCAGGGTATTTTTAAGTATAAAAAGGATATCTGGTGTATACCCAAAAATTCAGAAAAATACATTTCATTTTCGATCGGTCAATATAGATTTATCGACTCGTTTCATTTTATGTCTAGCGCTCTCAGCAATTTGGTAAAGTCTTGCCCGAGAGAATCTTTTAGATTACTCCTGAAGCGTTTTGGCGAAGAGAACGCGGACATCTTATTACAAAAGGGTGTATATCCATACGAGTATATGGATAGTTTTGAAAGATTTAGCGAAACTACTCTACCGCCAAAAGAATCTTTTTTCAGCGCACTAAAAGATGAACATATAAGCGACGAAGATTACTCACGCGCCCAACTAGTATGGCGGACCTTTGATCTCAAAAACATGGGCGAATACCACAACTTATACGTAACCACAGATACTCTATTACTAGCCGGCGTATTTGAGAATTTTAGGCGAATGTGTAGAACAAACTACAAGTTGGATCCAGCCAACTACTTCACAGCACCGGGATTAAGTTGGGACGCTCTATTAAGACATACGAAAATAGAATTAGAACTTTTAACCGAAATAGATCAACATTTATTTTTTGAAAAAGCAAAAAGAGGAGGAATATCGAGCGTCGGTAGTACGCGCTATACCAAGGCTAATAATAAGTATCTGAAAGATTACGATTCCGATAAACCCGATTCGTATATTCTCTATCTAGACGCCAACAACCTCTACGGGTGGGCCATGAGTCGATATTTACCCTACGGAGGATTTAATTGGGTCGTCGCTAGTCAATTTACTCACGATCGTATCATGGCGTTAAAAGATAAGACTAAAACGGGATACATTTTTGAAGTTGATTTAGAATATCCAACCGAACTACACGATCTACACAACGATTATCCTTTAGCCGCTGAAAATATAATCATACCTAAAGAATGGTTATCGGAGTATCAACTAAATTTATCGAAGGAGTTAGGAGATAGCGCTAAGGTAAAAAAATTAACCGGTACGTTATATCGCAAAGAAAAATATGTATTGCACTACGTCAATTTGAAACAGTGTCTAAAAATGGGCCTAAAACTAACTAAAGTACATCGGGCGTTACAATTTAAACAAAAACCTTGGATGAAATCGTACATCGATAAAAACACGCAACTAAGAACGAGAGCAAAGTCGGATTTTGAAAAGGATTTTTTCAAATTAATGAATAACTCGGTATTTGGCAAAACGATGGAAAATGTCAGAAATAGAATAGATGGAGTTTTATTGCGAGACGATCAAGTCAGGGAATACCAAGAAATAGTTTCTAAACCTTGTTACAAGTCTACTACCGCTTTTGAAGAATGTGATTTATCATTCGTAGAATCGTACAAAAAGAAAACGTATTTAAATAAACCGATTTATGGAGGCGTTAGTATCTTGGACTTATCAAAAACTCTAATGTACGACTTTTATTACAACCAATTAAAAAAGACGTATGGCGATAAAGTAAGGTTGATATATACAGACACGGACTCGCTGCTTTTGATTATCTATACGAAAGACGTTTATCTAGATATGGAAAAACAGTCCGACTCGTACGATTTTAGCAACTACGAGAAAAGTCACTTTTTATACGACGAGACTAACAAGAAAGTCATCGGCAAATTTAAAGACGAATGCGGAGGAAAAGTTATAAGCGAAGCTACATGCATCAGATCAAAGATGTACTCGATTTTATACGGGGAACACGATGTTACTCTCTACGGTCGTACGCCCTACGAGCGTAGCTACGCGAGTAGCTACGACTGTATAAAGAAGGCCAAAGGCGTAAACAAAACGGTTATAAACAACGATCTATCTTACGAAAATTACAAAAATTGTGTTTTAGCGAGCGAGTGCTATTCAAACAATATGATAAAAATTGGATCCAAACATCACATGATATACACGGAGGCTCAAGTCAAGCAATCGTTAAATCCTTTAGATACGAAGAGATATATTTTACCTAATGGTACAGACACTCTGGCTTATGGTCACATACACATCTTGAGCGCAGCTAAAGATTAGAACAAGAATTTTTATAAATATCTACTCGAAATAAAATTTCAGTTCGGGTATTTTACTCCTAATTAGAGGTATGACAGTTTTTCTTTTATTCTGCAACGTCGCGATTATATCCGAAGCAGAGCTAATATTTAAAATCGGTATAACGTCTAACAAGTGCGTGCCCCTTCCGTTATAAAAATTATTAGACGTAGATAACTGATCGCAATGTAAAAAAATTGTATTCACATAATTAATATTATAATATCCTGCAAGTTCACCATCAAGCGAAGGAGACCAACTAGCGGGTATGTCCAACACTTTTTGAGTATATTGATCGAAATCAATCTGAACAGCTTTATTTTCCGATATTATACCGATATTAAAAACAATTTTTTTATTAGGCTTGTCTGCGGAAACTGCAATAAAAGTTAATTTATTAAATTCAGCTATTAACTGATCGATATTATAATTTCCAGGTGGAATTACCATTTCACCTCTAGTTCCACCTCGTCTAGTAATTTTTTCCCATCTTATAGTCATACGTTGAGCTATATTATAAAACCCCTCGGTAAATATCGCGTTGTTTAAACTCATACAGTAATTTCCATTAGAGTTATCTATAGGTTTTGACAGTCTAAACGTTTGTTCGTTACCATCCATTTTAAAAACGTGCGATTCCATTTTAATAAAACATAAAAAAATCTTCAAAAATCGCTTAAAATTTACCGATCGTCAAGTTAAAACTAATCTGTTTTCCTCGATTATTGATTAAAGCGCCGTCGCGGTCTCTGATACTAAAGCTAAGTTGGTTTATCTTATCACCCGCGAGTCTACGAGCGGTTAATCTTATACGCTCGATAATCGTATTATCTCTTTTCGTTATCGGTATAACGTGTAACAAGTGCGTGCCCCTTCCGTTATAGAAATTATTAGACGTAGATAACTGATCGCAATGTAAAAAAACTGTATCGATAGGCGTTGTATTATACACCCCTACGTAATCTACGCCAAAAACAATTTTTTTTTCCGATATCCCCAACAATTGTTTAATGTTTTTATCGAAGCGTAGAACGTTATTTTCTTCCGTTATATAAAAAGATATCTTTTTATTAAGTTTATCTACGGAGACTTCTAACCAAACTAATTTACTGAGTCTATCTCCGATCCAATCTATATCGTAATATCCAGCCGGAATATCAATTTTTCCATCCGTACTACCCGTTTTTTGCCCCGTGTTTGGATCGATTTGATTTATAAAATAGAGAACTTCGCTATTACTAGGTATATTATAAAACCCCGCGGTAAATATCGCGCTGTTTAAACTCATACAGTAATCCCAGTTATCTATAGGTTTTGATAAATTAAACGTTTGTTCGTTACCATTCATTTCAAAAACGTGCGATTCCATTTTATATATTTAATTTATTATAAATTAAATAAGATATAAAAATGAAATTCGCTCAATTTGTGAAATTTTTAGACGTTAATAATCGAACGGTAAAGAATGCTCTAGATATCGTGAATCTAGCTAGAGGTCAAGACGATAGCGACAAGTACGAAGCAATTACCCCGGAGAGTACCCCGTTGAACATGAACTTGAGTCAACTTAACATCATCGTAAACGCTAACACGAACGCGAGTTTTATCGCTAATTTAGCGGATATATTTAGCGCTTATAAAATGTCCGACATAAAACACGACGAGCAAGTACTACGCTATGCATCAGACCCCATGTCGTTTTATCAAAATCAACTCAACTTTGCATTTTGGTGCGCAACTTCGGGTTGCGGCGTAGGACTAGACTTATTTCTACATGAAAACCCCGTAATATCGGCTTTATTCAAGTTTCACGTATATTTCACGATCAGAAAGATACTATACTTTCTAAAATGCCCAGTTCCAAACGACGATGTATTCGACGATCTAAACAATAGCATCGATCACGGCGCTTATATTGATACTTGTCGACATTTTAATGTCGATCCAAACGTGAGTTTTAAACAGACCGTAGACTTAACTTCTGGAGGATTAGGTACCGCTTATTTTGACCCGTGTAACGTAAACCAAGACTCGAAAACATCATGTACACCTTTACCCGTAGCGGGCAAAAATTACAACCCTATTAAGCTTTACAAGGTTTCGGCTGAATATGTACCGAGTACGGGCAAATATGTGACGCATAATAAATTGTGGGAATACGATTATGAAGCTATGAACCCCGGCGCCACCTACATGGGATTTGTAGAGTCGGGCGATGCGAAACATTTTAGTAAAATTACGCTCGCGTATATCAGACAATCCGTAGACGTTGTACGACTTGGCTTTAGAAATTGTATACGTCAGAAGAGCTCGTTTACCGACGTTGGTATAGAAACAATAAACGAAAGCGTGAGAACGTACGTGTACGCCATACTAGGTGCCCAAGCCCAAACAAAAACGAGTATACTAACTGCAGGTACCGGATTAGATGCCCAAAGACAATTTGAAAATATAGTAGAAGACGTTATAAATAGCCAGACGGACTTAGAATCTTCTATAACCAGATTTCAAGATTCTTTACAGTACGCTAGAAGCTCGTTAAACTTTGTGATTAGCCCCGGATTATACTTGATTCCATCAAATATGGAGCTTTTAGTCGGTATTCATCGAGGTTATAATAATAATATACAGATAGCTACGCCAGATTCATCGATAGGATTAAATATCAATTTGAACTCAGACGTACTCTCTACGGTCGTAGCTACGCAAGTACACCCTCCAACACCTGCACTACCCCAGCCCACTTTAGACCCTCAACCGTCAACCCCTGCACCTACACCACAAACCCCAACACCCCCACCAACACCTATGTCGCCAACACCTACACCACCACCCTCTCCTGTAAAAAAGAGTAGTACGCCCCACAAGCGTAGCTACGCGAGTACAGTAACCCAGCAGAATTTTGACGATTTAGAAAATTTTGACCCGCCACCTCCAATCTCAGACGTACTCCCTACGGTCGTAGCTACGCAAGTACCCCCACCGCCAGACTCGCACGAACAAGAAAAAACTGCTTTAGTCGTTGGTTTAATGGCCGCTGCTGGAGTTGGGTATCTAGCTTACGATATTTTACGTAATTGAGGAAGGTGGTAACTCAGTATCTGGCGGAACGACCATTAATTCTTTCTTAACGAACGATCTCTTGGGGCCATCTTTTAGCCAGTACAATGCGGGCTGTCCAGGATTCGTCGTTCTTTTTTTTATCGTATACATTTCTAAGCTCCAAATAGGATCGGTAGCTCTTCTTCTAGCGTCTTTTTCGAGCTCTCCAGGGGCGTAAAGATATCTAACGATATCATCATTTACGCTTAAAAGTTCTTCGGGGCTCAAGAGCCTCGAAGAACTCAATTGTCTTATTTCTAACTGAGACATAGCCAATTTAGGAGTTAACGGCTCGCCTTTCATAGTCGATATCAATCTAGTTTCTTCATCGTTTAACGCTTTTATAACATCGGGCAATCTTTTTACCCACTCGCGGCTACGCTCGGTAGGCTCTAACATTTCTTGAGCGTATTGATGGCCGAATAATCTTTCGGCCAAAGTACGATTAAATCTTTCTACTATACCTTGAGCTCTATGATTACCAACCTCGCCTTTCTGTACTACTACATTTTTAGTCCGCATCAAAGTATTAAATTCGGCCATAAATTCTGTACCGGGATCTACTTTTATAGTTTTAGGCCAAGACAAGGCCGATCTTTTATAAATCTTTTTTATCGCCTCTACAACTTGAGTACTCGTTTTATTCGTCAAGGGTTCAGCTTCTTTATATCGAGTGGCCACATCAACGATCGTCAACGCGTATCTATAAGTTTTTCGTTTAACTACATCGTGAGGTAGATATAACAGATCCGCTTGATGCATTTCATTGGGTAATCCTATAACCTTATTGAGGCTCGTAGGTCTCGGTATATTACTGGGGGCCGGTAAATAAATTTGCCACATGGCTTGTTTTCTTAACCAATTTCTAACGGCTGACTCGGGTACATTGGCTTTTGACGATAATTTTTTTATGGCGCCTGCACCTTTCCAATATCCTCTAGGACTGTAAAATATTTTACTTAATTTTGTTTCCATATTATAATAAGTTTTTATAAACGAACACACAAAAATGGCGAGTGCATTAATGATGATTGGTGGAGCTATAATAAATGCTGTAGCGTTTACAGGATCGAACTTTTTATTTTCTAAGCTGGGTGGGTCGTCGGACGTAGAACGTAAACGACACGATTTGGCTTTAGAACGATTAACTCAAGCTAAACAAGAGTGGGTAGAACAATGAACCAAGGTTCTGGATTATCTAAACGATCGACTACATAAAGAAGTCAGGGCTCAAAAAACATTTAAAAACGTAGATGAGGCGTTGAGAGAATATAACGAAGTAACCAACGAAGAGTTGCTATTACCTCGCGAACCTGTATTGTCGGACTTTTACGTACCCAGCGAAGGTCAAAAAGATGGTGAAATTGCATTTATCTTAGGAGGCACTGCTGTTTTAGGGTATTTAGTTTATAAGTTTGTTTAAGTTGTTTTGCTTTTAAAATTTAATTTTTTTGTTGTTTCGTTAAGTAAAATGAACGCAATTTATGGAAGCAAGCTGAATCCACACAGAAGTTTAAAAAATCCTGGAGCGTTGAAGGGGTTGAGGCAATCGATGGTTATTACTCATAATCCTAGTACCGCAGGGGCTGGCAGTCTGTTGATCGTCGAATTTCCTATGTTGAGTCAAGACGATGTAGTCGTGCCGGGTACAGTACGATTAGCTTTTAATATAGACTTAGAATCTGAAGGCACTGGCGCCGATGATGAAAGAACTCTATATTATAACGTCGCACGAAATTTAATTAGTGGCGTAAGAATCAAACTAGAAGGTAAAGATTTCGTAGCGTTTACGGATGCCGATGTATATAACGCGTATAAAGACTTGTGGCGACCAGCCAGCGCGAACGATGCGTATCGAGGACTCGAAACTTCTAACGTCACGAAACTCAGAATCGGCGCTAGCGATGGGGATGCTAGCGAAAATGATGGAAAAGACAAAGCGATAGCCAACGCTTACGGTAACCGATATTACATTCCTCTAGATTTTGAAATGCTTACGGATCATCAGCCTTTTAGTCCATCGACGCTCAAAGATAGACTAACTTACGAATTTACATTTAACGATCACGCTAGCGTAGTAAAATCTACCGATACTAACGCGAAGTATAAAATTTCGGGGTTAGATCTCGAGTTTGAAACGGTGACTAATAAAACATTGGCCGATAGTATCAGACAAAAATATCGAGGTAAAACTCATTTTCTATACGAAAAAGTTCAAAGATATACGGTCGTCAATTTAAACAAGTCCGATACTACTTGGAACATTAATCTTAATCAAGCCATTAGAAGTCTCAAAGGTATACTTCTTTTATTTAAAGAATCGGGCGAAAAGGATCCTCAAATTGTTTATAATCCAAAGATCGAAAAAGTAGACGTTACGATAGAGGGTAAGCCGAATCAATTGTATAGTCAGGGCATGAAGCGTTATCAACACTGGGATGAGATTACAAAGTTTTTCGGCGACTCTAATACAGAATTTGGTGCTAGCGTGTGCAAAGACTTAGACTTACACGATATGACGCTAGGAGATTACTTAAGCACTAGTTACGGTCTTTGGCTAGATACGAGGGTGACTGATGATAATAAAAGTCACGGTTCTGGCAGGAAAATAGGAGACGTAGGTGGCGGTATTTCTCTTCATTTAGAAAGAGAGGCTGAGACAGCTGGTGGACTATCGTGTTACGTTTTCTTGGTGATGGATGGTCAGTTGGTTCTCGAAGATGGACGATTTAGCGGTAGTTACTCTTAAAAATAGTACTTACTATTAAATAAGCATGTTTCCAAAAACACCACACTGCGCGCTAATATGCGGTAGGACTAATTCGGGTAAAACCAAATATATCTTAGATCTATTAGAAACTGAGTACAAAGATCACTTTGAAAATATCGTAGTTATTTGTCCTACGCTATCGAACAACAAGACTTATCGCGAGAGACTTTGGTTGTGGTTAGATCCCGAGATATACCTATGCGATTTAGAAGTAGAAAAGGTGTCTCTCAACGAAGCTTTAGAATTTTATAGAACTCGATTTAAAGGATCGCACGTTTTATTTTTGATAGATGATTGTAGCTCGGAACAAGAAATAAAATATCGTAAGGCGACGTTCGGGAAAAATACTTGCGTTTTAACGAAATTAGCGTTTAGCGGTAGGCACGACAATCACTACTGTTGGTTGATGACTCAAAAGTATAATTGCGTAATGACAGATTTTAGAGCTCAAACTGCATTTGTCGTATTGTTCTATTGCAAAGATAAAAATAGTTTCGATCAATGTCTCGATGAAAATGATGCGGTGCCTTTAGAAGAAAGATCGAGAATTAAAAAGATTTTAAGAGATGTGCCTTTTAGTAAATTATTGGTAAAAACTGATCCTCCAGTCTGTTGGCAGTTGATCTATAGTTGAACTGTTAGATACTGTTAGATGATCTATAGATGATCTATTAGATAACTATTAGATAACTACTAGATAACTGTTAGATGATTTATAGATAACTGTTAGATGATTTATAGATAACTGTTAGATAACTGTTAGATAACTGTTAGATTATCTAGTCATCTATAAAATATGATAGAATATCTAGACCTATTATTAAAACTAGTAATAGCCATCAACTTATCTTTATTTTCTTACGATTATATGTCTTGTAGAAATAAGATTAAAAAATATAGTTCTATTTTAAATGAGCAAATCGATAGAATCTCTAAGCACGTTATCTCAAGAACCTCATCCAACAGTAGCTGAGTAGTTAGGTGGGTCTCCCACCGACAAAACAATAGGCTCATTAACATAACAATGGGAACAAAGGGTAAACCTTAACATTCTAGCCGACAGAACAAATGGGTGATTATGTAACAATGGGAACAAAGGATAAACCTTAAAAATCTAGCCGACAGAACAATTGGAGAATACGCACGAGTTAAATCACAAAAGAAACCTTAAAAATCTAGCCGACAGAACAAATGGGGTGAATATGTACGAGTGGAAACATAATAGCGCACCATCTACCAGTCAGAGTGCGGCGCATCGTTTAAAATTGACCAATGAGAATCGAAGAATGTATTTGAAATGGATCAATAAGATTTGAGGAACGTATTTGAAATAAACCAATGAGAATCGAGGAACGTATTTAAAATGGACCAATGAGATTCGAGGAACGTATTTGAATACGACCTATCAGAGTGCAGCGCATCATTTAAAATTGACCAATTAGAATCGAGGAACGTAATTGAAATGGACCACTGAGATTCGAGGAACGTATTTGAATACGACCTATCAGAGTGCGGCGCATCATTTAAAATTGACCAATCAGAATCGAGGAACGTAATTGAAATGGACCACTGAGATTCGAGGAACGTATTTGAATTCGACCAATACAAGTGCATCGCATCATTTAAAATTGACCAATGATATTTAAACGAAAACAAATATATACAAAAATAGTATGACCTTAAAAATACTTAAAATGGCGACTAAAAAAAAAAATAGATAAATTAAATTTAAAAAAATACAAAAATTATTAAAATACACAAACAAAATTCGAAAAAAACCCACACATCTCCGAAAAACAAAGAAAACAAATAACAAATAAAAAATACGAATGTTTTCGAACTTTCCCGAACATTTCCGAAAAAAAATTCCGAATGTTTTCGAACATTGCCGAACATTTCCGAAAAAAAAATCCGAAAAAAGGAGTATAGACCTATATATTGTACATGGTGAACGTAGCAAAATAAAAAGAAAAAATTAAGGGAACAAAAAAAGCAAAGGTTTGAAATTTGCAGCGCACATTTTAGTTTAGGTTCTGAACCGACTACATCATTTAACAATTTATCGTCCTGAAAGCTTCATTGAAAACTCTGGATTCGGCATAGGACCTTTACATCGACTAAGTCAATTACCATCCGAGCTTCAGTTGAGTCTACTCGCGCAAAATCTCTTGAAAGTAACCGATTACGTAGCTTTGGGATGTCAACAGCCATGGAAGATGGTCATGTTTGCTCTAGGATCTTCAAAAGCGGACATTTTTAGACATAGAGAAGAAAACAGATATAACGAATGGGCGCAATGTTTTAGCGCGCTCATTCAGTGGAAACGACACATGTACCGAGATGCCACCATAAATAGAATTATTATCGCTTGTCAGCATTGTAATATTACCTATGAGTTTTTGTTACCGAGCGCGTAAAAATACAGGTATTGGACGAAGCGTAGGTAAAATTGCTGTAGTCCCGAAAAGGACTGGTTTGTTGTATACTTACGTAAGACTTGAGGATGTCGATCTCTGGACGCTGCCAAAAGAAAATGAGATGAACGCAACAGAATAGAAATCTCTCTCTTTTTTTTTAATATGTGGGGCCCTGAAAATCACCGTTTGGTTTGATGGTTCACACCTGCCAGAAGCGCCGCATGGTTCTCTGCTCCTCGAACCGTTTCTTGAGCCGCCAAATATCCAGAGAGATGAGAGGGGGTTATTGCCGTACAGCTTGCTTTTCTCATAGATAGACGCCCTTATGATGTCTCCGTATCCGTAGAGCATTCCCTGCTTCAACATCTTTTTGATAATCCTATTGAAGATCAGCGCACATGGACTCGAGATACTGAATGGGATATCCGTCTTTCTGGAGGTCATCAAACACCCACACGAGATCGTCCCAATACACTCCGTGTATCAGATAATTTACTTAGGTCAAACAGGTATTCCAGCTTCGAGGCAACTATATAGAACTCCATGATGACTGATACCTCCATGCCACCACGGGTGGATGGCTATATCGAGAAACTGGGGGTTCTAATTACGCGGGGGAAGGACCCCAATTGTTCCCCCACGTTGAATGGCAGCCAGCGCGCATCAGCGCTCAGGATCCACGGTCTATTGAACCCCGCTCTCAACGGGTAGCCCTGCCGCACGAAACTGAGTTTGGAGTGAAATTTTTCTCTTTTTTCAATGGATTTTAGAGGATGCAATCGGGTAAAACTCATAGTGTATACAATCCCACGTTGTGTAAGACCATAATTATAATTTCGTCCGTGTAATTTTCGCGTGAGAAAACGTAGAAGGAGCTTATTTCGAACGGGTACGGGTGTTTTTTCATGACAAATTCAGTAAAAACCCATCTTTCGTGCGTGAAATTCCAGAATTTCTGTGTTTCTCTTGCTCGATATAAAGTTGTACCGTCATTCTGAATATATAATTATTTCCGAAATCCGAATTTATTTTTTCTCTCAAAATCGTGAAAATAAGGTGTCCAAGAAACACAGATTCGAGAGGTATTAGGAGGGTTTCTTGGCGCGCATCTTGGGCCCACACCCCCCACGTTGATTGACGGGCAGCGCTCAGTTTGGACCTAATATGCATACCCTATTACGCACCCATCATTCGATGATAGACAGCACTCATCATTAGCGCTCGGGATTCGCAGGTATGGTTATTGTCCCCCACTCTCAACGAGAAATTACCTAGCCACACTAAGAGGCCCACGGTGCCATGTTGTTAACACATCATTCAATAACAAACAGTGCACATCCTGACCCACGGTGCTCTAATGTCCACCTTTCATTTATTGGAGACAACGCGAATTTTGACCCATGGTACCCTATTGTTCACCCTTCCTGGAAGGCACGACCAGCGCGCATTCAAGTTTCTCATGTCCATCGTTCAGCGGCCCACGCATTAGCCGTCCAATTAGGATTACTTGTTTTTCCCATTGTTAGCCTGTCCGTGTTCCTCTGTTCGGGACAAATATGTCATTTTTCTTGGCGGGAGCTCTGTGTAGTGTGTTGGGACCACTTGCAATTATTGCGTGGGGTCAGCTTGTTCATACTGCAGACAGGGCGCCAGGCCTAGGGCGGCTCACCACGGAGGAAGGAATACACGGTGTCTGTACGATATTAACCGTCATGTAAACCTATCACATTTTGCAATAAAACTCAAATAAATTCAATATTTGTTCATGTGTATTCACTATTTTATTAATTTATTTATCTGTACAAACTCTGCCCATTTATTGAGGAGTCCCTTAATCGTCATTTTCTTCTTTAACATGGACGAACATTATAACAGATAGTCAATTTACATGACGTTTGGGAAACATTCACAGGTTCAGGCCACGCTCTTTCAAACCCTGGAGGAATCGTTGAGCATCATATAAGTTTCTTTGTTTACTTATAGAAACGTCCAAAGGCAGGGGACAAAGTGTAGATCTTTACAGTCGACTTTCAGCTAATTGATTCTTCTATACAAGCGGTGACTTAATCGGTCACATCGTTTCGATAGCAAACCTTCCCCTATAGGTAGGCCAATATTATTTTGTTTACTAGGTTTGATGGTCGACCGCTATACGTACACACTTTCGTGTGTGTAAACAACATTGCATAAGAGGCAACAGCAATCCGTTTGAATTGTTATTGTGACATGACACGACCATACAAGGCCAATGGAAGGAAGGATAAACGGACTACGTTATGACAGGCAAAGACTGTTGCTCCTAAATTTACTTCTTTTATTGGACTGGGAAGTTCGAAGTGAGCCATGTAACGGGTTTTAATTAAAGGAAAGTGTGCGAAAAGTGCACGTACAAATTAAAACATAACGTAAAATTGGAAATAATCAAAGCAGATTACCAAAAAGCGAAAACTAAAAGTAAAATTTTTATATTTTACAAATGAAAAGCAATTTTGTAAAATATACGCTAATGTGATTAGCGTTCAGCTTAAAGAAATAAAACTATAAAGTTACAATAGTCTTTCTGAAACTATTAGTCTTTATTCATCACTGTTTTCCTAGCTATTCAAGCTCTTCGTCTTGTTGGAAAAGTTCATAACATTTGGCCCGGTGTTTAGGCATTACTCTGTTCAGGGCCTTGTTTACTTCCAGACCCTTATTTTTTTTTGTTTTACTGTAAAAAAGAATGTTATGGATGTAATCTTCCGATAGTAGATGACGTGACACAGACAAATCATGATTGTATGATGTTACCTATGTGTGAAAAGGTAGAGAGGTAGGCTACTTTGACCAAGCTTTAGATGAATTCATTCATACTGATTTAGGGAAATGTAGAATGGAATGGAATATAACAGGCAGTGATAACAAACGCATTGCTTTACACTTTCCCTCTATTCACGACACCAACAGTCTCTTCACGAAGTATATGAACTTACATGTTAGAAATAGGGCGAATGACTCGGTTCTGTACGACATTTGCCATGCAGATGGGAATTGTTTTGAAGTTTAATTTGTATCCACCAACTGTTTGATTTTTTTTTTGATTTTTTTTTTTTTTGCTAGGTAAAGGTTGTGGTTTTATTTTAACGAATGTTTAAAATTTTAAAATTCTAAAATGATTAAAATGTTAAAATGACTGTTTACATGTCTAATTTTAGTTTTTCTTTTGCTCGGTAAAATTTGTGTTTTAACGAATGTTTAACTTTTAAAATAATTGTATCTTGTTTAACGCCTGTTATGTTTTATAAATGTTCATTGTAATCATTGGTTGTATACTTTAACAATAAACAAATAAATAATTGTAATTTCATAAAAATGTCGTTGAAAAGAATACTACAAAATAGTAAAAATAAATCAAAATAACTGAAAATGATAGAAATCTCAAAGATGTGTTCAATTATGTCGAGACGTTCATAATAAAGGTTAGATAAATATAATAAACTGCCATGTTTATCTTATGCATCAGTAAGTTCGGATCATGGACACTCGCGATAGTTACTTAAAGACTTTGTATTACGACATAGATCGGGAAAGTGGTTTGAGCAGTATTGAAAAATTGTACCGTGTTCCGAAGCAAGAGGGCAAGTACGAGATAACGCAAAAACAAATCCAAGACTTTCTTAGTAGTCAGGATGTGAATACGTTACATAAGCCCGCTAGAAAGAGGTACCCTAGGAATAGAATCTATGCCGTGGGACGGGATGAAATACATCGGTTCAGAGGTGCCAACCTGTACGGATTTTCCGTATTTCGTACGGAAATTCACAAGAAATACGGAAGTACGGATTTGGGTTTTAAAATACAGATTTTGTGAAATCCGACCATAATAATTGGGCATGTGAATTTACGCTGTTTTCCGCGCCTTTCGTTTCCCCGCTATGTTTTTTTTTTTTGGTGTGACTCCGCGTTTTTAAGTCCGTCCGTTCCTTGGGCTAGCACTTGCGTGCTATTTCTGAATCCGTGTCTGAATCACTTGGTAAACACAAAGGTCGTATACGTCTTGTCGATGTTCGGATGACGTTGAGTACATGCGCATGCAGCAAAGCATGGACTTATGTGGGGGGAAAACCTTTGTAGCGTGCGTATTGTGTAGAGCGAGTCCGTTGTTTGGGGGACAATAAATCATGCAACACGGAATTTCATAGTCGGGTTCCACATGCGTGTAGTGAAGAATGCCCGTGTATCAAGTCCGGTAGCTGGACACGCATGCTTACATGCAATTGCAGTAGACCTTTATAATGGTACAGCCATGTTTTCTCCTATTAAAATCAATGTAACCAAACCGAGGCTGGAAGGAAAAATAGTCTGGCACCTTCATTCAATAATTGGAATCACTATTCCTTATTGCTAATGCATATAGGGAACAAGACAAAGATGGTGACAGCATGATAAAGGTCTATAATTATACCATATCGTGCATCATATGAATTGCAAAATGATTCTGGAACCTCATAATCGACAAAATTCGTCTAGAAAATTGACAAGATTTGTCCACAAAATCCCGCCGATAACCAACAAACAGTTGGATCAACAAGGAGAGTCATCTATTTCAACCAAAACTTTCGACAAATGGCGACAAGAAGTGGAGCAGTGGTTGAGTGTGTGATAAATGGCTGTGTGGATAATTCTACGTTTTCCTTCCTCCATGGTGTGGCCAACGTGTTACGGTAACGTACCGTGCATGGGGGCTGCTAGTTGGCCGGGTAGACCGTTGTATGTGCGGCATGGAATGCTTTATCGTACCACGGCACAGCAATTTGTGATATGGATGGTGACCGCAAAAACAAGACAGTTCCATATTTATTTTGTTTAGTTTATTGGTTTTGCGGATAACTAGGCTATCAGTCATGCATGCTATCTAATTGTACTATGTTCATTCTTTGTTCTGAATAAAACATTGCGATCCCAACTGAACTGATGCAACTTTACCTTCGAAAAAAAAATAAAAAAATAAAATGGTCCATCAAGCGCGTGGTTAAACCATTGCCGTTACAGTGGACTATCCTGCACGAACAAAAAAGCTGATCTTTATGTAATATTTACATTTATGAAAAATACGGATTTTCTTTGCAAAATACTGATTTTATTTTTTTTGCTTTCTGAATACTGAAATGAGTTTTAAAAGGTTGGCAGTTCTGTCAGTTGGACTTGGTAGACCTATCCAACTTAGCAAAGTACAACAATGGAAACAAATACCTATTGACATGGATCGACGTATTTTCTAAATACGCGTGGGTAATTCCTTTGAAAAACAAAACTGGAAAGGTTTTGACTGAAACATTTAAACAGAATATTAAGTCTAACCGGAGAAAGCCCATAATGATTCATACCGATATAGGCGGTGAGTTTACCAATCGTCAGTTTCAGGATTTTCTTAAAACTGAAGACGTACATTTCTATACAACAAACAGCGAAGTGAAGGCTTCTATCGTGGAGAGGTTTAATCGTACTTAAAAGTACATCACCGTATTACCATAACTAGTGGCGGCATACAATAACTCGAATCACCGTTCAATCAAAATGAAACCGTGGAAGTTGATAGAAAAAACACTTTCCTTAAAGTTTAAATTTGAAGTCGGTGATCAAGTGAGAGTCAGTAAACAGCGATTGACGTTTGAAAAGTGTTTTTTCTATCAACTTCCACGGTTTCATTTTGATTGAACGGTGATTCGAGTTATTGTATGCCGCCACTAGTTATGGTAATACGGTGATGTACTTTTAAGTACGATTAAACCTCTCCACGATAGAAGCCTTCACTTCGCTGTTTGTTGTATAGAAATGTACGTCTTCAGTTTTAAGAAAATCCTGAAACTGACGATTGGTAAACTCACCGCCTATATCGGTATGAATCATTATGGGCTTTCTCCGGTTAGACTTAATATTCTGTTTAAATGTTTCAGTCAAAACCTTTCCAGTTTTGTTTTTCAAAGGAATTACCCACGCGTATTTAGAAAATACGTCGATCCATGTCAATAGGTATTTGTTTCCATTGTTGTACTTTGCTAAGTTGGATAGGTCTACCAAGTCCAACTGACAGAACTGCCAACCTTTTAAAACTCATTTCAGTATTCAGAAAGCAAAAAAAATAAAATCAGTATTTTGCTAAGAAAATCCGTATTTTTCATAAATGTAAATATTACATAAAGATCAGCTTTTTTGTTGGTGCAAGATAGTCCACTGTAACGGCAATGGTTTAACCACGCGCTTGATGGACCATTTTATTTTTTTATTTTTTTTTCGAAGGTAAAGTTGCATCAGTTCAGTTGGGATCGCAATGTTTTATTCAGAACAAAGAATGAACATAGTACAATTAGATAGCATGCATGACTGATAGCCTAGTTATCCGCAAAACCAATAAACTAAACAAAATAAATATGGAACTGTCTTGTTTTTGCGGTCACCATCCATATCACAAATTGCTGTGCCGTGGTACGATAAAGCATTCCATGCCGCACATACAACGGTCTACCCGGCCAACTAGCAGCCCCCATGCACGGTACGTTACCGTAACACGTTGGCCACACCATGGAGGAAGGAAAACGTAGAATTATCCACACAGCCATTTATCACACACTCAACCACTGCTCCACTTCTTGTCGCCATTTGTCGAAAGTTTTGGTTGAAATAGATGACTCTCCTTGTTGATCCAACTGTTTGTTGGTTATCGGCGGGATTTTGTGGACAAATCTTGTCAATTTTCTAGACGAATTTTGTCGATTATGAGGTTCCAGAATCATTTTGCAATTCATATGATGCACGATATGGTATAATTATAGACCTTTATCATGCTGTCACCATCTTTGTCTTGTTCCCTATATGCATTAGCAATAAGGAATAGTGATTCCAATTATTGAATGAAGGTGCCAGACTATTTTTCCTTCCAGCCTCGGTTTGGTTACATTGATTTTAATAGGAGAAAACATGGCTGTACCATTATAAAGGTCTACTGCAATTGCATGTAAGCATGCGTGTCCAGCTACCGGACTTGATACACGGGCATTCTTCACTACACGCATGTGGAACCCGACTATGAAATTCCGTGTTGCATGATTTATTGTCCCCCAAACAACGGACTCGCTCTACACAATACGCACGCTACAAAGGTTTTCCCCCCACATAAGTCCATGCTTTGCTGCATGCGCATGTACTCAACGTCATCCGAACATCGACAAGACGTATACGACCTTTGTGTTTACCAAGTGATTCAGACACGGATTCAGAAATAGCACGCAAGTGCTAGCCCAAGGAACGGACGGACTTAAAAACGCGGAGTCACACCAAAAAAAAAAAACATAGCGGGGAAACGAAAGGCGCGGAAAACAGCGTAAATTCACATGCCCAATTATTATGGTCGGATTTCACAAAATCTGTATTTTAAAACCCAAATCCGTACTTCCGTATTTCTTGTGAATTTCCGTACGAAATACGGAAAATCCGTACAGGTTGGCACCTCTGAACCGATGTATTTCATCCCGTCCCACGGCATAGATTCTATTCCTAGGGTACCTCTTTCTAGCGGGCTTATGTAACGTATTCACATCCTGACTACTAAGAAAGTCTTGGATTTGTTTTTGCGTTATCTCGTACTTGCCCTCTTGCTTCGGAACACGGTACAATTTTTCAATACTGCTCAAACCACTTTCCCGATCTATGTCGTAATACAAAGTCTTTAAGTAACTATCGCGAGTGTCCATGATCCGAACTTACTGATGCATAAGATAAACATGGCAGTTTATTATATTTATCTAACCTTTATTATGAACGTCTCGACATAATTGAACACATCTTTGAGATTTCTATCATTTTCAGTTATTTTGATTTATTTTTACTATTTTGTAGTATTCTTTTCAACGACATTTTTATGAAATTACAATTATTTATTTGTTTATTGTTAAAGTATACAACCAATGATTACAATGAACATTTATAAAACATAACAGGCGTTAAACAAGATACAATTATTTTAAAAGTTAAACATTCGTTAAAACACAAATTTTACCGAGCAAAAGAAAAACTAAAATTAGACATGTAAACAGTCATTTTAACATTTTAATCATTTTAGAATTTTAAAATTTTAAACATTCGTTAAAATAAAACCACAACCTTTACCTAGCAAAAAAAAAAAAAATCAAAAAAAAAATCAAACAGTTGGTGGATACAAATTAAACTTCAAAACAATTCCCATCTGCATGGCAAATGTCGTACAGAACCGAGTCATTCGCCCTATTTCTAACATGTAAGTTCATATACTTCGTGAAGAGACTGTTGGTGTCGTGAATAGAGGGAAAGTGTAAAGCAATGCGTTTGTTATCACTGCCTGTTATATTCCATTCCATTCTACATTTCCCTAAATCAGTATGAATGAATTCATCTAAAGCTTGGTCAAAGTAGCCTACCTCTCTACCTTTTCACACATAGGTAACATCATACAATCATGATTTGTCTGTGTCACGTCATCTACTATCGGAAGATTACATCCATAACATTCTTTTTTACAGTAAAACAAAAAAAAATAAGGGTCTGGAAGTAAACAAGGCCCTGAACAGAGTAATGCCTAAACACCGGGCCAAATGTTATGAACTTTTCCAACAAGACGAAGAGCTTGAATAGCTAGGAAAACAGTGATGAATAAAGACTAATAGTTTCAGAAAGACTATTGTAACTTTATAGTTTTATTTCTTTAAGCTGAACGCTAATCACATTAGCGTATATTTTACAAAATTGCTTTTCATTTGTAAAATATAAAAATTTTACTTTTAGTTTTCGCTTTTTGGTAATCTGCTTTGATTATTTCCAATTTTACGTTATGTTTTAATTTGTACGTGCACTTTTCGCACACTTTCCTTTAATTAAAACCCGTTACATGGCTCACTTCGAACTTCCCAGTCCAATAAAAGAAGTAAATTTAGGAGCAACAGTCTTTGCCTGTCATAACGTAGTCCGTTTATCCTTCCTTCCATTGGCCTTGTATGGTCGTGTCATGTCACAATAACAATTCAAACGGATTGCTGTTGCCTCTTATGCAATGTTGTTTACACACACGAAAGTGTGTACGTATAGCGGTCGACCATCAAACCTAGTAAACAAAATAATATTGGCCTACCTATAGGGGAAGGTTTGCTATCGAAACGATGTGACCGATTAAGTCACCGCTTGTATAGAAGAATCAATTAGCTGAAAGTCGACTGTAAAGATCTACACTTTGTCCCCTGCCTTTGGACGTTTCTATAAGTAAACAAAGAAACTTATATGATGCTCAACGATTCCTCCAGGGTTTGAAAGAGCGTGGCCTGAACCTGTGAATGTTTCCCAAACGTCATGTAAATTGACTATCTGTTATAATGTTCGTCCATGTTAAAGAAGAAAATGACGATTAAGGGACTCCTCAATAAATGGGCAGAGTTTGTACAGATAAATAAATTAATAAAATAGTGAATACACATGAACAAATATTGAATTTATTTGAGTTTTATTGCAAAATGTGATAGGTTTACATGACGGTTAATATCGTACAGACACCGTGTATTCCTTCCTCCGTGGTGAGCCGCCCTAGGCCTGGCGCCCTGTCTGCAGTATGAACAAGCTGACCCCACGCAATAATTGCAAGTGGTCCCAACACACTACACAGAGCTCCCGCCAAGAAAAATGACATATTTGTCCCGAACAGAGGAACACGGACAGGCTAACAATGGGAAAAACAAGTAATCCTAATTGGACGGCTAATGCGTGGGCCGCTGAACGATGGACATGAGAAACTTGAATGCGCGCTGGTCGTGCCTTCCAGGAAGGGTGAACAATAGGGTACCATGGGTCAAAATTCGCGTTGTCTCCAATAAATGAAAGGTGGACATTAGAGCACCGTGGGTCAGGATGTGCACTGTTTGTTATTGAATGATGTGTTAACAACATGGCACCGTGGGCCTCTTAGTGTGGCTAGGTAATTTCTCGTTGAGAGTGGGGGACAATAACCATACCTGCGAATCCCGAGCGCTAATGATGAGTGCTGTCTATCATCGAATGATGGGTGCGTAATAGGGTATGCATATTAGGTCCAAAATGAGCGCTGCCCGTCAATCAACGTGGGGGGTGTGGGCCCAAGATGCGCGCCAAGAAACCCTCCTAATACCTCTCGAATCTGTGTTTCTTGGACACCTTATTTTCACGATTTTGAGAGAAAAAATAAATTCGGATTTCGGAAATAATTATATATTCAGAATGACGGTACAACTTTATATCGAGCAAGAGAAACACAGAAATTCTGGAATTTCACGCACGAAAGATGGGTTTTTACTGAATTTGTCATGAAAAAACACCCGTACCCGTTCGAAATAAGCTCCTTCTACGTTTTCTCACGCGAAAATTACACGGACGAAATTATAATTATGGTCTTACACAACGTGGGATTGTATACACTATGAGTTTTACCCGATTGCATCCTCTAAAATCCATTGAAAAAAGAGAAAAATTTCACTCCAAACTCAGTTTCGTGCGGCAGGGCTACCCGTTGAGAGCGGGGTTCAATAGACCGTGGATCCTGAGCGCTGATGCGCGCTGGCTGCCATTCAACGTGGGGGAACAATTGGGGTCCTTCCCCCGCGTAATTAGAACCCCCAGTTTCTCGATATAGCCATCCACCCGTGGTGGCATGGAGGTATCAGTCATCATGGAGTTCTATATAGTTGCCTCGAAGCTGGAATACCTGTTTGACCTAAGTAAATTATCTGATACACGGAGTGTATTGGGACGATCTCGTGTGGGTGTTTGATGACCTCCAGAAAGACGGATATCCCATTCAGTATCTCGAGTCCATGTGCGCTGATCTTCAATAGGATTATCAAAAAGATGTTGAAGCAGGGAATGCTCTACGGATACGGAGACATCATAAGGGCGTCTATCTATGAGAAAAGCAAGCTGTACGGCAATAACCCCCTCTCATCTCTCTGGATATTTGGCGGCTCAAGAAACGGTTCGAGGAGCAGAGAACCATGCGGCGCTTCTGGCAGGTGTGAACCATCAAACCAAACGGTGATTTTCAGGGCCCCACATATTAAAAAAAAAGAGAGAGATTTCTATTCTGTTGCGTTCATCTCATTTTCTTTTGGCAGCGTCCAGAGATCGACATCCTCAAGTCTTACGTAAGTATACAACAAACCAGTCCTTTTCGGGACTACAGCAATTTTACCTACGCTTCGTCCAATACCTGTATTTTTACGCGCTCGGTAACAAAAACTCATAGGTAATATTACAATGCTGACAAGCGATAATAATTCTATTTATGGTGGCATCTCGGTACATGTGTCGTTTCCACTGAATGAGCGCGCTAAAACATTGCGCCCATTCGTTATATCTGTTTTCTTCTCTATGTCTAAAAATGTCCGCTTTTGAAGATCCTAGAGCAAACATGACCATCTTCCATGGCTGTTGACATCCCAAAGCTACGTAATCGGTTACTTTCAAGAGATTTTGCGCGAGTAGACTCAACTGAAGCTCGGATGGTAATTGACTTAGTCGATGTAAAGGTCCTATGCCGAATCCAGAGTTTTCAATGAAGCTTTCAGGACGATAAATTGTTAAATGATGTAGTCGGTTCAGAACCTAAACTAAAATGTGCGCTGCAAATTTCAAACCTTTGCTTTTTTTGTTCCCTTAATTTTTTCTTTTTATTTTGCTACGTTCACCATGTACAATATATAGGTCTATACTCCTTTTTTCGGATTTTTTTTTCGGAAATGTTCGGCAATGTTCGAAAACATTCGGAATTTTTTTTCGGAAATGTTCGGGAAAGTTCGAAAACATTCGTATTTTTTATTTGTTATTTGTTTTCTTTGTTTTTCGGAGATGTGTGGGTTTTTTTCGAATTTTGTTTGTGTATTTTAATAATTTTTGTATTTTTTTAAATTTAATTTATCTATTTTTTTTTTTAGTCGCCATTTTAAGTATTTTTAAGGTCATACTATTTTTGTATATATTTGTTTTCGTTTAAATATCATTGGTCAATTTTAAATGATGCGATGCACTTGTATTGGTCGAATTCAAATACGTTCCTCGAATCTCAGTGGTCCATTTCAATTACGTTCCTCGATTCTAATTGGTCAATTTTAAATGATGCGCTGCACTCTGATAGGTCGTATTCAAATACGTTCCTCGAATCTCATTGGTCCATTTTAAATACGTTCCTCGATTCTCATTGGTTTATTTCAAATACGTTCCTCAAATCTTATTGATCCATTTCAAATACATTCTTCGATTCTCATTGGTCAATTTTAAACGATGCGCCGCACTCTGACTGGTAGATGGTGCGCTATTATGTTTCCACTCGTACATATTCACCCCATTTGTTCTGTCGGCTAGATTTTTAAGGTTTCTTTTGTGATTTAACTCGTGCGTATTCTCAGATTGTTCTGTCGGCTAGATTTTTAAGGTTACCCTTTGTCCCCCTTGTAACATAATCATTGTGTTCTGTCGGCTAGATTTTTAAGGTTTCTTTTGTGATTTAACTCGTGCGTATTCTCCAATTGTTCTGTCGGCTAGATTTTTAAGGTTTATCCTTTGTTCCCATTGTTACATAATCACCCATTTGTTCTGTCGGCTAGAACGTTAAGGTTTACCCTTTGTTCCCATTGTTATGTTAATGAGCCTATTGTTTTGTCGGTGGGAGACCCACCTAACTACTTAGCTGCTGCGCCCATAGGGCATAGCTTAGCTACGACCGTAGCTACGACCGTAGGGAGTACGAGCGAGTCTCCAGATCCTAAAAATAGACTTTTAGGCGTAGTTGCTTCCGGTGATTCTAAAAAATATTTTGGTAAAGAATACTCCGTTAATGAAATAGAAAATTTAACTGCGGAAAAACAAGAAAAGCTGTATAAAAGATACGAAGCCAAGCTCGGTAAAGAAATGATAGTCAGTTTGGGGGGTTGCGTGTTGACTCTTTACGCAAAAGCTATAGGCGTGACTTTACCGCTGGCTTCGCCATTCGGTTATAAACTTTGTTTAGATTCTGAAGAAGCCCTCGTTAATGACTTAGAAAAAGACCCCGTTATTTCTAGCAGCTTGTCCAGTTTACTTTGCGAAGTGCATTACAATTATGGGGTTTATTTATCTCCTTTGGTGGCTATGTTGATCACGACTAAACATTTACAGGTAGATAGTAGTAGTAATAGCATTACAAATAATAATAGTATTACTATAAAAGATGAATCCAGAAACGACAACGACGGATCAAATAGCAGAGACCCCCCAGCCTCCCCAAGAGACTCCCCAACCTCCCCAAGAGCCGGCTCAGCCTCCCCAAGAGCCTCCCCAACCTCCACAAGAGCCAATAGCAAGAGTCACTAAACAAAGAGTAAAAGACCCTAAAAGAGTAAAATTAGGAAGGGAACTGGCCGAAAGAAACAGAATGATGAAAGAACAAATTAAAAGAATGCAAAGTGTAGAAGAAGAAACTCCCCAGCAAACGCAAACATTTACGATGGGAGACATTCCGAGCTGGGGATACGCGATAGTTGGTTTGGCTGTTTTAGGAATTGGATATCTCGCGCTAAAAAAGAGTAAACCAGCGGAAGACGTTGTAGATCCGCAGCAAAAAGTACATTCTACTCCCTACGAGAGTACGAACGTAACCCCTAAAGTTGAAGAACTATTAGAAATGGAATAAATAAAATTAAAAAAAATGTTAGTACAAGTAAAATGGATACTAAGAACGTTGCAAATACTCTTTATCACGGCGCTGTGTTGAGTTTGTTGACCGTAGGTTATACTATGTTGAGTAAAAAACTTTTGAAAATTAAGCCCGCCGATTTAGGAAAGTTAGACGTAGAAGATACGGTTAAAATCACCGCTACGGTAGGTAGCGCTCTAGCTACTCAGACTTGGTTGGTGAGCCAAGGAGTAATTCCTCAGAATGTAGTAAATACTACGTAAAATATAAAATATACTACTTATTAAAATGGCTGAAGGTGGAGAATTTATACCTATGGATGACTTGGGTCGAGAAGACGAACAAAATGATGCTGATGATGATTTTCAAGATGCCAATGGCGACGATGGTTTAGGAATAGACCCCGACGATGATTTTGAATTAGACAGACCGGCTGAGCCACAACCGCCTACGACGATTGATGAAGCTGGTGATATTATAGATAAACATCGTGATATATATAAAGAAGGTATAGCTAATAAATTTTATGATTTTATGAAAAAAAAAGGCTTATTTGGGCCAGAACACATTAGGCGTGAACTTTTTACTAGAGATGTAAATGGTATTTACTTCGACGGTGTTAGATTGACTCATATTCGTAGTCTCTCAAAATTTGTAGGTATAGACACGTTAAGAAAAAACTTTAACGAGAAGAGGGGAATGTATGGAGACTTTAATATATTTTTAAAACAAGATTTGGGTTTATTAACAGAAAAAGAACACGAAGTGCGAGTGTTAGAATACTATATAGATGATGCTGTTGTGAGACTCATCACTCCAAGACGACAAGTTGAGGTAGCCAACGGTATACACGATTACGTAGAAAATGTGTTTAATGCCGATGAAACTACAATTCCTCCACCTCAACCAAAAGGAGTAGATGCTCAAGCGCAAACTGAGGGGCTAAATTACAGAGAACTTGTAGCTTTAGACAAAAAACTACAAACTATGAGCGGTAATGCCGAATTAAATTTAGCCGAACTGCGTAAACTATACGATAGACGCGCCGAAATAAAAACAGCCCTCGAAGTAGTAGAAGCCGATAATGAGTTTCAAGACTTAATGAAAGAACGAGACGATATTGAAGATGAAATAGAGAGTAGATTAAGTCTTAAGCACGACCTTGAACTAAGCATGAATGATCAATTCGCTAGAATCAAAGAAACGGTTAATAAAATATTAGAAAGAGATACCTCGCTAGCGGAAAAGATTATAATTCTGTTTCGAGAACAGGGTGTGACGGTCGTTAGTATATTGGCCGCGTTTGCTTTAGCTATAAGTACGATCGTTACTTCTATAATAGCGGCTGTTGGTGGCGGTGTAGTAGCGGCTGGTGCCGGTGGTGCAGCGGTTGTTCCTGCTCCTACCCCCGTTACTCCTACCCCCGTTACTCCTACGCCTGTAGGTAACGTGAAAGATTGGATAAGTAATCATTTAAAAAAATTGGCCAATTTGCTAAAAAAGCTCGGGGGTAAGTTATTAGCCGCTTTACCGGGTATTTTGGGTGGTATCGCGAGTTGGTTGTTTAATCTATTAAGTAAGTCGGTAGGTTGGTTGGCGGAACACGTGTGGGCGTTATTGGTAGGTGTCGGTACTTTGATTCTCGTATACATGCAAAACAAATTAAAATAATAAGTCGTATAAAATATACGACTTTATAAAATGACCGCAGAATCTATTTACCCTAAATTGCCCGATGTTCCTAGAGAAACGAACGAGTCTTCAGTCTTTAGGTTAAATAAAATCGAACGAGTGCAAAAAGAGATAGCCGACGAGAGAGATAAGAGAGAACGGTTGCACAAAAAGTATAATAAAATGATTACCTGTTTATCTAACGCAGAGACCGTTATAGAATGTTTCGGAGCCGTGTCCGGCACCATAGGCATAGCCAGCGTCGCCGGTGTCATTAGTATACCTATAGGCGTGATGCTAGAAGGCGTAGCTTTAGGATGCGTGGGTGTAAGTTTAGTATTAAAACTATTTAGTAAAAAGTTTAGAGGTAAAGCCAAGAAACACGATGAGATTAGAGTAGTAGCCGAAACAAAATTAAATACGATAAATGAATTAGTGTCTCAGGCCGTAGACGATGGCGATGTAAGTCACGAAGAATTTGCTTTGATTAACGACGAATTAAGAAAGTTTTATGGAATGAAAGAAGCTATTAGAACTCAAACGAAAGCTAGAGAAGAGTCCGATAGAAATCAAAAAGAAATAGACGATGAGGTCGAAAAGAAAGTTGTCGAGAGAATGGAGAAAGAAAAAATAGATCTTATCGCAAAACTTACAACTTTAAATTAGAAATATGTAAAGAGTACGATAGATGTACGCCCTACGAGCGTAGCTACGCGAGTACTCCCTACGGTCGTAGCTACGCAAGTATAGGTGAGCCACCTAATTATGAGAGTTTACAGTCTAGGCCTAGCGCTCCGTATGAAGAATAGTTGTAGTTATTTAGATAGTAGATCTACGTAAGCGCGTATGACAAAAATTACCCTCATCTCTACTGAGTGTAGAGGTGGGGGTTATTTTTTGCCTAAATTTTTTTTAATTTTTAAATATTTTTTTGGCTTATAACAAATTTATTCGTTATAAGTTGGAAAAGTATCTGCGTGAACAACGAAAAAAGTGTTTTTTCGTTTTTGATTTTGTTGATTTTGTACTAATTTTGCTGTATAGATATACAGCAAAATTTATAGAAATTTAGATTTATTTTTGGGCGATTTTTAGACGATTTTGGAATTTCAACTTTTTTTAGAAATTTGGTGTATGTACCCACAGCAAAATTGGGGAGATTTTTGAAATGACATGGGATCGGAGATTACTATACAACTGAGAGGATGACTGACTGTAGTGGGAGTGCGTGAGAGAATGTGATGTTGTGAAACAACCTCTCTACCTTTGGAAGGGATCAACCGGCCGGGATCCAAGCTCATCTTCGTCAACTGGCCTCGACCGAAATTCGATCGGGAGTAGATTAACGATACTTTCATTAATTTGTTTCAAAAAAGAAAAGAAAAGTGAATTATATTTGGAAAATAACTAAGATTATAATCGTTTTAAATTGTCGGGCGCCAATTCGGTTAGAGGGGGCGTATGTTGTGGTGCATTCTACATTGTTTAGATCAGCTGCGCCTGTAACTGGATGTTAGTCTGACGTAATATGTAGTTAAGTAAGTTGTGGTGCATTCTATATTGTATTTAGATGTTCTTAACTCTTTAGTTGCACCTGTAGCTGGATTATTAGTCTGACGTAATATGTGGTGTATTTACTTGATATAAGCGAGCCGTTTGCATTTGTTCAGTGCAGTTGGTTTTTCGGCGTGATGCCGTCAACATCGGCTCTTCTATTTCTTTATTTTTGTAGTCATGTGTTAAGTTTAAATAGAATACTCTAGACCCAGAATATGGTGTCGCTTTTGTATTATTCTCTTGTCCCCGGTACCTCGGTGTGTCAACATAACACTTGCTTCACGGGAGGCGCTGTCCACTCCACCCTCAATTCCGTGGACAGTCGAATCATCTCCTCCAAGGATAGCTGCCACCTTTTTGGAAAGCTGGGAAGGCTCTTCTGGGGGCGGACCACCTCCTGTAACATTAAGATTGTAATGAAAGCTAGCAAATCTACAAGGTTACGGAACAAGAATCGACCAAAAGTAACTGTTAACTGCTGAACATGGATTAATTTGAAATAGAATAGACGTTTTAAATTTAATATACCTGTCTTTGATAATTCCTTCCTGTATTTTCTGTAGTCGTCTTTCATTGAGGAACACATGTTTTGCCACTTTTTTAGATAATCGGAGTCGCTCCTAACGACGGCGGGATTGCGTCTAGACGTTCATAGCCTCGGTTATTCTCTGCCACGCCTCGTGTTTTTTTCGGTTCGACAACGTTGAACTAAATTTTCCGCAGATGACATTAAACTCTCTTTCAAACTCTTCACAGAGGCGGAACTTTTCCGCCTCCGTGAAGTTTGGCTTTCGTTTGGACTTCTCCGACGCTGCCATACTGAAGGAACGCACTGAAACCCCAGTACGAACCGCTACAGCTTATATAGATAACACACCGGCAGGAGTTACGTAAGGTTAGTCAACCACTACCACGTGGCGAGCGGCCAAACCACAGAAAAATAGACAAATTAACAATTGAAATGTTATTTCATACCCTGGGAACAACTTAACTTGAATGTTAGGCATGATACCTAAATCTAGGGATCATACTCGGCTAGGTGTCATACTAAGGCCTTTTACACTATGAACATCTAACAAAAGAAAACCCACGCAGTCCTTTGTTTGTAACAAAGGACTGCGTGGGTTTTCTTTTGTTAGATGTTCATAGTGTTATGAATACCAACATAAGTATCATGACTAGCTAAGTATAATACTTAGGGTTTATTCATGACTAAGTTAAGTACGTTTATGAATACGGGCCCTGGGGCCTAAGTGTATTTTGTCGAGAAGACAAATTAAGTTAAACACGAAAAGTGTATTGTATCGAGAAGATACTAAGCTGATTTTTAAGTGTAAAGGCCTGGGGCCTTGGTGTATTTTTACTAAGGATTAGAGAGGCTTAAACGATGCCTGGTCCTTGCTTTGTTGGGCGAGTTTAAACGACACTCGTTTCAATTTTTGACGGGTTTAAACGATACCCTGTTCCATTTTAATATTGTGTGTGACACACCCTCCCCCCTACATCTCCTCCCCATTACTCACTCAGTGACAGTGTATTAAGGATTGTACTATAGTAGTATAGAGCGTAGCTTTTACCCGAGTCATTGGATATTAGCAACCGACAAGATTATTGGAATAGACTGGGTTGTAAATACCAACTTTGAGGATATACAGTGTAATATAACTTTGCTTTATTTATTGTTCTGGAATTATTGGAGTTGCGGACCTGGATTAAATAATCCTTACGAGTTTTGTTCTGAATTCCTGGTTTCCCGACTTTATTTATTCAAGTCTCCTTTCCCTGTGAAGTGTTTTTCTCTCGGTTAACTTCGTCATATATTTTGACCCGGATCCACGTCGGCTATCGCGAATTGCTAAACCGGAGAGGCGGAACTCCGGAGGTTTAGGCCTAAACTATTCCGCCTGGTGGCAGCGCTATCAAGATTCCTCACGGAAGAATAACTGACTGAAGACTGAGACATAATACCAGGTCACAATCTAATCCGATCCAAAATCCAGATCAGATATCATACATTTCCCGTAACTGATTTTCGCCACACCACTAAACACTACAAACTGAATAAAATCGTGCTTTAGCTTTATATTCAGCTTGTCCCGCCATGATGAAGTCATCGTTTCCCCTGAACAGTTTCAATTAATATTTGAATACAAAACAGGATGTTTTGCGATTCTTCACTTATGTTTGCCAAAAATCTAAATTATATTGTGGAACTGTTTGAATGAAACATTATTATTGTCAAGAAAGTGTGTTTTGGGACTAAACATTGTAATTGAACATGACTTAATTGTGAGCACAAATGTTCTCATTTCTGATTGGTCGTACAATTGCTTAGTAATACAAAGGGAACAATAGGGCCATTCTCTGGAAAGTGAGCCTGAACCATCAAAATTTTAAATTATATATATACTAATGTAATTAAGTTGCCCATGTGACCAAATTTATGAATTTAAGTTTTCTGAAAAAATATTTTCAAAAGGTCTTGCTAAAGTGAAAAAACATCAATTTTGATGATAATCATTTTTTCCACAAATTTTACCCCAAAATTTGCTTTTTTTGTTTTTGCACGGAATGCTTTCCAACTATGTATTTTTTTTAAAGTGGAGGTAAAAATATTACCACTGGGAGTATTTTAAATTAGTTTTAAGTCAAAATAAAGAAAAAAGAAAAATTTGGAGGGGTTTAAGCTAATTTGGAATTTGTGGTGAAACATATGTCACACACGCGACAAAAACACACGAAAGTTTCAATTAAAAAAAAATGATGTGAAATATAAAGTTGTACTTTGTTTTATAAATAAATACTAAAATCCCTAAAATATTATTCTGAAATAAAAGAAAAAACTTCTTGAACATTAAAGAAAGACAGAAAAATCTGAGGGTCACACACGTAACATTTGTGTCACGTGTGTGACTGTCGCGTGTGTGACCAATAACATTGCTATTTAAACATCCAAGCTCATGCACATCATGCCTTCAATGCATGATTTCCAATAGACAGGAGATGACCTAGAAATGTATTACATTGTAACAAGTCAGTGTTCTTGACTGCACAGTATCTGTATGTGTTCTTGACTGTATCTGTACTGTATGTATGTGGTGGCCAGCTAAACTGACTCAGCCCAACTCTGCCTAGTGCAACATGTAGGCCTACACCAGCAGTTTGCACTGCAAGATTGAGCGCTTTATTTGGAAAAGCTAAGGTAAGCATATATTGTAACACATGTAAAGCAGAGTTTAGTATCTATATCAACTACATAATTGTTTGAGTACAGGGCTTACATATAGTGTAAACTTACAAGAGATCACTTTTTGATGTTTTACAAACACTTAAGTTGCATTGCATTTTATAGATACTTTTGTGTGGCAGTTGATGAAGGCTTCTACAAGAGGGGGGGGGGGGGGGTGTACATGTGCCTCCTTTTTTGTTGGGGGGGGGGGGGGGGGGAGTATGCTGAGACAGACTGTCCTAGGTACACACTTGTAGTACATGCAGGTCAAATGTTTAATTGCAATGTTATTTTGGATTTGACTTTGTAGTGTGAAGGCCTCAAGCCCTCAACCACATGTACCTGTACCTGGTGACATCAATATTTGTGAGGTTGCCTTAGAATTAGAAGGTAGGCCTACGTGTACCTCGTAATGTAAGATATGTCTTTCACATATATGTAGTACCTTGTAGCTAGAACTTGTGCTAAATTTAAAATGTTGCCTTTTATATTCTATTTAGAATTAACCATCAGTCTTGAATCCTAAAGCTTTAATAGGAATTGGCACAACGGCGGCGGAACACTTTTAAAAGTAAGGGGGGGGGGGGGGGGTTCCACCATCGTTGAATTTGCACACACCCTAGGGAGTTAGCATTAAAGGATAGGAAAATAGTACAAGTAAAATAATGAGTTTATTATTTCATATTCCACAGGTTGTTCAGACCAAGGAAGATGCAAACATCAGCCGAGCGCACGAAGAAATTGAGAAAGAAGAAAAGCAAGGTGGCAGATTACAATAAGAAGGAAAGTGAAAGAGTAGAGAAATTAAGAAAAAAGCGAAGAATGACTATGACCCAAGGGCAAAAAATGAGATACAGGCAAGCTGCAACCCTCAGAAAAAGAAAGTCACGAGCTGCAAAAATGGCTAAAGAGAAATCAGTAAACCCAGTTGCCAAGTCAAAATCTAAGAAACCATACAAATGTCCAAAGTCACTAGGGAAGGCAATAAACAAATCTCTACTTTCCCTTCCAGCATCTCCCAATAAACAAAAAGTTGTTGTGGAGCGTATGGCTAAAAAGGTTGGGGTCCCTGTTTCTCCAAGTTGTGACCGCACAGTAGATAATGGCAATCATGGTCTATCTAGTGCAATTGTAAGTGCTGTCAAAGCATTTTACTTTGATTCCAACATCGTGTACACATGTCCGGGTATGAAGGAGGAGGTAACCATGTGGGAAAATGGTGTTAAACAGAGAGTACGTAAATACTATCTCACAATGTACCTGAAAGAAGCATACGCTTTATTCAAGGAAAAATATCCAGGATGTGTCATTGGATACTCATCATTTGCAAAACTGAGACAAAAAAATGTCTTTTTACTTAAAGACACCCCTTCTGATCAGTGCAAGTGTCGTGTACATAAAAACTTCATTCTGAAGATGGAGGCTCTGGGGATCAAGTACACCAATGAGATATGGGAACTTTGTCTGTGTGATCCTGATGATTTGCAAGGGGCATGTTGGAAAAGGGTTTGTGATGACTGTCATAAAAGGTTTGAGAGTGAGCTCAATGAGCTTGACAAGAGTGCTGATGTTGAGTGGTATGAGTGGAACAAGTATGATACTGGGCGGATTCGCAAAGAGAAAACAGGTGGATGCGTTGGAGAATTGGTAGAACAAATCATTGAGGTTTCCCTGACTATCAAGAACATGTTCGTGTAAAAAGGGTTCAGGCTAACGTGTTTGAATGTGACAAGAATAACGCTCACGTCATACAGGTAGATTTTGCAATGGCATACTCGTGTGAGTATCAAGATGAAATTCAAAGTGCTCTGTGGTCAAGATCATCAGTGAATTTATTCACAGTGGCAATTTTCAAAAAGGGCAAATGCAAAAGTTACCTTATTTGTACAGATAGTTCTGACAAAGGTAAGAATACAGTGTTTACCTTTTTATGCTACCTGAATGACTTGATCCCAGCAAACTGTGATGTGATCATATTCAGCGATGGGCCAAGCTCGGAATTCAAGAACAAGTTTGCGATGAAAATGATAAACATCCTATCCGAACAAAACAATCGCACTGTATGGTGGAAATACTTTTCCACCTCCCATGGAAAAGGCATTGTTGATGGCATTGGAAGCAGAGCTAAAAGCATGGTAAGACGGGCAGTAATGAGCAAAGGCCACCAAGCTCCCATTGTTCAGTCATCTCTTGACTTTGCAAATGTTGCAGAAAACCTCATGACTGACACAGAAGTTGTCCATGTTTCTCAGGAGGATATCAATCTCAACATCGAGTTGAACTGCCCCTGGAAAAATGTCCTTTCTGTACCAGGAATTCAAAAAATGTATGTAGCAAAAGCAAGTCCTAATGGCAAAATTGAGTTGTGGCATACATCCGGGGAGGATGTTGAGCCTAAAGTAACGATCACATATGAAAATCATGTAATCGAGACAGCGCATGATCCTCCATCTTGCGCAAGTACTGCAAGTTCTAGCAACCCCCCATGCCATCAAGGTGCCGATGAAATACAGTCTCGGTTCAGCGTGGGAGATTGGGTCATTGTCGAGTATGATGGATGTGAATATCCAGGCAAGGTAGAGTCAGTAGTCAATGACAATATTGAAGTTGATGCAATGGAAAAATCTTGTGGATACTGGAAATGGCCATCTAACAGGGATCTTTTGTTTTACACACAAGAGAAGGTTTTGAGAAAAATTCCACCACCTGACGTGGCAGGGAGCCGTGGCCAATTTAAGTTTGCAGATGTCAAGGCTTACTCAAATTGAGATGCAATGCATTTGACTTCATGTGTAAATACATTTTTCAGTATTCTTCCTAGCCTACATTGTGTGCAGAGTTACAACCGTTATTACCAGTTCAAACATTCGAGAAAAAAATATATATACACCTGTATACATGCACGTGTAGAAATTACTCTATGCTATTTTAACAGAAAAGTTACGGCGCTTTGCAGTGTCAAATGCCTCATTTTGGTCGAAAGTAATTTTTCTTTGTTTCCATCCATAAAGCCCTTGACACTTAAAATATAATTACTGCAATAAAAAACGTACGCTGAAGTTTGAAATAATCGAATACTAAATTAGTCGAAAATGAACAGTCCTGATGCATTCTAATTCTTAATTACATGTAATGATTAAAATGCAAAAAAACATGTATCTGCATGTGTGTTCTTTAAAAATGTAATTTCAATCAATTTGGTAATAATTAATTAATGATTGTTGAAACTTCAAGTCTTGAATTAAATATAAATGCAATAACAAAAACAAACAAAAGACTGACAGAACTTAACTTACATTTAAGTGCCAATAATTTTGTTTGACAACAATGTCGATATTGTTAATTCAGTTGAGATCTAAGTTTTGAATGTTTCGTCGGGTAACATTGTCAAGATGGTTAAAACCCTAAAGGATAATTTCTAGAAAATACATTGGGCCCCTATACACAGTGGGCATTTATTAAAAGTAAAAAGTATTCTTGTTTTTGAGCACCCTGACCCTTTGTAAGTGAGCATCCAGACTGAAATTTTGATATGTATGTATATTTAGCCACAAGCATTCAACAATTTATTTATAACTCGTTAATCTTTTATTTATTGTGCATTATACACATAAATTACAGTTTTATAAAATGAACTGATTCTTGTTTAATAACAGAATTGTTATTAAATACTTGTTTGAACTGTGAATTTTTGACTCTTAGTTCGTTGCTATTTTTCTTGTAATGATGGTTGTCCAGTATTTATGACTAAATTCCTGCTGAGAAGTAAATGAGCCAAATGTCACACACGTGACCTGGTTTTTGGTCACACACGTGACGCCACTATTTCTGTTGTTACGGGAAAACAACAACAAATCAACTCAGTTGACACTAGCCATAAGTTAGGGCTTTGTCTTTTCTCCCTGTCTATTAACAGATCTCAAGAACATTTATTTCCATCTTTTCAAAAACAATTAACAAAATACAAAGTAAATAGAAAAGTACTGATGGAGGCATGGTGACAAAAAGCCGAAGCTTATAAAAGCATGCCTTTGAACAGAATATACACAAAACAGCTCATAAATAAGGGTAGACAAACAAAAAAGAGGACAAGCACACACCAGCAAACAACGACAAGGACTGGACAAACAAATATACATTAGATTAAGTACATGAAAATAAACTTAGGACTCATTATAAGCAAGTGAGGAACGATGGCATGGATGACAAGACGAAAAAAAATAAATAAATAAAAACCAAGGCAAAAAGTAAATAAGGTAAGGACAAAACGAAATGAAAGACGAAGAAACTATGTTACATACTGGGAGAGCAGATACTTCTTAAAATTATTTTTAAATCGGCCCACAGAGGATTGAGATTTGATAATGAGGTCAAGCCCATTCCAGAGACGAGGTCCATGAAAACGCAGGGTATTCATTGAGTAGGAAGTGCGAGTGAATGGAACATATAAGTTTTTGTGTGACCTGGTATGATATTGGTGAATGTCGCTAACAGAAATGAAGTACGATGAGAAGGTGCGGGGAAGAAGATTATTAGTATATTTGTACATTAGGATACCAGTTTGAAGTTTATTAATATCAACGAGTTTTAATGTGCGCAATTTGGCGAATAATGGTGCAGTGTGGTCACGGGGGTGAGACAGTGTACATATGCGAATTGCTCTTTTCTGGACTTTTATTAAAGATTGGAGTTTATTTGTGGTTGTGCGTGCCCATACAATGTTACAGTAGTTCAAATAGGGTAGAATCAATGTATTATACAGCGTGAATAGGGTGGTGCATGGAAGAAATGAACGAAGCTTAGAGAGTACACCCGAGTTGCGGCTAATTACATTAGAGACAGAGGCAATGTGATGAGACCAAGAAAGTTTGTCATCGATGATAACACCCAGGAATTTTGTAGACTGAACCTTACTGATCGCAGTATCATTTATCATCACAGGTTCATGCAGACTTGGATTCATGGACCTGCTGAAGACCATGTATTTGGTCTTGGTAGAATTTAGGGAGAGTTTGTTCGTCTGGAACCAAGTGGAAACTTTAATGAGTTCAGAATTTAAGATGTTGACTAAAGAATCAAGGTTTGGGTGTGAGAAAAGAATAGTAGTGTCATCAGCAAAAAGAATAAAAGATAATAGAGAAGAACAGCAGTGAAGATCATTAATGTATAGAAGAAACAGCAGGGGACCAAGAATAGAGCCTTGAGGAACGCCATGATCGACTGTCATAGGGGAAGAATCACAATTTTTCACAGTAGTATACTGTTTTCTACCTGACAGGTAATCAGCAAACCATTGATGAGCGACGCCTCTAATTCCATAATTCTCAAGCTTAGATAGCAGAATAGCATGGTCAATCGTATCAAAAGCCTTTGAAAGGTCGATAAATACACCAACAGAATGCAATTTATCAGAAAGGGAGTTAGAGAGGTTATCAACAAGTTGGATAAGAGCCATATTAGTGGAATACTTACTCCGAAAGCCGAATTGTTGATCATACAGAAGATGGAAGTTACAAAGAAATTTGAAAAGCCGCTTATAAATAAGCTTTTCCAAGATTTTTGAAAAACAAGGAAGGACAGATATAGGGCGATAATTAGAAAAATCCTGGCGGTTACCGGTTTTGAAAACTGGAGTCACCTTTGCTATTTTTAGATTAGAAGGAACGACACCAGTAAGAAAAGACAGATTGAAAATATGTGTAAGAGGATGAGAAATGAAGGAGATGCAGGACTTAACTACTGTGGAATGGATAGCATCAAAACCACAACTAGCATTTTTAAGTTCTTGGACAACTTGAGAGATTTCAAAAGAATTAGTAGGAGTAAGGAAAAGAGAAGAAGTGTTTCTATCATGCAGATAATCTGTAAAATGAGCATCGGTGGAGGGAATCTTGCCAGCTAATGTTGATCCAATACCAGAAAAGTATGAATTGAAAGTGTCAGCAATTTCGGAAAAATTTGAAATAGACTGCTGACCACTGAGGAAATTTTCGGGGAGATCATCCTTCTTATTTTTGCCCAAGATATTGTTGATCTCACGCCAAGTACTTCTGACGTTATTCTTTGTAGCAGAGAATCTGATGGCGTAGTGGTTTTTCTTTGCCACTCGAATAACTTGAGTAAGACGATTACGAAACTTTTTGTACCTCAGTTCGTTGGCCATTGTTGGGTTACGTAAGTAGCGCTTGTACAGCTTGTGTTTATATTTACAGGAATTCAGTTAAAATAAAAATAAAATAAAAAATATTAAAGTTCAGCCAAATCACAGAGTTCAAAAAAATAAATTGGCGAGTCAAATATTTGCAATCGTCTGATGTCACACACGTGACAGACAACTTTTTCCCGAGAAAAATGAAACTTGCAGATATTTGAAATAAATATTTTACTATTATACAAGGTGTCCCCTGTAGTTGTCTATTATAATATATTAATACAAAAGTATTCAATAACTAAACAAATATTAAGAGTAATATGTAAAAAAAAATGCTTCCAAATGTCACACACGCGACGGAAGAATGGCCCAATACTGTCCTCACGAGTGTTTCGTTTGTCCGGAATGTGTCCTCCCGTATCACACGTAAGAGGCCTTTTTACAGGTATGCCTATAAAATGTAACGCGCAGTGCAGTCCACGGTTACTCACAGTGAATATTTACATGTAAAAAGTGCTTTTTACCGTACAAAATATGGGAATATTATACAGTGTAGTCGCGGCTGTGATTGGTCAATACGTTAAGAGGCGGGACTCAGTGGATCTGTATAAAATTATTGTCGTCCGAGAAGTTACCAAAGCACGTATATGCTCATCTTTAGGTTTCCTGGATTCATAACAGGCTAAAAAAATTATTCATAAGATGTAATTTGCGTCGGGGTAATGTAAATTCAATATTGGGTTTTGCCCTTCACCGACCTATTTTATAAACACTGCACACTCATTGTAAAAAACAAAGATTGACCGATCCAGTAAGCACCGTCCCTTGACTTACGTTAGCTTTCCAGTGCGTTTTACCGTCCGTTTTGTGTTTGTTTCATTTTTATAGCTCAAGCCTTAACCATAGGCATGATCGAGGGGTCCAATGGGCTACGTTGGAGCATTATGCATCACTGCACGTGGACAATTGGTAAACAATACACACGCTCCACTGTTCACATAATGAGCGACCGGCCATCTTTGGTCCAAAATCAGAAGTCGTTGCAAACTATCTACGGCTCTGGGGCGATTAACAAATAGGTCTCTCTCAAATGACTTCACTTCCTACAGATTGCCACGTGCATCGGCATTTTGGGCGTCAAATTTTCGTGACGCGCATCGGCTGCGCCGTATTTCGGAGAAATTTCGAGCAACATGCGCGCGTTTAGAATATTTTGCACACTGCGCGCACACGCACCTGATGGCGGTTGTAATTTTCCTACGAAGATGGCGTCCCATGAGAGAGATCTATAGACTAATCCGCGACCAAAATTAGAAGCATTTACTGCGGTGGCGAGGCGCTCGCGTGCGTGTTAGACGCACGCGTTTGACGCAGCTTCGACCAACAGGGTGTTTACAACCTGCAAAATGCGCGCGCGAATCAAATTAAAGAACGCGGGCAGCCTGCACGCGAGCGCGGCACCACTGTAAAAATGGCGTCCTCGAATTCCTGGGGCGCGTTTTGGCGACCCTTGACCGAAAGCTGTTTCTGACGTCACAACTTCGACTAGAAACAAATACTGTTTCAACGCGCTAAAACGCATGACCGAGAAGTGTTCGTCACACACCAATGAGCACTGTTGTAAACAAGATGGCAGCTGACTTTCTGATCATTGCGCAACACATTGCCGAGGTCAATAACGGTGAAGATGAAGGTTCGCAGTTGCTGCGAAAAAGACAGCGAAGGGTCGATGAAGCTACCAATGACCATCGCACAGCAGCAGCTCTCTTTTTAACTGCGGCAAGTGGTAATTCTAGTCCTGTGCGTGAGACAATCGCAACAGTGGCTTCGGGGCTACTTTGCCAAGTCCACCATCGACCGCAAGGTTATCAAGAAACGGTGGTGCCGCTGTATTGTATGTCTGATTTCACGGCACATTTCCGGCTTAACAGAAGAACCGTCGACATTCTGGTGGCCGACCTAGGTAGGAAGGGTCATATTTTTCGGCATAAATTTTCTGTAACTGTTTTGATGTGATTTGCAGAGAAAGCCGTAAGAAATCTTAGATTTTTAATTCGTTTTGATTCAGTTTGTATTTCAGAGAAAAATTGGTAAAGCAGGCAATTAACTATTATTCGCTCAGTGAAGGTCATCATTGCAAAACTGGAGTTCAAAAGACATGAACCTTGGGACTGAGAAACATTTCCAATTTTGTAAAACAATACTTTGATAAATGTACTTAACTGTTCATAATCATAGACTTATGATTGTACACAATCAATGATTAAAAGAAGCAATAATTTAATTTCAATATTAAAGTTCACTCTTGTTAACAAAGATGACCTATATCAGAACATGGAGGATTCCTATGATCAGAATTTATATATCAGAATTTTGCACATGCACAGTCAGGACCAAGTTTATGTTGGCTGTAACCAGAATTTGTATTATTAATCTTCAACGGAATATTCAAATACCATTTTGCCGGTTTGAATATGCTATTTTAATAGAAAAGTTACGGCGCTTAGCAGTGTCTGTCAAATTCCGCATTTATGTCAATCGTAACTTCTTGTGGACGGAGGTTTATTGTTCCCATCCGTAAAACCCTCGATACAACAGGGGCATGCAAAAAAATGCCGATTGAACGGTCCATAAATAGATTGCCACACCTACATAAAACACCGGCGTGCTTTTTTTTCTTCAAATTTGGCGTGGCATGCAGTGAAAAACTTGATCGCCGACTATCGAATATTTGGTCAAACACAGTTTCGAATATTTGAATACTAGATTATTCGAAAATGAACAGCCTTATTGCCATTACAACAAAAACACAATACAAAACATGATGATTTGAACTTAATTTGTATTGACAGAGTTTGCATTAACGAGAGTCATTGACTGTTTTAACTTAAGAAGGTACATGTACATGTATGTCATCAAGTGAACAGTGCAGTCATACATTTTTTAATATCCCTACCCAGGAACAAGTGGGCTTTCTGAGCCAGGATACTGTGGCGGTCATGAACCTATTTCCATCGAGAAGATGACCCTTCTGACACTCTGGTACCTTGCAAACCAGGAATCAATGAGAGGAATTGCTGACAGGTAATTGTTATGCCTAAATTATCTTAACACAGTCGGTGTGAACACACAGGTAGGAAGTGTGACACTTGTTTTTGACCAAGTTGGCTGTTTAGGTTTTTTTTATTTTTTTATTTTTTTTTATATAATATGATTGGCCTAGTATGATGAGCCCTTACACATACCAGGATAGGGACCTATGAGTACTCCTATAGACCTGTGCGACATTGTCAAATTAGCCTGTAAATATTCCATCACAAAGCATGCTGTTTTCCCACCACTGTTATAGCTGTAATAATCCCAAGGATGATGCTCAGAATTAAACTTGGATTATAAATAGTTTAATTAAAAAAAATAATCACACCATTTATGATGACATTGTTTGTTGGAATGGCAAATCGCTTTTATTCTATTGGATTAATTGTTGCATCTTGGCATTGCACTAGGTATCAGGTCACTGAATATAAACTAAAACTTGATAAAAGGACAGGTGAATTACGTTGATACAAATCTGTCCGGAAACTTGAGCTGGAGATTAATTTTTAATTGCCATTCCATTGAAAAAAAAGTTGTACTGTTTGACCAACATCTTACCCAGCCTGTGCAAGAATCGATTCTTACACAAGCTGGGTATCGATAAGATGTTGGTCAAACAGTAAAACTTAAAAAAACAAAATTGGTTTAGGTTTAATATTCATAGCATATTGGCATTTTACAATTCTTTGGAGTATATAATTATGACCAAACATCTTGAAATTATATATGATGCAAAATGTGAGGCGGATTGCAAAGGTAAACAAAATTTGTTGATGTAAATAAAATGTGAATTAATTAACAATTTCAGGTTCGATGTTGCCAAAAGCACTGTACATCTCATAGTTCACAAGCTGACCCATCATGTGGCACACAAGCTTGTTCCGAAATACATCAGTTGGCCAAGTCAACAGCTGATGCCGAAAGTAGTCGCTGACTTTAAGGGCCGTGCTAACTTCCCAGGTACTGTATTTTTTGTAAAATTTAAATTGGTGTGTGAAAATACTTTCTTGTAAACTCATCCTCTCAACAGTAACTCATCCTCTCAACAGTAACTGCGCTACAATGGGTGGGGTTGGGCATTATCCCCCCTGACTTTTTCTCTTGAACCCCCCCCCCCTTCCCAGTTTTCCTCCTAGACATTGGATACAGATTAATTCTGTTTATTTCCTTCACTGTTCAGAATCAGAACTATAGGTGGAAGTAGAGAGTGAAATTGGGAAAACGGATATTCTTGTGACCCCCCCCCCCCCTAAAAAAGAAAATATTTCTTTCCACCTAAAAACAAAACAATATACAGTCATGCGGCACCACTGCCTCTCAACTGTACACTGGTGCATCGATATAACGTGTAAACTTTTACCAACAATATGAACAATTTTTGATAGGCTTGTTTTAAACGTATATAGTAAATAGATACCCAGCACAATATGGGGAAAAAGGGTAACCCCTCCCCCTTTTATTCCTATACCCTAAGCACACTCCAGATTATTGTTATCTAACACATCCCCCTAGATTTCTGAAAAGAATTCCTGAGATTCCGGGAACACAATGACCAACACAAAAGAGGGGGGGGGGGGGGGGGGTCCCCTTTCCCCCATATCGCGCTTCACTGAGTAAATAACATATTCAAATTTTGCTTTTGCTGTAATTTTCAGAAATGAATGGGTTTGGGGTTAACACTGACCTGTTTAAAATGTTGTGTGCATAGAAAAAATAGATGCTGGGAAAACAGAGAAAACGATGGGGAGAAAATGCTGTTCTTGTAGTCTGATTAGCTGACCCTACTTCAGACAAAACAGAGCAATTTAAAGATGTCAAGGAATTATCAGGTCGGGGAACTAGACTATTTTCAATGATTGTCAGCCGACAATCGCTGGAAATTAATACAAACATTCCAATTTTCTTGAACATGACAGCACAGGTGCCATGATTTCACAGGATGTTTGAGACTAGTATTTACTTAGTTAATTAAGGTATTTCATAATAGTTCAGTAGTTTGGTTTTTTGATGTTTGCAAATGTTGTATATTACCTTTACGGGTACTCATGCTTGTTTTCAATCGCGTACCCGATTCCGTACTATCTGTAAATGCACACCCTACGAAATTTATCATTTTCAGATAAACATTTTCTTTTTTTGTTTTACAAGAGTAATTGGAGCATTGGATGGTTCTTATATTCCAATTGAAGCCCCAGCTGACCATCAAGACGAGTATAACAACCGAAAGATGACCCACTCTGTTATACTGCAGGCTGTATGTGACAACTCCAGGAAATTCATCAATTGCTTTGCTGGCTTCCCAGGCTCAGCACATGATGCCAGAGTTCTCCAGAGTTCAGAGTTGTACATACAAACAGAAAGAGATCAGCATGCATTCTTTCCCAGTGATGGATACCACCTGGTAGCTGACACAGCCTATCCTCTTCATTCCTGGCTACTGACCCCCTTCAAGGACATTGGCTCACTGACACCACAACAACTCAGGTACAACTCAAAGCTATCTCAGACAAGAGTTGTCATTGAGTGTGCTTTTGGGTTGCTCAAGGGAAGGTTTCGTAGGTTGAAAATGGTCGTTGCTAAATTGGAAAATATCCCTGACATCATCATTACATGTTGTGTATTACACAACATGTGTCTGATGATTGATAGTGATGAATTGTTAGAAATTGAAGATATGGATGTTGGTATGAATGGAAGAAGAGGTCGAGTATGTAGTTTGGAGAGCAGCCAGGGGAAGGTTAAGAGAAATTACATAGCCTCTATTGTTTAGACTTGACTCAAGTAGACTTGAAATGATAAATCAATATGGGCAACACCTGGAAGGCATTCTGCAAAGTTTTTAAAAACCTAGCTGAAAGTTGTGCTAATGTGAAATGCTTCTGGCTCCAATTTTAAGTAATATTTTGACTGTGTACAAGTGTGAAGTCTGGGTTTCTGAACTCACATGAAAATATGTACATGTACTTGTTCCATTCTTGCTAATGTAACTTCCCAGGAGGTTGTCTTGGTTCCAAGATGTTCTTTGAGGGGTGATTTTACCAAGCAGAAATAGACTGCTGTACAGTCTAAACCTGTGTGCGCTGAAACATCGCACCCACCAAGGAACTAAGACCACACAGACAGGGAGCTGAGATGGTGCATGTATTTCGAATGTTTCATAGACCCAATGAACTGGGGTTACGTAAAATTATCTTCAAGCAAACTTGAATCCTCGATCCTGATTGGTCAATCCATGGCAACCGATGACAGTGTGATATTATACAAATAATGAATGTTTATGAGTGCGATGGTAAGAATAATTTCATGAGGTGATCGACAGATGGAATGGGACATTCCATCTGTCACCGAATGAAATTATTTTTACCATTGCACGAATGTGAAACATTCATTATTTGTTTTATACAACGCCTGAATAAATCCGATGGATTTCTGTGTGTACAACGTGCCGTTTACCTTCTCAGTCCCGCATAAAACTGCGATAAAAAGTGGTCCAGTTCCGAATCAGTTTAAGCTTTAATTGTTGTTCCTGCGTGTCTTGCAAATTCCTCTAATCATTTGACTGCATATTCAGTTTCATTTGTCTCTTTGTGTTAGCAGCGTCAGCATCGCCTACGAGTTCCAATATTTCGTCGTCTGTTAGGAAAACAAACCGCGGTTCGAAAACACTGTCTGCCATTTTGTGGGATCCCCATACGTATATAATATTCATTTGAAGTCCGAAGGACAATGGAGGGACCGGGAACCAGTCCAATGACAGCCGTGTTGTAGCGGCGGGGAAGTTCTATCAAATGCGTTACAGTTTGATAGACCCTTTTTGGCAGTGCAGGTTCGCGTCGTGCGATGGAACGAATAATTCAATGCACGTGATCGAAGATCCACAAATCGGATGGCGGGGATTTATTCAGGTGTTATAAGCAAAACACAGAAACTGTTATTGATATGCGTATGTTGTACATTCTGGTTTTATGTAGGGCCTACGAGTTTTATGTTCCATCTTTACTGCGCGTCAAGTTTGCTTGAAGATAAATTCGTTGGAACACGGAAAATGTAGTGCGTCCATGTCCCATATGCCACTCGGCCTTCGGCCTCGTTGCATATGGGACACGGATGCACTACATTATTCTGTGTTCCACTCGCTCGTGGGATAACTAATAATATAAATTAATATTATTGTAGGGAACTGCCTTTTAGGAGGCACCATATAATTGGCACACTGCTTCAAATAATCCACAGTGACGTAGTCATATACGTACACCGACCTGGCGTTCAGAGAACAAGTTGGAATTTTGAAGTTGGGAACTAGAATTTTTAACATGTTGGTTTGGACCCGACATGAATGCTGCATGTCACCCTTGTAAGGAATTCAGGTTTAACAGCATGTAGAATCTGTTTTTGCTGGTTGATCGAGGAACGAAGACCGTGTTACTTGGTCTTTGACAGAAAACAGAATGAGAAAAGCAGGAAGCACGCAATTAAACTAGTTTATGAAACCAAGAGGCGCCCAGCAATTTAAATCGTAAAAGAGGATTACATAATTCAGTTATCGGACAGTATTTTGATCATCCTGTCTGTATGTGTGTGTTTGTTTGTTTACTGCACAGATCAAGCAAAACCCAGAATTGGGCCAAGTCTACAATTGTGTAATGATGCCAAACAAAATGTGGACTAACTAAAGTTGGTAAATTGATTGGGGGCAGTGATTTTCTCCCCAATGATGATCAGCCAACCATTAATTATGATTTGAAGCTTTGCATGGTGGGTACAATATGAGAAAGACTGAGATTGCGCCTAACACCAAGTGAAATAAATCTCTTCTAGGAAGATGTGTGGTTCTGAAAAGAACCGAGATGAGTGTATAACTTGACGTTTCGGACAGTGTGCTCCGTCTGTCCTCAGGAGTGTGAGGACACACATCCAGATTCTTTTAAGAACCACATATCTTTCTAAAAGAGATTTATTTCAAACAGTGTTACCCGCAATACCAGCCAACCATTGCTAGAAACTGATACAAAAATGTAAATCAGTAGTTCTGTTTTGTGATGTTGTATATTACCTGTAATTTTAAGAAATGAATGGACTTGAATTGGGGGTTAGTATATTATAGCAAATACTTTATTCAAACACGGACCTGTTTGGGGGGTGAGATTTTAGGAAAATTTAAAAGCCACGAAACATTCAGATGCATTTGATTTGTATGGCACTGCTGGAAAATGCATAAGAAAACTGCATTTTCTACCAAAAGATACGGTTCAAAATTCCCAACATAGGGTCATCAGAATTAAAAGAAGACTGTTTCAGGTTGCAGAGGTTATTTTGGAATGATTGAAATGCTGTTTACAGTTGTGTGTGCACAGATGCTGGAAAAACAAAAAAAGATTGCTAAATGTAAATTAAGAGCACACTTTTGGTTCACAATTTGAACAGCAAAACCCATAAACAATGTCTTCCTATTAAAAATGACATCACAGCAACAGTACAGTACCCTCGTGAATTTTTGTTTAAATGTTTTAAAAAGAAGTGCACTTTGTCATGGTCCCTTTGAAATTGAAACTTTTGTAGTTATGTCCCAAATTGTTTTGAACTACACCGCCATTTTCTTCCTAAAGTGTAACATACATGGATGTGGATTGCACTATTCCTGGAACCATAAAGTACTTTTTGTAACAGAAGTTTATAATATCAGAAAAGCAGAACAAAAAATATGCAGAGTTCATATAACAATCTACCCTCTTTGATTGATTTCAGCATTCAAAGTGAGGACATTTAATGAATTCACTAAACTTTTTTGTTTTTGGTGTTCACTCAAATTTCTGAAGTGGAATACTGTTGCCAGATAATAATTAAGCATAAACAAAATGAAATACTGAAATATTGTAAGACTATTGTAGGAATAATTTAATAGGTGACATATGGAATGTTCAATTTCAATAGACAAAATAGCATAAATATGTAGGGCTGTCCCGAATCTACCGAATATTCGATCGTCGCAGAATATTTGAATACCTTTTTGCCGGTTCAAATATTCGAACAATTATATATATAACGCCCTTTCCCGCATTAGGGCGACCGGTCTATGGGGTTTCTGCATGTAAAAAAATGTAACCTAACCCAATCTTTTCCTATTGCTTTTCCTTTAAGGCGACCGGTAATCGGTCGCCCTAAGGTGGTCGGTCGCCCCATACCCAAAGAAAAACGGTGACCGGTCTCCCTATGCTCGAAAACGTCAGTATATATGCACATATACAGACACGACTCTGATGCTATTTTACTAGAAAAGTTACGGAGCTTAGCAATGTGAAATGCCGCATTTTTGTCGAAGGTAACTTTTTTTGTGGCCAGAGGTTTTTGTTCCCGTCCGTGAAACCCTTGACACTTGTAACCCAAAATATTCCTGCGAAAACGAAGTTTGGTTTCTTATCAGAACGTTACGTACTCGTAATGATCTTGATACATGCAAAAAAATGTTGATCGAGCAGTCCATAATATTGATCGGCGAAATGGCGCGGCATGCAGTTGCAGCTGACATGGGAAAACTTGATCGGCGATTATTGAATATTCGATCAAATCCAGTTTCGAATAATGAACAGCCCTACATAAATGTGAAACATTAATGATTGGTTTGACATAACACCTCGATATATAAATCTTCCTCATCTGATTGGTAAGAGCCAACAAAAGTTACTGTGCAATGGAATTTCCATTTTTGCTATGCAGTAACTCCATGTGTTGGGACCAACAATTCAATGACACGTGATCAACGACCCACCACCAGATGAGGGGGATTTATTCAGGCATTGTACAGCATAAATTATATTTTAAGTTTGTATAGAATAAATTATTTATATAGAAATACTTAAGTTTGTACAGAATAAATTATTGTATAAAATAAATGATATTAAAGTTAGGGGTGTGCATTGGAACCGGGTACCCGACTGTTCATGTCAGGAACCGGTTGCAGATTATGGAATCGAGTACCCGTACAACTTTACATTATCGCATAGTAACTTGCAGGAAGAACTTTAACTTGTTTACTTATATCTATCTCTTCAAAAAGCTTGGAATAAATACATTTCAAAATGTGTTGTTTGATGCAAAACATAACTTCTTTATTAAGATTCCTTCTAAATATTTATTACAGTTGTCGGTCTAGTTATTCCCTAGGTATAAGAATAAGAAATTACTCTGACAATTGAACAGTTTCAGTTGTCTACTTTTCTAAATACATGTAGCATGACTTATAAGGATTGCCCTTCAGAATCATTACTTGACTCAGTATTTCTTTGAATGTTTGGCATTAAGTGTTCCAATCAATCTACGCTGCATATCCATTTTTTCATTATGCATTTTGACATATGCCTGAAATTGGACCCTGTCCTCCTGTTGCTGATGATTATGCCTTTGATTTATGGCCTCCATCATTTTTTCAATCGTCTCTATGATTTTGGTCTGTCTCTCATGTTCATCTTCTTGCATTTTGCTTAGCATTTCTACAATTTCAGATGATTTGGATTTCCTTTTTTTTGCAACACTAGGTTTAGGCTGTATGCAAGGTTCAGGCATGTTAGCATCTTCTGATGCTGTCACAGCCTGAGGACGGTATTGTATCCACAAGAGCTACTGGTCTGACTGTGTGTTTATCTCCCCAAAGGGCGGCCATTTCCTCATAGAAGTCAGGTTTCGGTTTTTTGCCTTTACCTGTCGTATTCATGTGCTGGACAAAGTCCTTGTATTGGCGTTCTAAATTTCGATATTTTTGATCACATTTATTTGCTGCTACCTTTCCATCATTATCAAGATTGATACCAGCATTTTTCATCTCCCGTACCACTTGCTTCCATACAGCCGACTTCTTTGTCTTAGTATCTTTGAAGAGTGCTCTGTATTTATCATAGCTAGCAACTTCCAGCAATTTAAAAGTTGCTTCCTTGTCTTGCAGTCGTCCATTCTCTGATTTGTCCCCACTCCAAACGGAAGCCACTGAAATGTGTGTGACAATTATAATGCAGAGATATATGAATACACAATTTTGGTCTGTTGTTTGTCAATGGGCCATTTTGTGCTTGTGGACCAGAGGCATCGGGGCAAACTCCTACTCTTTCGCAACAGGTTCTTTGGGTTATTTTACGTGCACTGATCCTATACATGTAGATCCCATCTAACCCTTTGGAGATAAATAAAGGCCAATCATGCCAAGACCAATGCACCAATTATTGCCAGGATAAATAGTGCAAACAACACATGGTGTGGTTTACCATCCAAGAAATACTGCCTGCAGTCAATGTTGCTCAACTTCAGTAGTTTGGCACTGCCACTTGTTCTTCCACTAAGCCAACTGTATGGCATATTCTATTTATATACGGTATTCTAAATATTATTATAACACATCATCCACAGATTCTGTATCTTGATTGGCCGAGAGCGAGTCACATGGCATTTTCTATTTTTGCTATGTTCCTATACCCATGGCGCGGTATTTGTGTGCAGATGCATGCGGGTGTGCGCGTTCAGGGTAACGCGTATTGTTCCGAAGTGCCAGCGCTATATACAGAGCTGGGTTCAAACATTTCGTTAAAGGGTGCTTTTGAAAAGAGCAAATAAATTTTCCACTAATTTTGTATTGAAACTATATATTAACTGTATTTAGATTTAAAATCAAGCAGAATCTGTGGGTGAGGTATTATAAAACAAATATTTACTGCTTTATCTCGTGGTGTGGTAAAACTAGCTTCCCTCGATGATCCATGGAGCATTATATTTTCCCTCGGCTTCGCCTCGGGAAAATAGAATGCTCCATGGATCACCTCGGGCTGCTAGTTTTACGACACCACTTGAAGCAGTAAACATTTGTATACTATATTTACCTTTCTTGCTGCTTGATTTTTCCAATTCATCGGAATTGGCAGATGCCGTTTCTGCAGGCAAAGCTGCCGATACTGCTGAGACTTCAGTTTCTAAATAAAACACATTTATTTTACATGAATATTTTTTATCCCTGTATGCTAAAGGTTTGACATGTTGCCTTACAGTTAGTAAGAGATTAAACAGATGAATACCAACGGCGGCTGAAAGGGGGTTCTGGGGGAAATTTCCCTTTTACTACTTGGGGGGGGGGGGGGGGGGGGGGGGGCATTCCCTTTGGCAGTTCGGCACAAGAAAAACAGAAAAGGGCAGCAGCCGGCCGGCACTGTTTCCCCCCCCCCCCCCCCCCAACTTTCAAAAGTGTTCCACTGCTAGCTGTTGATCGATACACGAAACAAGATACATTTAGTTTAACAATGCTGCTAATAAATAATGGCAGTATAGATTTCTGATACTTTACTTTGTTAAGTTTGTTCACAGCAAACATCAGTAAGACACTCACCTCTCTGTGCTTCCTTCATGTTTTCTACTATACGCTCTGTTAGTTCAGCATCTACACATAAATGCACAAAGGCACAGTTCACTAAGAAAACAAAGAAATCTTCAATAAAAAGTATTAAAAGAACACACACACACACAAAAATATAACAAAACAAAAACACAACAGGCATTCAATCCTGGGATCTTCTGCACAGCATTCCAATGTTTTAAACCAATCGAGCTACCGAAGCACCCTGGATTGAATGGCAGTTACAAACATGATATAGATTTACAATGTCATTTTGTAAGGCGAAGTAAAGAAAACATGTTTAGCATACCAGCCTGCTTCCTTTTTGGGGACCGCCTCAATCTTTTATATTTTTACCGCCCAGTGGATAATGAGTTGAAAACCCCAAAATGTCAACTGATCCATCAGAAAATAAAATGCAAGCTTACTAAAGCTACTTGTCCAACATGTCTCTTTCATTTGTGTGTCTTGGAAGAGCTGAACTTACCTACGGTTGTCAGATATTTATAGAATAATGGCGGCCATCTTAAAAATAAAAAATAAAAAGCTTGAGCTTCCTTTTTTTTAAAAACCCAGACGCTAAACATGTTTTTGTTTACTTGGCCTAATGTGGCATTGATAACCTGAAAATCATGCATGTTACAGCTGCCTGATCACAGCAACTACGTATCTAAAAAGCAAATAGTCGTGGCTGTTAAATTGTGTCTTAATAGTACTCGGCCTCAAAATGTCCATTTCGATTCCACTATCACTCACAACTCACCTCCAGAAAGCAGTCTGGCTGCACTTGGTGCATCTAAGGTTACTTCATACTCTTGACCTGCATGCTGCAGTTTCACAGTTCTCCAATAGCTGAAATAAGAAGTAGGGGCCCAAGTACTATAATAGTTGGAAAGATTTTACTTCAATACCCCCATCAAAGAAAATAATCAACTCTCCTTGAACACAAGTGTCTTCACATGGTACAACCTGCTTAGTTCAAGATTTATGTTCGTAAAATCTGAGAAAACTGAGTCAAAAATGACATGTAATTTGTACACAATACTGACCATACATTACAGTACTGTGCACACTGTAAAGTGACCAAGAACATCAAACAGTTACACCATGGTTACACAGAATCTACTTCCAAAAATGTTTTGGAAGTACACAGAATATATCAACTTTCGACTTTGCACACAATCTCCTGACAAAATTCTTGAATTGAGCAGCTTTTGTGCCATGAGTTTACACAATTCTGAACCAGAGAACTGATGGCTATTTTCTGAGATTGTTTGGTTTGTGACCATTTCGGTGGGCGTTTTAAACAATGATTAAAGTAAAATCTTAACACCAAAATATGCACAAAACGTTCTGTAGTTATCCTGGGACCAACCCCATGACTTTATGAAATAAAATAGATGGCCCTGCAACATTATAACATCGTATTTGATACCATCAAAAGCAGCACAACAGCAGACGATACGGTCGAATCGTTTGCAGACGAAAACATTCTCTTTCCCGTTTCAACGCGTTTGACGAAGTGAAACGTTGACTTATTTTCACTATTTGCTCCACACGACTGTATTTTCAATAGCATATTTTCAAAATTTAACTCATCATCTACTTAAAGAACAAAAAAAATAATAATTCAGAATTTGATTCACAATTTGTTTACCTTTTCGCCATCTTTAATGTCGAGTGACAACCGACCACGACCTTCGGTTCAACTTTGGTCGGAACAGTCACGTGATCACAGCACAACCGAGGTCGCCAAAACGCTCAACCAATGACCAACGACCGAAACAGTTTTTGGTTAAGACCGCCAAAACGCGCCCCTGTATATAGCTCGTATTCTCGAACGCGCGAGGGCGCTTCAATTAACTTCCGGGGAAAAACCGAAAGCGCGCCATTTTGAACTTGATAATGCGGAGCTGTTGTGTACCACTTTGTAAGAACACTAGTTGCAATAAAAACGTTCACTTTTACCGACTTCCAAAGGACAAGAAACTAAGGAAAATTTACGACATCGCTATTAGGAATAAGTATCTCATATCTGCGTCGGAGAACGCTAGAATTTGTAGTGTTCATTTTAAAGGCGGCCGGAAGGTTGGGGATGCCGTTCCGACAATTTTTCCTTGGACAAAGTCAAGTAAACCCCGAAAACCACCCGCAAAGAGGGAAATAAAGCCACCGACAGGAAAAGGGCCGGCTACTTTTTCTCTTACGTCTATTGCTGTTCAAGTATCGGAATCTTGCCTGGTTAGTAATGTTCATGTCAGCATCCAAACTGATGTTTCACAACTAGCACCAGAGCAAAACCAAAACGATGATGTGAGCCAACTGAAGCAGGAACTCGAACAATGTCGGGAGAGTCTGTTGCAGACACAGTCAGAACTTCAAAGAATTTCCAGCGGTAAATTTGGCATTGACAAATTCAAGCACAATGATAGTGATATTTGTTTTTATACTGGGTTTCCTGATTATGACAGATTCAAGATTTGTTTTGACTTCTTCAACTCGTCACACTTTGCAACAACTTGGAAACTGACGCCCTTGAACCAATTTGTTATGGTTATGTGTAGGCTAAGACTTGGTCTTCTAGAAAATGACCTAGCTGAAAGATTTGGCATTCACCAGTCAACCGTGTCAAAGATTTTCACACAGTGGATTAATTTGATGTTCCACGAGCTGAAGGACATTGATATTTGGCCTACCCGTGAATTCATCAATGAAACAATGCCAAAATGTTCCAAACACAAATATCCAACAAGAAGAATCATTATTGATGCCACTGAAGTACAAATGGAGAGACATTCAGCACCTGACATGCAGTCAGTAACATTTTCCAGCTACAAAAGCAGGAACACAGTCAAGGGGCTGATTGGCATTACACCAAGCGGGGCAGTGTCTTTCGTATCAGATCTTTATACAGGTAAACATCATATTAGGCCTATTAGTATTAATAAATGGGAAAAAATGTTGCATCCTGACATCACTTTTTCATCATACATGTATATGATCTCAACGAAGGTCGGTCATTGCAAAATGTTGTAAAGACAAATGTGGGATTTGGAAACATTTCCAGTTTGGTTAGAAAATACTTCAAAAATGTTCTTGACTCTACATAGACTTTGTACACAACCAAAGAAGAGGCGTCAGGATACTACATTCTTCTCATTTTACTCTCCATATTTTGAGTAGTGCAAAGATCCTCGGAATTGCATCACTCAGTTTTAGACTTCAAGGCCAACCTCTATGCTACGTCAGTAAACGGACAAAAAAGCTTGCTTTGAGGCCTTGAAGTTATTCCTGTATATGTACAGAGTAAAAACATACATATTTCCTACACTCACTGGCCATTTGAAGTTCAAGTGCATAATTGACTGTTGGTTAATGTCACTTTATAAATATAAGTAACCGTAGGCTTTACTGATATATTCACAATATGGACTTGAAGTGGCTAAAATAGTACTGGTGACATTGCATTGAATCGTACAATTTGCAATTTTTTGTTTCTTTACTACAGGATCAGTTTCAGACAAAGAGCTCACCGCCCTATCAAACCTTGCCAGTAAACTCCAACCAGGTGACGGGGTCATGGCTGACAAGGGGTTCGACATACAAGATTTACTTGCACCAAGAGGAGTCATTCTGAATATCCCAACCTTCATGCAGGGAGGTCAACAAATGTCTGTTGAAAATGTTGTCAAGACAAGCAACATCGCATCGCTACGCATCCACGTGGAAAGATGCATGAAAAGGATTAAGAACTACCACATCTTTGACAGGCCAATTCCTGTATGCATGAGTGGAATAGCAAACCAAATGTTTTTGTTTGCACTTTACTCACGAATTTCCGTCCACCTTTAGTGAGTGTAATTAATGCAATTTGCCATTTGGACAATTCTTTGTAACAAGCTACAAATGTACATGTAGCTTGGCTAAAAACAGAAAGGAGGAAATCCCCCTCCCATCACACAAGTGGAAACCCTAACTCCCTAGGTGGTGTGAAAAATCATATTGAAATTAGAGGATTTAGGACTGTTAGGGTTTTTAATGAGACCTTTTCGTAGACCTGGCACAAAACATGACCATTTTTTTGAAGACAAATTCGGTTTATTAGTGATCCCTAAAATGCAATGAACTTTGAAGGAAGACTACTGACATATTTGTCAACTTTGTGGATTTTTTAAAGTTGGGGTCCTGCCAGGATTTGTAGAGACCATTTTAAGACCCTATTTGATGTTTATTTTATGCTCAATTTGAACATGAAAACAAGAGTACTGTTTTCTCTGTTCAAAGCCAAAGAATTCAGAGTCTTTTAAAAGGCAACATTCCACATTTGTGTTTGGTCCAGCATACATGTTCAAATATTGAGAGAACCCAATACATAAACCTATTTGCACTGAAAAATAAATAGGCTGATTCACTGGATATGTATGAAATTACTAGGCCATCTTTAAGATGAAATGAATGATAACGTTCATAACTTGGACAGAAATATTTTTATAATACTGATACTGTTTAATACTGTTATTGTTATTGCTACTTCCTAACCCTTTACAATGAAACATCTGTTGATGTTATGAACATTAAATCTCAAGGTAATCCTCTGTAATTTCTTCATTTATCAAACTTGTTGGTGTACAAGGATATTGGATGTAGAGAAACACAACATGGCAAATGACTTGATGTATTGACTCCTGTCCTTGGTTCCCTCTAAATGTCACAATTTTGTAACTGTTAGTGTGGAAAGACCCCATTACATATAGTGTTGGCCTGATCATGTAGTGTTCACCTAATTAGGTCACTTTTTTTTTGGGGGGGGGGGGGGGGTGTATTTGTAGAGGTGCTTGGATGTTGCTACAGGAGCGCATGCGCAAGTTACGTCACTAATCAACAATTAGTCGATTAATGATTCTTGCCCAGACTAATTAGTCAAATTAATTTTTAATTAAACAAGCACTGTTGACTGGAGTTAGTATTTACATTGTGTATTAAAAAGTAAGTTTTAAAACACAACAACTTAGTCATGAAAACACAAATTATCTCAGTGTGCTTATCTGTCTTTTATTTAACACAATTTGTAAGGCCATTATTTGTAAATAAGCTGCAAATTAATAATGCAGATATGGGCATTTTGAGTCGGACTATTGTTAAATAAATGTACGAAAAGAATTTGTGACTGAATGTGGTCTGTCAAAAAAGGACATTTCCCGACTTATTTTTCGAAGTTACCTCAAAATTCTTATCCTTTAACTCGCCAAAGTATGACAATCACATATTTATTCAATAAATGTATGTACATCTACCCTTTTTCTCTTATTTTCATCAAAATTAACAAATAAATAGGTATCAGATAAAAAAACTGAAAATATTCAAGGCTTGTGCACCACAAAACCCACAAAGAAATTCATATCTGTTAAAAAATATACATGTATTTAAATTCTTGTTTGCATAAAGAAATATATTTTTAGTGAATTGCCACCATTACAAATATTCTTTTGCAATTGACACATAAATATTTGTACATGTACCCATACTCACACACACCCATACTCACACACGTCTATAAAACTAAAACCTTCAATGTTATGCAATTTCTTTTCTTGTAATAGCTATATGCTTGTCATTACATCACAGATTCACAAGACATTTTCTAGCCCAGTTGACACAGTCTACATGTAGTTTCCTCCGACAACTTAGTTTTGCTCATTGTGCAGATCTACAGTTTACCCTTTGTGTTGTACAAGTGACGTCAGATCAGTTTCTTTTTTAAGCAATGAGGTGCTTATTTGCGTTTGAATAGACATAATGGTGTTGCGTAATTGATTTGCATAGTAGCCTTTTACAAGCAGTGATATTCGTTGGATTTCCTCTGTTGCTGTCATAGTTTTCAGGAGATTCTTTGGAAGCGGGGTTTTTACATGAATGCGAATCCCATGGAAGTGAAGCTAACGACCAACTTGAAATCTTTCTGGTGATTACTAGTGTGCAAAGGTTTTTTTGGTCAGATTCACGAGTTCAAACCCGGTGTAGCAGCAATTGATTTACTGCACCAACGATCCCAGTGATTTTCGAATAGTGCATCATTCAATAGCTTTTAATCATATCGATACCAATCACTATATAAATATGCCAAGAATCGATACTATCTACTTCCGACTTTACCTGACAATGTTACAAAGAAATCAATAAATCTTACTTTAAAAAACCTTTGCACGCCTGATGTATCTTGGGATACTTCTTGTGCCCATATATTTCTGGGGTACATCTGAAAGAAAACCCAGATAAGAGACAATTTGAATGGTTCGTGTTATAGCGTTTGTGCAGTATTTTTGCAACACGCCTAGTAGCATCCCGATGTAAGACTTTCTCACAGACATTATTATCAATGGCTACGGCTCTTCACCGTAGCCTGTCAATGGCCAAATTCGAAGCTGTAGCCACAAAAGACCTGACCCGGGCAACGGCTTAAACTATGCGAGTGCAGCATACCAGCCTGTGAATAAACTAAACTGATACACCCGCAACATATGTGTCCAGTCACCTTAACGTTGTGTAACAGGATTTAATCTGTACAATGTATGTATGCAACAAAATCCCTACTCTTCAATTCTGTTGTTTGTGTACCTATTATTTTTATACTGAAAAAGTTCAGGAAACAGTGGGAAGCCAAGCTTAATGCGCCTTGTCAGGATCTCAGGCACGACACTTCTAATGTAAAATTCTTTTAGTTTGGGAAAGACACTGTTTCTCCATGCTATTTTCTCGAACACAATACGCTCCACGTGAATGTCACTGCCCCGAGGTGTTTCTGTATACATGATAAAATCACACCATTCTCTCTTTGTTACTGCTAGCTGACACTGTACTTGGTGATAATACACATGGTGATGCTTGAGCTTCAACTCACCCGTCGCATCTCTATGTAGTGGAAAATATGATCCACGTTGGATTGCCAATTCTGCTATTGTTAGATTTGTTGCCGGACATTTGATTTCAGCATTTCCTTCACTAGGTTGACTTACAGGATCATCAACAACTCTGTCTACACTAGCACCCAACCATGATCTTTCAGACATGACAGCAAATCCCGTTTCCTTCAATGAAATGTCCAGGTGACCATTCATTTGCATGTGCTCCACATAGGCATCGGCAGCCTTTTGTTCACACTCTATTCCATGTTTACAAGCCTTTGAAATATATTTTTGGTTGTCATATCCCATAATTCTTTTCAAAAGATTATCTGGGGGTGTTGTGCTTCTCTTGTTGATAATTGCACCAGCAACAGATGCTGTAACCTTTTCCTGCCTATGTTTATACCAGTTTTCATTAACTGACTGACCCATGGTAGACTGTTTGATTTTCTCAACTTCTTCCACTGTCAATTTCTGTGCCTGCTCATATTTGTGACATTTCTCCTTGAACTCTTCATGATGAGACAGCTTTTCCGATGGACCTGGCATCGCTTGTAGCCTGGAGTAATTATGCTCATGAATCCCCAATGACGTGGATGTGATAATCAAAGAATTAGTGGATTGTGTAGAGCTGACTCTATTGGAAGAAGTGGAAGTTGCACTTGTTGGGATGATTGGGGTCTGAATTGTACATGTATTCACACGTGTAGATTCAGATGCAGCGTAGTCATGGTCAAGAGAGACAACAGACAATGATAGAGCAAATGGCAAGACATGGAGAAATGCACAAGACTTGCCGTGGGATTTTAAGTCCTCCAGTTTTCGGCGCAACTGATCTGATCAGGTTAACTGGTCTGGGGTCAATCTGTCTTATCCGAGGATTTATCTTCTTTGGTTTTGTTGGGTCGTGTTTCACAAACATTGCTTCAGATATTGGGAAGTTCTCTACGTTTCTTTTTCTGGAAGGTACATGCCATTGTTGGGGAAGGGAAGTACAGGATGGAGTCGAGTTACATACATTTGTGTTGCTAGGGACCGTTGTAAGTGAGCGCGCATATACAAATGCTGCTACGTGGCAACAAATGCCACTTAGTCCTGCAGGGCATGTACAATACGCTGAGTGTATGTGGTGAGTTGATTGCCAAACTGAAATATAGGTTGTGTACAATTTTGTTTTTTCATAGAAGGAAGAATAGTGGCTTTTAGGTATAAAAAGGAACATACTGCAGACATAGGGTGGTACATAATTTGCGTAACATGCCCTGTAGTCTATACCCCTTCCCGAACTGTCGGTCGCATCCCTTTGCTTCTCCTTTAAGTGTGGCTGATTAACAAGGAAATTCCACATTGCTCCAAAAGATAATCCACCTGGAACCTATCAGGCAAACAGAAAAAAATATTGTTTAAGATTAGTTTATTTGTTTTATTCTATTTTGATTGCGTGGTGTGCCCGGCAGAAGGATCTAAGGACGCTTTGACGCGTAATTCTGAGAAAATTTACTTTAAAGTTTATGTGTTGGCATAAATTAAGAATTGCAAAAGGTTGAATTTTTGTGAGATAAAAATTATTGATATTTCCAATAATGCTGTGCATTTTTAACTAGAAGTAATGCTTAATTTTAAAGTTATTTACCTCTTTATGCTAAGAACCTTTGCCGGGAAGTCATTCTGGCTTAAACGTGCACTTAAGCGGCATGTGAAATGCTAATGACGGGAACAAACTTTAACTTTGCTCCAAGCGCGTTTACGTCCCACTGAAGTGGAGAGGTGAACGCACTTTTATCATGTTTTGTTACATTGGTATTACACGCTAACGTCCTTTTGCCGGGAACAAAAAATGCAACATTTTGTTAATTATGTTAGAATGATGTAGCCCCTTGAGACGAAATGCAAAATGAAGATATTCCAACACTCTATCGATTAATACAAAAAAAAAACGAATTTGACCTTTTGACCCATTTTTCGTCCTTACGACCTTCTGCCGGGCACAGGATTTATTTTTTATTATTAACTTATTAATTTGGTGGGTTTTTTTTTGGGGGGGGGGGGGAGAGAGGAGAATGACTTGTGACACAGACTCCGACTTGACCTCTGTTACTTGCACTCAAAAGTTTTATTACTTGAATTCAGGTCTGGATAATACAGTCTACTTGGTGCAATAAGTGAATTCAGAACAACCTCTTGCCAATGCAAGCTCACCTGGGACAAGTCACTGGTCCAGCCTTCTTTTTGAGGGTGATTAAACCAAGTTGATAGGGATGCTGTTGATCCTCCCCTCTCCTGGTTCTGCTTGGCATTAGCTCCATTGTCTGGATCTGTGAGCAGTATCTCTGAAAGTCCTCCGTTGATATAATCATGAACTCTGAAATAATAAATGATGAATTAGAGTTAATGTTTAGACAAATCTGTTGGACTGTAGCCTATAACTTTACATGTAGTTAAGAGAGCACAATACTAGTCAAAGGCTATCAAAGTACAAACATCACGCTTAGCTAGCACTTTATGATTCAATAATTCATTCCAGTTACACAATTGTTATTTTTCTTTTCCAAAGTTTGTGACTTCAATATTTGGTTTTACCCTTTATCGATGTATTTTTTGTATAAAACACTGTGTACTAAGTGTTGTCCCGAGAATGGTTGAGTGGTAAGACATCTGCACTAGAAAGCAGGAGGTCGTGGGTTTGAGTCCCACCCAAGTAACTTTTCAACATAATTTCTCAGGACAAATGAGTACACAGTGTTTATTAAACAAAATATGTCGGTAATGGGTAAAACCCAATATTGAATTTACATCACCCTGACGTACACAAAAATTCAATCTTCTGAATAGCAAAGTTTGTGAGATTAAGAACATTTTGTAAACAATGTTTGGAGATTTAAAAAATGTAAACAAAAAAGTGAACACAAAAGTCCCAGATGTTTTTGTTCGAAGCCATTTCTTCCTTTTACTACATGAAGATGTACATGAATCAGCTTCATCCTACTGGAGTAGTGCACTATCAGAACCAACAGAGAATCATGGGCGGCGATCCTGGGGGGGGGGGGGACATGTCCCCCAATATTTTTGGGGGAGGGGATGGCTATGGCAGTGTCCCCCCCCCCCCCACCCCCCCAATAATTTTCCCATGGTCATACCGTCATATACATTTTATGGGTCATTGGCTTTTACATGCACCAGAATGCACAAAGATCAGCACACATTTTAAAACATTTCCCAAGATACACAAGAGACACCGAGTACAAAATGCTTAACAATGATTGTTGGTTGTGCGCTTTTTCCTCCGTCCCCTCCAACCTTGACGAGAAATCGCCGCCGCTGCAGAGAATAACTCCCTTGGGTTGACCTACCTATTTACAAGTTCTGACTTGGTACCAGAAGTTGACGCTCCTTTTCTACAGGCTAACCATCGTTTTAGTTGAATCACTGTTGCTGTGGAAGGATTGTCATCAAGCTTAGCACCAGAAATGTCTGCTTCTGTCAGTGATGCCTGACGCATCATACCAGTCTGGGGCCTTGAGTGAAGAAAAGCATGCAATTTACAAAATCAGGACATTTTTCTCTCCCTCTTTAGCTGACAAGTTCTCCAAGAATTTCATTGGACTAGTGTTACTTTACTAGCTTAAGTTTTGGGATTCTCGCGTACATTTTCCGGAACCCCGGATGTTGGTTAAATGAAAATTATTTTAAATTTTATCAAAATCTGACCACCCATCTAAGAGTTACGCCCATTATGCCAAATGAGAGTGAATGATTTTTGTAATCATTCCAAAATGACTTTTTAAGTAAAAGCAGACTTCTCCTAATTCTAGTTAGCATATTTTGTAATTTTGAACAGTTTCTTAGCAGAGAAAATGTGATTTTTTTTACACATTTTACGATTGGTGTCGTGCAAGTGTGGTTTTGCACGTTTACTGTGCGTCGGTCGCGGTGATAACCATCTATATTTTTGTCTTGTATGTTGTCATCTTCATCATCATTTTACCCAAACTTTCCCTCAAAGAATCAAAACCCTCAGTGTCCTCTATCCAAGATACTCTTGTTGCTGTTAAAACTAGTTTAAGTCCAATAATGGATTTTTTTTTCCTATAGCCTAGGAGACTAATAATTTTTGTATTTAAATTTTCTACATTTGTTTTTAAACGTAGTGTACACGATTGGTAATCCTCCATTTTTGTAAATGAATTATTAGGAAATACTTTACTACTACTAGACTGTAAGTTAATAATAGTCTCAATCATCCTGTGATTATGTGATTATTTTGCACACAAATCGGAGCACAGACTAGTAGTACTGGGCGATACGACGATAAAATCGCGATGATGCGATATTCGCCGCCCAAAAATCGAAATCGGCTACATATTTTTTTCAATCGAAAAATCGAGAGATCGCCGATATCGTTTTTAAAATCGGCGAACTTTTTCGGAACCCCTATTTTCCCTGTAAAAAATTGTGATTCCTTTTAACCAGCAAAAATTCGCTAAAATATATTTCCTGGTAAGCGAGGTTCAAGTCGAACTTTTTATTTATAGTGTAAATAAGGTAACCGACCACTTGGTGGCTCGGTGATTCGTACTGCGGCGGACGTTTTAAGAAAATCACCAAATGACATTGAACAAGCGATCCGATAGTCTACAAAAATGGTGCAATTTCTATTCATGGTATAGGCAGCTAGAAAATTATCATTTTCACCGCAATTAGACCAAATTATGCCGATTGTATTGCAAAGAAGTTATTAAAACCTAAACCACTGGTATTACCCTTTGTGTTACCCCCAGTGTAATTTTCATAAAGTTAACCCTAAAAACTTCTCAAAATGTGGTTTTGTGAAGACTGAGCTATATTTAATCTATGCAAATTAGTGGGCGTATTCATTTCAACCATTCACTGAGAAATGCTTCTCTGCGGGCTGCTCTCACGCGGTTCGTGCCTCCTGCTGATAAGCTCTAAATAAATCAGCTGGTTCACGCGGATTGACTGTTGGTATCTACACAATTCCCTGGTACCCGTCGATAGTCGAGTGGGCGGGCTGAACGCAACCTTGCCGTGAAAAATTAGAGCAAGCAAAACAAATATAACACAAAGCTGATTAAATAAATAGCTGATTAAATAAATCCATCGATTGCTGTATTTAACGTCGAGCAAGGAGAATATGTTTTACCCTCCCGTGGCTGAATTAAATGGAAGGATGGATTATTGTATCCTTTGCTTGGAATATTAATGCTCACCTGTTCCGACAAGCTACATGTATGCTTAAAAAATCAGTATACTCATTACAATGTCAGTATTCATTCGCCCTGAAAGAAACGTACGTCTGAATATATAATATCCTGCACACCTAGCCCTGAAACCTTATGAAGTGATTAACAGCTCAACTTTTGCGAGGTATACAATTATTTATATATTGTAATACCGTGTAACAAAATTATACTATGGGTTCAGCTCCAGAGTGTCTTTGTGTAGGGCGTCCTGGACTGCAAAGCGTGCGAAAATAAAACATAAACAATATTCCATGCCAACCACACGTGGCATCTGGAGAGTACATTTATCCAGCGGGCAGTGCCCGGGCAGTGATGGAGAGATCGAAATATTGCACAAATCCAGCCATGTGGTGCTCGACTACCAGCATTTTAAAGTTATCCTGAATGTTTCATAAAAAATATTAAAAATCGTCTGTCTCAAAAGGGGAACAAGGGAAATTATCTGGTCACATCGAACATACTGATTAATAACGTACAGTGGCCTACTTTTATTTTCTCATCTGACGAAATCTTGTGGTTAAAAACTTTAGAAGTTTTCGCGAACATTTGTTTCGGTTCGGGATCATTCTTTCAAAATGCTAATTCAATTAAAAATATTAAATGTGATTCAACAACTCGCAGAAAAAATATAAATAGGGGAGAATACAATTTGTTTCGGTTTAAAGTCTAAGTTTATAATAATGGGCAAGCTGTCAGTAAATCTGCGATAAGATGCAAAATCTATTAAAACGTTCTAAATATCAAAAGTATACAATCAGCGTACTCCGCACTTCATTCTAATAAGTAATTTCATTCACATGCAAATTAGCCAGCCCAGCTCTAGCTATTTGAAGCGCGATATGTGGGCAAGGGAAACCCCCTCCCCCTTGTGTCGGTCATTGTGTTCCCGGAATCTCAAGAATTCTTTTAAGAAATCTAGGGGGATATGTTAGGTAACAATAGTTTGGAGTGTATAGGGTAATGGCTCTGGCTGGTGGCGGTAACAAAGAAAAGACTTTGATCCAGATTATTATTATTATTTCTGGTTTATTTAGAAACACCAAATCAATAGCCACAAATGTGGTTAATAAGACTGGTTTACAGCAAGTTAAAAATTATTGAGACAATATAAATACAAATTATTTAAAAGTACAATAAAAACCGGGGTTTAAATAAAATATAGAACATCGATCAAACAAACATTTACAACAACAAAATATTCTAACATATAACAATAGCAAACACATAAAAAGGGATAACGTACCAAATGGAAACCATTATTCTAATTACAGAATTCTAGAGAGCGCTGGGATGGTCGAGTTTTTGTATCTTTCAGTTCTACAACGAGGAATTATTAGAGTAGAGGAGGTGCTGTTTTCTACCTGCACAATTTAATTTCTGAGGGGGGAGCATATTTCTAAACTTATGAGAATTCATCAGTTTAGACCCAAAATAAAATAAAAAATGATTTCTTCTAGATTCCAATGAAGGAATTCCTAATAGTTCTAGAGCCTTGGAGTAAGAATAATAACATTGATAGCCAAGAATTATCCGGCAGGCACGTTTCTGCACACATTCGATTCTATAAGATAAAGACCTAGTAATAGAGCTGTGCCAGACCTAATCAGTGCTGGAGGACTCGAGTCCGGAGTCGGACTCGAGTCCGGACTCGAGTCCCGATTTTCAAGGACTCGGACTCGGACTCGGACAGTCAGGACTTGGACTCGGACTCGGACAATAAGGACTCGACCAGCTCGAGGACTCGGCCCGAGTCCGGCCCAAAAAAGCCGCAATTTTGTAACGAAGTCGGAGTGTTTAGTTCGCAAATCCCGTCAGTAGCCTGCACACACGTACACATGTACTTAATTCGGTAGTACAGTACGCGTAAACCTCGTCTCCATAGTGTTCGAGCAATACGCTTCCAGAACGAGGATGAAAGTAGACCCTGGGGACGAGGTTGAGTACACGTATACGAGCTCAGTACGTGAGGTATGGACGGTTTGCCTAACGAGACGTCGGTCCACCGGATTAAACATGGCATGAATTCGCCGTTTGCTCGCTCTACGTACGTAGTGCGTGTGGGATCGAATGCGCTGCATGCATGCGCGAAGGCGCGGTGTTCGTGTAGTTGCCAGTCGAGCCGCAACGTCATGTGGCTGGTGTTCGACGTCCATTACTTGCGAATACGGAAGACGGAAGACGGTTGTACTTGTACATGTAGTGCGCGGTACACGTTTTGATTGGCCGAAAATGATTCATTCACAAAAATCTATTTCGCGCCAGTAGGCTTGTACTAGCAATACTTCCCAACTGATATTCATGACATCATTAATCTTCTACATTTCAAAATTGTGAAGTACCTATTTAAATTTCTGCACCATAGAAACATTCTCATATTTTGTTTTGTCTGCTAAAATAGTTCGTGTATTACAATTTAAATAAAAAATCATTGCAACATTATGTTAAAGCTAAAGTTTGACCTACTACTTGTCATCATACTCACATCGGGACTCGACTACAGCCCTGCTAAAGAGGAATGTTCACCAAGAACAGTTTTTGAGTAATCAAACTAATCATTGGTTGAATAAATGTTTGTATTTTTCAGTATAATTAAATCTCCAGGGGCAATTTTGGTTTAGAAAAAAGACAGATAAAGTTGAAAAATTGTGACGTTAGAGGCACATGCAATGCGTGATTTTTGTTCAAAGCTTTTTTTCTTTTTTTAACATGTTCTCTGCACGGTTGCAGTAGGTGTTATTTCTTTGACGTCATATTTTCAAATTGGAATAAGGTAGGCCTACTAGGATAGTTCAGTATCATAACAAAGCCCATTAGTTTTTCTTTATAATCTCAAATAATAATGGCTGAAAGTAATTTCACAAGGTTGTGTCACGGCAAGGTTCCTTTGAAGTTTCTCAAACTACTGTGCAAATCCAATTTGTTTCAGGGATTTTTCGCTTGAATAAAGTACTAGACAATATTTGCAGGTGTTTATGTGCCCCAAATCACATACATATGTATGTCATGTATGGACTATATTTATAGGTTATATTTAAATGTCATTCAATAATGCGCCAATCAATTGCTTCCTCCACCCCTCCCCCGGGCTGCCCCAGGTCTTATGTGGGGGTTTGGTCACGTTTTTCAAGCCCCAGGGTGGGGATTTTGGTCACTCATTTTGCCATTGTTTCCCCCATCATCAGAAGTTAAAAACCATGATGTGGGGGTGCTCCACCCATATATGTCGGGGATTGTCACAATAAATTTGCCCCAGGGGTGGGGATTTGGTCACTTCAAAGTGACAATCCCCACATCTTGGGTGGGGCAGCCCGGGGGGGGGGGGGGGGAGGGAGGGGTGGGGGAAGCAATTGATAGGCGCATAAGTGTTAAAAGCCTCTCTAAGCCTCTTATTACCGTAAATACCCTTTTTGACCATGCTGTGTAGTATTTGTGTACTGTCTCGGTGTCAACGAGAACACTGTACATGTACTTGAGATTCCACAAAAGGACTCGGACTCGGACACAATGACTCGGACACAAGGACTCGGACTCGAACCCCAGGGACTCGGACTCGGACTCGAACCGAAGGACTCGGACTCGGACTCGGACTCGGACTCGGACTCGGACTCGGACTCGGACTCGGACTGGGTGGACTCGACTACAGCACTGTCTAGAATAGGTCTGATATAACACGTGTACACAGAAACTAAGTCGTTTAATGGTGCTTTTTATTTTTTTTAAATTGATAAAGTATAAAGTCTACGTGAAGCTCTAGACACAATGTCATCTACATGACTGTCCCATCGGAGATCATCTTGAATTATGATACCCAGCAGCTTCATGCCAGTTACTTAATTTAAAAGGTTAAATTTGGTATTTCACGCCTAAGAAAACTAATTTTCATTATGTTACATTTGGCAGGCTTTGGGAGGACATCATTTATTATGCACCATTGGGACAAATCGTCAAGATGAGTTTGCAATGATGATTGCTCACCATACTTTACTATCTCCCCGAGAGTCAGATCATCCACATATTTCCATCGTCTGTGGCTTCCTATCGCAGCATCATTAACAAGAATGAGGAAAAGTATAGGACCTAATTTAGTTCCCTGAGGAACGCCACAAGAAATGGATTTCAGTGTAGAAATGTGGGTATTGAGTTTAGTATTTTGAGTACGAGCAGTAAGGAAAGTAGTGAAATCAATAGTGGACAGGTACGCATATTGATTAGGTTTATCAAGACCTTCATAAACTGTATTCAGCATATCAACAAGGTAATGAACAGTGGAGCTACCTTTTATGTTACCATACTGTTTTGGACCAAATTTACTAGAAATATCATCAATAATCCACTTAGCAATAAATGTTTCAAATACACGTGCAAAAATGGGTGTTAAAGAAATGGGCCTAAGTTGATCAAATGAAGTAACATTAGCAACTTTAGGAACAGGTATTATTGTCGCAGTTTTCCAAACTTCAGGGAAATTGCCTTCAGTGACACATGTGTTAAACAGAAGTGTTAATAGGTCTGCTAATTCAGGAGCAAATTCTTTAATCAGTTTAATCGGCAAATCCAAAGGATGACCAGCTTTAGATGAATTAAGTCCTTTAAGAATGTTCAGCCCACTATAGATCCTTGGAGGTGGTGCATCTGCTGGTAGGTACGCGGGCAGACTTTGCAAGCACAAGGCCGGCAATTGACTACAAATCTCTGCAAAGTGTTTATTAATGGCCTCAACTGTTCCACGTGGATTGTCCTCAGCTCCAGGAATGGCAGATGGCCTGGGTTTGAGTTGACAAATATTCTGGATATGCTTATGCCATTTTGCCGGTTATGAATTCTTGAGATTATTGACTGAGTTCTTATAGAACTTGGTTTTAGCTTTAGTTGTGAGTTTATACACCTTGTTGCGTAATAATCGCCATCTCGCCAGATCACTCTGTCTATATGCAAGCTGACGGTTCTTGATAACTTGTTTAATTCCAGCAGTCATCCAAGGTTTGTCTTTTTGACGCAAAACAGATAAAACCTTGGGGAAATGGTCCTCATAAAGCACTATTGATAGTAGTTAAAAAGTCACAGATTTGACTGGAAGATGTTTTGCTGAAAATAACATTATTCCAGTTAAAATTAGTTATCGACCGAATGATCTTACTGCAGATTCTCTGTAGGGACGTAAACTGATGGATTTTTTCTTCCCAGGAGATAGTGTAAAAACAGGATTAATGAGAATACAACAATGATCACTGCGTCCGAGAGGTGAAATACGTTCGGGCTCAGTGAAGAGTGCAGGGCAGTTGGTGAACATTTTATCAAGAATCGCATCTTGCCGAGTAAAAAATGTGATTAATTGCGACATTCCCAAATTGCTTTCAATAGTGTCCGTTTGTAGCTTATTAAAGTCACCCATAATTGCAATTCTGGCAGTTATATCACTGGAACGGATACCATCCACCGTGTGGAAAATGTGTTCCAATAGTTCATTGGCATAAGTTGATCCAGGTGGGTAGTAGATGACTCCCATATAGAAATTTGGTGTTGAGACTCTTGTTTGTTTGTTTGTTTCAAGTTAAATTTAAGCCACATGCACTCATGATCACATGAATGATTCAGCACTGGTCGCACCTTCAAAGTTTATTTGGCATAAACAGCTACATCCTCCTCCACGTCTGTCTTGGCGACATTTGGAGAAGAGCGTAAAGCCAGTAATGTTAGCCGCTTGTATGGTTGTTTAATTTAGCCAAGTTTCCGTTACTGCAGCTACTTCGATATAATTTGCATCCAGGACCAGTTGAAATTCCTCCATTTTCTTATGGAGAGATCTTGCATTGGTGAGCAATATCCTGGGGAGTGGCGATTCGTCAGCTCGCTTTGTTGGCTGATGTCTGGGGACAGAAACAAGGTGTCGCATTGGGCTTGCAGAGATTTTTAACGAAAGAAGCCTAATTGCCACAACTGCTTTTTGAGTCGCCTGTAGTGTAGAAGACAGAATTGCTTTTTAGAAACATATATTATTCCATTATAATGACATTGATATCTTGAAATCAGTCTTGTTGACTAAACTTGCTTACTCGGACTCGAGTCAGACTTGAGACTTGGACAACAAATAAGTTGGGACTTGACTTTTACTTGAAAGAACATGATTGTGACTCGACTTGAATAAATTTGACTTGCTGACAATAACACTTCCGTTAAAATAAACACAAACTTTTGGGCATACGCACATATCAGCTGGAAAAAAAGTGAACAGCTAGCTGAGTGTCCAGTACTTATGCGGGGCCGCAGCGCTGGCCGACTGCATGGAGAATCCTCAAGTTGGCATGCCAGGTAGATTTTGTACAGTGCATGCATGCCAGCCTATTATACCTTTAGTATTGGAATTTTAATTTACTATTTTCAACAATTGACTTGAGATTTGGTACTTGAGTCGTATGGAGGCTGGCGAAATAATAGTAAAACTCTGGAAGGATTTTCCGTGCTTCTCGCAGGAAAAATGTGTAAGTTTTAACATTTCCATTTCCTCCATAAATGTTTTATAGTCAAGTCCGACATTAACTCTAACCTTCCCAAATCCTCCCAAATCCTCTTTGTGAAATGGAGGAATTTTGAGGTTTGAGGGTCTTTGGAAGTTAAAGCATCAGAGGATTTTGCAGGATTGAGGGCATTATAGGATTTTACGTATGGATGATCCGGGTCATCAAGCCCAATCTGATGCTGGAGGATTGAAATTGCTGGGGTGGGGTGTTTACAAAAAAACCTGAAAAATAAAGAAAAAAACATGTGAGCGCCCCCCCCCCCCCCCCCACTGTAACAACCAGCCGCCCCCCCCCCCCCCCCCCCCACTCACCCCTTGCTGTTCATAGGGATGCTGATGCAACATTGCATTTTATGCCATAATAGAGGGAAAGTTCTATTTTCAATTTTTGTCAGTTGGTTTACAGGAGTCGCAGGTAACAATAGATGTACATATACATTTGTTATACCATGGTATTAAATTGGGAGATCCGATTGGTTGATAACCGGTCACTTGGTTTATTACAAAAGTTCATGTGTTACTCCTAAACTAATGTACCCGGGGTACGTATCACTCTAAAAAGGGATGTACCCCTTGGAGTACATGTACATTACTTTGATCGTCCCCAGGGCTGCTCTGAACAACAAGTTTAATAGAAGCAGATCCTGGGGAAGAGGTTTCGTTTTCGCTGGTACTACGAGGACCACTGTATATTTGCATGTAATGCGCGCATAGGGAAAAGTTGAAATGAAAGTAAAGTTTGGAAGAGTGACCCTCAATTGCCGCCATTACTGTTCACGTTTCGTCTGCCCTTTCACATTTAAACTACTAAGGGATTTGTACAGGCATGTATTTAATACAATGGTATATCAAAACAATTGTCGTCGGCTGTGATGTATAGTCCATGGTGTTTTGCAAACCCTTGGAAGCAAATGGCACGCTCGGATTTGCCTCGGGTGCCATTTGCTCCGGGTGCCATTTGCTCCCTCGGGTGTACAAAACACCATGGATCACATCACAGCGGACAATAATTCGTCACCAACACCACGAACTGACACTCTCTAGCGCGTGAGTGCCAGGGCGCGCGCGTATTTTACAGAACAGATTAATTTTCGTTTTCACGAACCAACACCCAAGTAGGGGAGCGCGCGCTAACCACATTTTCATTTTTACGAACTGAAACATTCTTAATTTCACGAGTTTAGAGGTTTTCAGTTCAATGTTTCTTTCTGTAAACCCCTTAAGTATACAGATGGAGTAGATTCGTGTAAAAGCTTTTAAAGCGTTTTTCTTGAAATGGTATTTTCGCTACATGCTTGCGTGTCAATTCGTGAAAACGAAGTCTTCTCTAGCGAGTCAGTGTCCGATGTGCGCGCGCACACCCGAGTGTCAGTTCGTGAAACCGAAATTTACTCAGTACGCGGTTTTACGAACTGACACCCAGGTGCGCGCGAGTGTCAGTTCGTGAAAACGGTGACGAATTGTATAATAGACATACGAAAAAGAAAGGACGTCACGCCGAGTTTACGGGGACGGAACAAAACACAAATGGACCACATCACAGCGGACAACGTGTACGTTATTTTAAAATCTTAATAATGCTAGTGCGTAATAAATCCCCTTTCATTTTAGCTTCTGCAGGATATGAAACTGTGGGATGCTTGTGCTGTCGAGAACTACACCAAAAACCACAGCAGTGTCATGGCCAAACTGGGAAGAGTCCTGGGTGAACCCTCAAAGGTATTAATTTAAGAACTTTGACATACACAAACTCAGATGTTAGGCTGTTGAAATTCAAATAAATCGTCAAACAATCCACAAGAGGAACTGACTAGGTAAATTTGAATACATTTCCAAAGTGAACAAAGAAACTGGCATGAGTGGGATTCGAACCTGCGACCCCCGGAACATCGTACCGGCGCTCTACCAACTGAGCTATCTTGCCCTATGTTGACGATTTATAAGTTAAAAAGTTGTATCCTCATTGAGTGATCCCCACAATTTCGCTTCCCAGGTTGTATCGTAAAATTGGGTGTGATCCCTGGCTATACGGCATTTTGGGTTTGACTTCTGACTATATAAGGCCCACCCGAACAAAGATACTGACAATTTGGGAGACAGCCAACATAGGGCAAGATAGCTCAGTTGGTAGAGCGCCGGAACAGTGTTCCGGAGGTCGCAGGTTCGAATCCCGCTGCCAGTTTCTTTGTTCACTTTCATAATGAAATTCAAATAATTTGGTATCTGATTATTTGAAACTAGGTTTGACCAAATATTTGATACTTGCCGATAAAGTTTGTATTAATATCTTGACAGCCAAAAGAAGACTTTGAAGTCCTTCTGCTCGTTGATAAGACGCGTAACAAAAGGATCAAGAGCGTGGAGTTGATGAGAGTTATTGAGGTAACAAATTATAGACTCTTAACTCGAAGCAGAAATTTCAAGAAACCCATACACCTCATGTCAAAACATTTTCCGCAGCATGTTTGGATGTGATTTATTCTGTGTTTTTCCTGGAATCTTCAGAGACCACTGTTTAAAACCCTGCATGTTTTTTTCATTCTAGGATCAGATCTCCTGGTGTAGTTTATCTGACACTCTACCTACATGTACTAATTTAATATATCAGATGGTAACGACATGGAAGAGACCTCATCTCAAGTTGGTGTTAAAGTCCTGATCATGTGATGTTGGTGATACAATACTACCCATGCAGTTTGGGTTAATTTCAGTCTGGAATCACTATGATTGCTACATTCTATTTTATTGTTTGTGAAGCTATAAACCTAAAGTCTACAGCAATCCCTAACGTACCTATTGTTCAAAACACCGAATTAGAGAGAAAATGAATTCAGGGTGTTTTCCCCCATCTCTACAAATGATTAAATTGGTTTCATCATAAAATACAAGTAGATTAAATTGCAAACTTTAAGATTCTTCCCTACATGTTTGTTTCTTCTACTCTGTCATTTGCCTTTGAGAAAGAACTTGCTTAAGTTCGAAACGTCAGGCCAGCTAATTTTTTTAGTTGTATATTTCAGGTCCATTCAGTCAGTCAGCAGTTTGCAACAGTTTAATTCATTTTCAAACTTTAAGATTGTTAGCGTTCGATGATATTCAGCTAAAACCCCCAAAAAGTAAAATGCGCATCCTCCTTAGCCATTTAGGTCCCAGAATTACTTTTATTTATCTTCAAGCAAACTTGACGCGCAGTAAAGATGGAACACGCACGACGCTGTGCGCGAAACCTGTACCACGTGCACGCAAACATCATTAAACAGCCAGCATAACACCTCATCCACAGATTCTGTGTCTTGATTGGCCGAGAGCGAGTCACATAGCATTTTCTAATTTTGCTATCTTCCTGTGCACGGCCAAAAGTACTATAACATTAGCAACCAAAGTACACATGGCGCGGTATTTGTGTGCAGATGCATGCGGATGTGAGCGTTGCGCGTAATGTTCCAAAGTGCCAGCGCTACAGAGCTGGGTTCAAACATTTCGTTTTTGAAAAGAGCAAATAAATTTCCCACTAATTTTGTATTAAAATAGAAGTCCATTTTAACTGTATTTAGATTTAAATAATGTTAATTTTTTTAAATCAAGCAGAATCTGTGGGTGAGGTGTTATAAAACAAATATTTACTGCTTTTATCTCGTGGTGTGGTAAAACTAGCCTCCCTTGGTGATCCATGGAGCATTCTATTTTTCCGAGGCGAAGCTCGGGAGGCTAGTTTTACTACACCACTTGAAGCAGTAAATATTTGTATACTATCCGGCAGGAGAAACAGAAGCTATCCGGAAAATGTAAAAAGTGTGCGCCGAAGACGTGACGACCCACATGGGACGCAAACGCGCAGCTTTTGATTTACCAACGGATTGTGCAGCACTGCGTTTTGCGTATCGCGCAATTAGAACAATTAGAACAGTGCAATTCGGAGTGTGTATATGGGCCGTGTGATATGGGTTTTTATCACACTCTCAGCTGCCACGGATCGACCAATCAGGATCGAGGATTCAAGTTTGCTTGAAGATAAAAAGTTTTAATCCTATTTTTCTGTGTTCTATTTGTTTAGATGCAGGAGTCTTCCGCGGCTGAAGCTGTACAGAAATGTACATCTAACGCAACAGCTCCAACTATGGTTTTGAGTGTTGACGATGGAAAGCCCACCAGCGCTCATGTTGTTGCATATCGCCATACGCTGTGCCAAATCACAGGTCAAGAGCTAACAAAACGTAGTTTACTCATACTCATGGCGGTATGAATAATTATGTGACCGGCTCTGGCAAAACCATGGGCCCGCAAAAATAAAGAAATGGCACCAGTGATACCAAAACCCCAAGTGTTAGGTTTTGTAAGAGTTGGTCACAAATTTCAATATTGGGGTTTTGGTATCACTGATGCAATTTTTTAACGTTGCGGGCCCATACCGCGTAATGGGAAATGCTGAGAAGCGTCTGGTTTTGCCAGAGCCGGTCACATATTTTTAGTACATGTGGGTATTAAAATATGGTCCCAACATTGTGACAAGATTGTATTTTTCTGGCCTGAAATATCTTAATTTATGATACATAATTCTACACATACACATATTATTGCACATGACCCTTTAAAATATACTGCAGATACCTAGGACCAAGTGGAATAGCAGTGTCTTCGGAACGACAGATGCGAAAAAGACAGAGCATCCTCTTGAAAGACAACCTGCATGGCTCTCTCCAACCAATGCTCTTTCGATCCAACAAGGCTACTGGAGTCAACGGGATGATCTCAAAAGATGTTCCGTTTGTACACGTGAGGGATCTTCCCGCCATGGTGATGGACTACCTGGACAGACATCAATTGTAAGCTGCATTGGAAAAGAAAACATACACGAAAAGTGTGACTATAATAAAGACAGTTTTTTTCTCAAGGCAATTACAAATTTTACAATCTACATTTGATTTACATGTTTCTATTTTCTATCCCATTTAAAAAAAAATATTTTTCAGGCAAAACTCATTGACTTGGCATAATGGAGTAATTCCAGAGGATGAAATTTGGATTAAAGTAGGAGGCGACAAAGGCGGAAACAGCTTCAAGTTAGCATTCCAGATTGTGAATACCAACCATCCCAATTCACTCAGAAACACAGTGGTTTTCGCCTGTTTTGAGGCGTCTGACTCAACTGCCAACCTGCAATATCTTATTCCAATCTTTGAACAAGTGACGTCACTCCAGAATCAAACTTGGAGGTAATGTACAATATTAAGGTTGAAAGTCAAAATGAAATCTTTGTGTAAAATGTAGTAGTGATAAATAAACTGGCATTTACATTAGAATGTGTGTCACCTTCATTATTAATGTTGCATTTCTCGCCTACAGATGGTGTCAATGTTTTGAAAAGTGCTGTCCCAGAAACTTCAGTCTTGCTGCTGCACAATAAACATGAAGAAAAGAAAACAAGAAAACAGTTGTTACACTCATCAATATAATAACAAGCTGTATTGTGTATTTCTTATTGTTTACATGTATTTCCAGGAACAGAAAACTCAGTGTGTTTGTATTTGGAGACTATGAGCTGCTCACCAAGATCTACAGTATTTGCAGCTGCAATGGTAATTATATTTATTTATTTATTTATTTATTTTTATTAAAATCACCCAAGACAAGGCTAAAAGCCACTCTTAAGTAAAGGGTTACGGTCAGAGAGGGTTGGCGACATTTTGAATTGCCAACCCTACCACCTTTACGGTTTCTCTAAATTAATTATTAAATGTATTTTTAGTCTATTCAGCACACTAATTTCAAATACATCAAAAACTTGTTTTGTGACAGCCCGTTACTGCTGCTTGTACTGCACTACATCACGGACTGAAATGCAGCTTCCTCCAGATCAACGAGGTGAAGGTATCCAGTACAGAAACCTTGATTCCCTAGCAAAGAGCTTCAAGGCATACAACGATGATGGATCCTGCAAGGCTCGGGCTAAAGATGTCTCCCATAGTGTCATTGCCAAGGCAATGATTCCAGTTGAGGTTGACCATGTATGTATGTTACAATTCGTATTATATATTTCAGTGTTAGATAATATATTTCAATCTTTTTTCACATAAATTTATGATTTACTCTTCCCATATCACAGGTTGTCCTTCCAAGTTTACACATATCTCTTGGCATCTACAAAAACTGTATGATATGTTTGAGACCAGCTGTCATGAGATAGATGTCAAGTTATACAAATCCTCAGTTGAGTATGCAGAAGATGGAGGAGGACAAAAGTTCCACGAATTTCGAACAACAGGTTTCAGAAGAATTCGGAAGGCAGTAAAAGCTTCAGAAGGACATATCTGCAAAAAGGGAAGAGCTGGAACAACTCGAGGAGGAGCTGCCCCTGCAATTTTTGCAACAGAAGATGCAAGAAGCAGGCAAAGTTTTCGAAGGAATGGCACATAAAGCTTTTAATCTTCGCCTTCAACTGCAGCAAATGGTAATTTACACAATTTCTTTTCCAAAATAAGGTGTAATTTAACTGCAGAAAAATCTGCAGTTTTATTGACACTATGTTTTGGTCCAACAAACATGTACTTATTAGTACTTATTGCATTTTTTTCAATCCTGAACAGGAACAGATTACTGCCGAGCTGCCCTTTGGAACGGGACCCATTGCCAGTGCTCTTGATGAAACCCTAAAAAAACACAATGTTGAGAGACAAGCATATATCATGGCAAGGCATTTGTAGGAAATCACGTGCATAAGTGCTGCAAGGTAATTGTCTTTAAACTACAAGTATATATATATGTTACCGTACATTAACATGTAGGGTACATGTATCTTAAAATAAGAAATGGGTTTTGTCTAAGATTAATGTGTTTTTCATGTATTTATCTGCATGTAGGTTGATGTCATCAATGACCTGATATCCACACCCAGAAGAGTCATTGAATCACTTTCTTGTGACAGTATTCCACTAGCACGACATCTAGAGCTCGGCCAGTACGCTGCAGCAGTCGGCAAATTGTTTCATGAAATGTTCATGAAATTTGCCGACGTGCATTTTGCAATAAACCACGCACGAGTAGTCACACAGGATGACTTGTGTCATGTTGGTAAGTTATAAATATTTATAATAAAAACTATTTTGAAAGTGTCAGCATGGGGGGGGGGGGGGGTGTCATGACAAAATTGAAATACTGATGGCAATTTAAAGAATTAATTTCCAAATTTACCTTTCATGCAGACTCGTGTATCGTTGATTTCATGGCGACATACAGAAGGAAGTTCCCCCCACACTCAGTCACACCCAAGATGCACCTGCTTGAAAATCATGCAGTAGAGCAACTTGAGAGATTTGGCGTAGGCTTCGGCCTTCTGAATGAGCAGGGCGGTGAGCTCGTTCATACAGAGTTCAACAGAACGGGGCGGGTTGTTCACGCCATGAAGGATGATCTACAGCGTCTTTTGACCATCATGAGGCGACATCACACAAGCACCGTCCCAGAAGTCCAGGCACAGTTCATTCCTGCAGTTAAAAGAAAGAAAGAAGAATAAATAGATTGCTGATTTACATAATGTAGTCTACGTCTCAGTATCAGTACTCGGCATTAATTGGAGATTCAAAATTTAGGAAGATTAAGAGCAAGCCTGGAACTAAGTTAAAACCCTAATATGCGGCAATGATAGAAATTGAGGTCAACAGATTAGTCTATTATTTTGTTATTTTCCAAATAACATTCATTGGCTAAGCAAAAAAACAAACAATCAAACTGAAGTGTTTCATTGTACGGTGTATTGGGACCTATTTAATTATTTTTGAGAAGGATCAAAATAAAATTTAAAAAACATGGTGGATATTTGCGTACGTGCTTTACCATGTACATGTAGTTTACCATGTTTAACCCTAACAGTACTCAACCCATAAAAACCCAACAGCATGTTTGGTTGGAATCTGTTAGGATGGGTACTGGACCCCCAAACTGAAATTTGTGTGTACAGTTTACCATATGAGTGCATGGTGTTGGAATTTGCAAGGATGGGTATGGTTCCTAGTAAATTATAGTAGGAGGTTAGGGTTCAAATGTACATGTACATAACATCGCCATCAGAATAAACATTTGAATGATTTAAAGAGGTTTTCATACATGTTTATTTGCATGCCAGTACATCAGTCGTACTTAAGAAATGTCCATGTCTAATTATGTATTTAACTTCTAAATAAATTCGTCAAAATTTGTTCATTTTGTTTACACTGGAAGTTTAAAAATGTCAGCGCAGTATTTCAAATTTATCTGATAAGTTCCAAGCACACTCGTAAAAAAATAACCACTGCCTTTTTTTAGGCTAGCCTAGGGGTACATTTAAACTTGAAACTACCTATGATTATACGCGCATGTCATGTATCATGTATGAACATGTACGTGTTTTTACACGTAAATCGTGTGCCCAACAGGTATCATCATTGTGCATGTAAATGTATACATTGTACATGTACATGTACATGTACATGCATAAGCACATACATTACGTAAACGTAAACATGGTCGCAGCTAGCGTGAATGCGAAAAACCGAAATTACTTGTCTTTCCGACAACCTAAAACAAACAAAATGAGCTCCCCTCACCTTCTCACGATCACAAGTGTTCAGACGATGCACCACGGTGTCGAGACTGTACAGCGTCTTTTAATTGAGGCGACATCACACAAGCACCATCCCAGAAGTCCAGGCACAGTTTATTCCTGCAGTTAAAAGGAAGAAAGAAGAATAAATAGATAGCAGACTTACATTTAGTCTACGTCTCAGTATCAGGATTAATTTGAGATTCATAATTTATCCTAGGAAGATTAGGAGCAAGCCTGAAACTAAGTTAAAACCCTAATGCGGCAGTGATAGGAAATGGAGGTCAACAGATTAGTCTCTTATTTTGTCATTTTCCAAATAACATTGGCTAAGCAAACAAAATCAAACTGAAGTGTTTCATTGTACGGTGTACTGGGACCTATTTCATTGTTTTGTGAGAAGGATCAAAGGAAAATAAAAACATGGTTGACATTTGCGTACGTGCTTTACCATGAAGTTTACCATGTTTAACCCCAAGTCCCTAACAGTACTCGACCCATGAAAACCCAACAGCATGTTTGGTTAGAATCTGTTATGATGTGTACTGGACCCCCAAACTGAGTTTGGGGGTCCCACAAGAATCAGAGTCCAACAATTTGTGTGTACAGTTTACCATATATGCATGGTGTTGGAATTTGCAAAGACACTGTATATGGTTTTTTAGTAGTAGTAAATTATACTAGGAGGTTATAATACTAGTAATAAGGCTGTGTACATGTAGCCTATACGTTTTTAACTTCTAAATAAATTGGTCAAAATTTGTTCATTTTTTTGCACTGGAAGTTTTAAAATCTGAGCGCAGTATTTTCAAATTTATCATCTAAGTTCCAAGCACACTCAGAAAAAAATACCCACTGGCTTTTTGTTAGGCTAGCCTAGGGGTACATGTACCTTGAAACATACATTATACGCGCATGTCATGCAAATCGTGTATGAACATGTAGGCCTACACGTAAATCGTGCGCCCGTATCCTCATACCTGTTTTCGAGGCATCCAGTTTTCGAGGGTTGACCTTCTACGTCACAGGTAGCGACGCACGCGCAGATTTGTACCACGCAAGCAGTTTATTTGTTGTGTGTACGGTACGTGTTCCACCGTCAGCCCCAAAAATGTGGAAACTGAAGGCGATGTTGGTGAGTTTTGAATGAAAACTCGTCATCAGCTATTTAATCGTCAATATTACTAGATACAAATGTTCAGGGACGTATATGAGCCCGTAAAAAGTGTATTTAATGTCAGTGAAAATGTTCACAGTGTGCCGTCTGCTTGTCAGTATCCAAGCAAACCAAATCACGTGACCATTTATTGTCTGGTCGAACCTTTACTGTGCTACGGAGCCCCTTAAAAGACATGTTTCTTATAGGACAACTGACTGTTGACTGTCATTTACTACTGGGCATTGTCATGGACCTATGTTAAAGTCATGGATAATTCGTGGATTTTACTTATTGAATGTGATGGTAAACTGGAACATTTTGTGGTTATTGATCCTGGAATTTGAAAAAGGGCAAATTTCTATTTTGTACATTGTATATTTCTTACAATTTTGAAATGAAGATTCCAATCTTTTAACGATCTTGAAATGTTACAATTCTTTTTTGTCAGGTGCTGCCCTAAAAAGAAATCAGCCTGCAAAAATGTGTCACTCACAGTACAACCTGGACCTTCGACCTCCGGAGCTACAAGTCTTCGGTGGCAAAATCTGTCAAGCGAATCTAGTGATGAAAGTGACTATGGCGAAAGCTGCTGCGTCTGTCACAAGTTTAGACCAAAGGAACTTGCCAATTCCCTGTACTTTACATCTTGGGGACAGTGCATGTATGACAGTTGTAGACACTGGGTTCATCTAAAATACTATACGAATTAGGTTGCCAGGCTGAGGGCGAGTGATACATTTTACTGCCCCTGCCACATCACACCTGAAGAGTGAGAATGCTTCTGAGGTGGTTCAGTTTGAGAAATTCGCATGAAGTATGAACCGGTCCTTAGACAGTACTTACATGTAGCATCAAAGGATTTAATAACAGGACATTACAAAATACAAAACCACAAGAAAACTATTTTTTATTAGTACGTAGGAAACAGACATAAAAAACCAAGTGGGCAAACATTGAGAAGGCCTGGCAATGTGGGGGAGTGGTCACAGGGAGGTGGGTGAACAAAAAAAAAAGACACCAATAGAAGGATGCCAGGATGGGGGAAGGGAATGTGACGGGGAGGGGAGGGGAGGGCGAGGCAAGAAAAACACTGAGGTAAGGATGAGGGGTGGGGGAAGGGAGAGGTAGCTACATAATTTGTGGGTGGGCAGGGGCATGGGAACTTGGGAAGATGGGGGCAGGAAGGTAGGGGTGGGTAATTAAAAATGGAGTATTGCACTAAACTTAACTGAAATTAATGAATGGAAACTTGTGTAAAAGACGGCGGATATATACATGTATACGTTAAAGGGATTATATTTATTCCTTAATATAACATCTAAGAAAAAGCCCAAGTGTAAAATAACTATATTAAATTATTTCCAAACAGAATTGTCAACCGTTTCAAGTGAACAAAATTAAACATTAGAAAAAGCCGCTTAAACTTTGATTGTTTATTTGTTTTCTCAGTTAAAATGTCCGGAATATACCACTTAATATGAAAGGTGCCGAAAATATCGTAAGTTTCACTTACACTTGTCTTTATGATAGTTTGATGTGACTTTGCTAGTACAGTGAAGAAGTTTCACCTAATACTATAGTTTGATTCGACTTGGCTGTAGTGGAGAAGATTCACAATACATTTAACTTTACGATAGTATTATGTGACTTTGCTAGTACAGTGAATAAGTTTTACTTACATACTTTGTATTATAGTTTGATTCGACTTGGCTATAGTGGAAAAGTTTCACAATACATTTAGCTTTACGATAGTTTAATGTGACTTTGCTTGTACAGTGAAGAATTGGGTTATTCACGATCATTTTAACCCCCCAAAAAGATTTTAACTAAGAATTTTTACCCAGAATTTAACCCAGGAAAATTCGGTGATATAACCAAATTTGGGTTAATCACAATCAGTTTTACCCAAATATATAACTCAAGTTCTGTTACTCAGAATTTTAACAGAGTAAGTTTTAACCCATAATTTTAACCCAGAAAAAAATGCTGATTTAACCCACACTGGGTTTTTCGTGATTGATTTAACCCAACATTATAACCCAAATTCGGCAACCCAAAGTTTTGGTTAAAATTTAACCCAGGCACTTTTTCAGTGCGTGTGCTTTAGTTGAGGTGTTAGTTGAAAGACCACTAGCACATGAGCATGCATTAGCACCATGAGGTTTTTTTTTCTCACTTCAGCAGCTCAGGTGCTTGTCAAGCTGCTCAATCCACTAGCACATAAAGGCAGTTCATGTGCTAGTGGATTGAGCAGCTTGACAAGCACCTGAGCTGCTGAAGAGAGAAAAAACACCTCATGTGTTAATGATTTTGTGACCGTGTGCTTCAGTTGAGGTGTTAGTTGGAAGGTCACTAGCACTTGAAACACTAGCACATGAGCATGCACTAGCACAAATTTGTCCCAAATTCATGAACACATGAGGTGTTTTTTCTCACTTCAGCAGCTCAGGTGCTGGTCAAGCTGCTCAACCCACTAGCACATGAACTGCCTTATTTGTATAATGCCTCAGGTACTAGAGGTAATAGCACTTCAAGTGCAAGTCCCAGATAGGGTTAAAGCGAAAGCATACACGCAGTTTAGGTGCAAATAAGGTCGCGATTCAGAAACGCCTCATGTGCATGAGGTGTAAAGTGCACCTCATGTGTTCATGATTTTGGGACAAAGTGGTGCTAGTAGAAATATTGCATGAGGTGCTAGTGGTTCGTTGACACTATCACTTCAAGTGCCTCAGACGTTTCTCGACAAGAGCCTCAAGTGTTCATGATTTTGGGACAAATATGTGCTAGTGCACAGGTGCAGTCATATTTTACAGTGTAGTTGAAACGCTGCCTCTTCCATCGACCAACGGTTTACGTTTCAGCAGGCTTCGAAGTGTCTTAAATAATCTTTCCACGGGATCCTCCCGTCGAATTTGTCTGGCGTAACTTCTCGCTTACCAGTAAGACCCACACCCCAAGTCGGTGGTTTGGCTTCCCTAGGTGGTGAATTCCACTGCTGTCTCCGAAATGCATCACTGGATCCCCGTCTCCGGTCATGTATGCTTATAGCCGCACCCTGAGGAGCTGCGTAGACCTCGTTTTTTCTCGGCGGTGCTATGAAATGACGCTCTGGATCCGACTCACTGAACCAGTGATGGTGTTGGTACCTGTCTGCCTCATTTGCGTCACGCTGGCTGTTATGAGTCATCTTCATCTTAGGTCCTATACCTCCAGCGGCACCTTATTGTCCTTGTTGTGCCTGCATGCTACTCGGAAACGGCGTTGAACGTCTCTGTTCGGCCCTCCTGTCGATTTGTTTATCTTCAAGTGGAACTCTTATTTCTGGACTATTTAAACACGGAATTGCTTCTCCCTCTTTTGGAGTCGTCATGATCGCCCTTCCTTAAATTATCTTGGGACGACCTACTTCTGCTTCTTTCTATCTCGTCCATATCTGCTCTCGCAATAACTGCCCATCCTGTCTACGACGCCAATTTGTCGCGGGCTGGCCACCTATGTGGGGCAGGGGGTTGTTGGTTACACTGAACACGCGTCAAATAATTTAAGTTGAACCGCTAGGTTCGTTTGGTTGAAATATACAACCGGGCAGTTACTACTCAGATAGGACGAATAACGAAAACAGCCAGAGAGCAAGTGAATTTCTAGAACTCTTTAATAAAACTCAACTCAATGTTAAACTCCATCTTTGCTTGAATAATTCTGTTAATTAATATATGTCTTGGTAATTAGCTGCTGCAACACACTGCGGGAAACGTTATATTTATTACGACGTCACTAATTCAAATAATAGCCCCTGGCTGTATATTACGTAATCAGCTCCGTTGAGTATTACTCGTCAACTCCGCTGGATTTACGTCTTCAGCTCTGCTGAATATTACTCATCAGCTCCGCTGGATTTACCTCGTCAGCTCCGCTGAATATTACTCATCAGCTCCACTGCTTCCACTTCGTCAGCCCCTGGCTGGTTCCCTGAAAGTGAGTCCCTATGCTGAGATTACTTCCCAAACTTCCCCAGTTATATTAGGCTCCGCCGATTCAGCCGGAGTCCCCGGAGTATAATGAGTCGCCGAGTCGGCTGCGGTACCAGACCTAGAACGACACAGCAGCTTGTTTACTCAGCGACTGAATCGTCCTAGCAACAACAAGCTACTTGTATGACCCGCGCTTCGCGCGATTAGTCTCGTACAGATAATTTGTCATACTTTACTGGCATTAACCTTATTACATATGCATACATTTTTTACAATTAAAAAAGCAAATAATATTCTGAAAAAGGCAATACATTTCCTTATTTATGCAGCTAACAGCCAAATTAATAAGTGAAGTTTGCATTGATACTTACAACAAGAGTTTGGACGAGGCTAAGTAAAACAGTTCATTAATACAGTAAAAATTCGCTGGCGTGCGGAGAATGGTGAATGAAAGTGCATATAAGTAAACTTACTAAACGGTGTATTTACAACACATAAATATGAACACAATTCATATTGCTGTGAAAATTTAGTAGGGGGGGGGGGTCCAACCATTACAATACCCCCTCCGAGACCAACGCTGTCCTCAGCGTTCTCCTGTAAATAAACAAAACAAAAATTACTTGAAGAAGATACATATTAACAACGTTGAATTCAGTAGTTTAGGCAACTATAACAAGTTTAGACATAATCAACTCGAGTGGATGTGTCCGCAATAATAAACAAAGAAATATCCGCAAAGATAACAATATGATTTATACATCATAAACAGGTGTGTAAAGTGGCTAATTATTTGTAATTGTTGCAGACACATTTAAAAAAATGATTTTATTGTTGCGGATACAACTGTTAATGATGTATACTTTTATTAAATTAATAAAAGTATACATCATTAACAGTTGTATCCGCAACAATAAAATCATTTTTTTAAATGTGTCTGCAACAATTACAAATAATTAGCCACTTTAAAATTATTGTATTGTAAACAAGACATAACAGAACAATATCCTAATCATGCTAGTAGTTTTGTGTTTATTCTCCCGTCAAAATGTAGGCCTACGCTCTCTACTACCTCCTCCTTCACCCTCTTCCCATTCACATATGAATATATTGTCTTCCTCTTGACTTCTCAACTGTTATGAACGATTCGGTATCTAAAGCCGCTCTAATCGCTTCATCCAACGATTTTGGACGTGCCCGGAAAATACCGGCTCTGACCTCAGGGTCGTCAATGGCATCCGCAAAATGGCCTTTTGCAAGCCGCTCACGAACCTCACTAGGGAGTTCTGGATACGCCAATGCAGATAATTCTCTGATTGCCTGGCCCAACTCCTGCAATGTTTCTCTGGCGCCCCTTTTCCGCAGCCGTACCTCAAAGAGAACATTTTCTGCCTGTTCCCATGGACCAAATCTTTCCTCTAGTCTTGTTGTCAATTCCCTGTAAGTCGGCTGCACGCCAGACGCAAAATTGCTCAGAATCTTTAATGCAGGCCCCTGTAATCTAGTTGCTAGTTGAAACGCTGCCTCTTCCATCGACCAACGGTTTACGTTCCTGCAGGCTTCGAAGCGTCTCAAATAATCTTTCCACGGGATCCTCCCGTCGAATTTGTCTGGCGTAACTTCTCGCTTACCAGTAAGACCCACACCACAAGTCGGTGGTATGGCTTCCCTAGGTGGTGAATTCCACTGCCGTCTCCAAAATGCATCACTGGATCCCCGTCTCCGGTCATGTATGCTTATAGCCGCACCCTGAGGAGCTGCGTAGACCTCGTTTTTTCTCGGCGGTGCTCTGAAATGAATCTCTGGATCCGACTCACTGAACCAGTAATGGTGTTGGTACCTGTCTGCCTCCTTTGCGTCACGCTGGCTGTTATGAGTCATTTTTATCTTAGGTCCTATACCTCCAGCGACACCTTCTTGTCCTTGTTGTGCCTGCATGCTACTCGGAAACGGCGTTGAACGTCTCTGTTCGGCCCTCTTGTCGATTTGTTCATCTTCAAGTGGAACTCTTATTTCTGGACTATTTAAACACGGAATTGCTTCTCCCTCTTTGGAGTCGTCATGATCGCCCTTCCTTAAATTATCTTGGGACGACCTACTTCTGCTTCTTTCTATCTCGTCCATATCTGCTCTCGCAATAGCTGCCCATACTGTCTACGACGCCAATTTGTCGCGCGCTGGCCACCTATGTGGGGCAGGGGGTTGTTGGTTACACTGAACACGCGTCAAATAATTTAAGTTGAACCGCTAGGTTCGTTTGGTTGAAATATACAACCGGGCAGTTACTACTCAGATAGGACGAATAACGAAAACAGCCAGAGAGCAAGTGAATTTGTAGAACTCTTTAATAAAACTCAACTCAATGTTAAACTCCATCTTTGCTTGAATAATTCCGTTAAATAATAAATGTCTTGGTAATTGGCTGCTGCAACACACTGCGGGAAACGTTATATATATTATGACGTCACTAATTCAAATAATAGCCCTGGCTGTATATTACGTAATCAGCTCCGTTGAGTGTTACTCGTCAACTCCGCTGGATTTACGTCTTCAGCTCTGCTGAATATTACTCATCAGCTCCGCTGCTTCTACTTCGTCAGCCCCTGGCTGGGTATTACGTAATCAGCTCCGTTGAGTATTACTCGTCAACTCCGCTGGATATTAAGTCTTAAGCTCTGCTGAATATTACTTATCAGCTCCGCTGGATTTACCTCGTCAGCTCCGCTGAATATTACTCATCAGCTTCGCTGCTTCTACTTCGTCAGCCCCTGGCTGGATATTACGTAATCAGCTCCGTTGAGTATTACTCGTCAACTCCGCTGGATTTACGTCTTCAGCTCTGCTGAATATTACTCATCAGCTCCGCTGGATTTACCTCGTCACCTCCGCTGAATATTACTCATCAGCTCTGCTGCTTCTTCTTCGTCAGCCCCTGGCTGGGTATTACGTAATCAGCTCCGTTGACTATTACTCGTCAACTCCGCTGGATTTTCGTCTTCAGCTCTGCTGAATATTACTCATCAGCTCCGCTGGATTTACCTCGTCAGCTCCGCTGAATATTACTCATCAGCTCCGCTGCTTTCACTTCGGCAGCCCCTGGCTGGTTCCCTGAAAGTGATTCCCTATGCTGAGATTACTTCCCAAACTTCCCCAGTTATAGGAGGCTCCGCCGATTCAGCCGGAGTCCCCGGAGTATAATGAGTCGCCGAGTCGGCTGCGGTACCGGACCTAGAACGACACAGCAACTTGTAACACAGCGACTGAATCGTGCACTTGATAAGTGATGAAAGTACAAGAATATGTGATCCAGCAACCAAGTCAAGTTTCAGGGACTCTTCCGTCGAGGGACTATCCAAATTCAACTTCAAAGTTCAACATCAGGAACTGGAAAAGTATGCTGCAACTCTTCTTCATGTCCTTCAATCATCGGCAACAAGTTCACACATATCTAGAAATAAATTAAAGACTGTAGATTCACTTACACCAGCCATCATGACCGCAGCCTCTATACTTTGCAACTGTAGATCTCAAGACATGAACTCACATCAGTTAATAACAGGATTAACAATTCTTGAAGGAGGCTGCAGTAAGCTCGTTTTCCATAGATTAAATGCCAGAAACCTGTCATCGACATACCAGACAGTGATAAAGAAACAAATAATAATGTGTCGGGGTTTTGATGAAAAAGCTAAAGAATGGGCAAGAGAAGTCAAGAGGGTAAAGGAAAGCCAAGACTTATCTGCAGGCTTGACTCAAGCAGTCATGGCAACAGACTCAAGCATATCAGCCGCCACAGCAACAAACTCGAGCATATCAGCACCCATGGCAACAGACTCAAGCTCATCAGCAGTCATGGTAACAGACCCAAGCATATCAGCAGCCACGACAACAGACTCAAGCATATCAGCACCCATGGCAACAGACTCAAGCTCATCAGCAGTCATGTTAACAGACCCAAGAATACCAGCCGCCACAGCAACAGACTCGAGCATATCAGCACCCATGGCAACAGACTCAAGCTCATCAGCAGTCATGGTAACAGACCCAAGCATATCAGCAGCCATGGTAATAGACCTAAGCATATCAGCAGCCACAGCAACAGACTCAAGCTCATCAGCAGACACGGCAACAGACTCAAGCTCATCAGCACCCATGGCAACAGACTCAAGCTCATCAGCAGTCATGGTAACAGACCCAAGCATATCAGCAACCATGGTAACAGACCTAAGCATATCAGCAGCCACAGCAACAGACTCAAGCTCATCAACAGCCACGGCAAGAGACTCAAGCTCATCAGCAGCCACGGCAAGAGACCAGTGTTGTAGTCAAGGCCACAACCTCCGAGGCCGAGGCCAAGACCGAGGCCACAACCTCCGAGGCCGAGGCCGAGGCCACAACGTCCGAGGCCAAGGCCGAGGCCACAACGTCCGAGGCCGAGGCCGAGGCCGAGGCCGGTTACTAAACACGTAATGAACTAATAATCCACTCAATGATTGGTCATTGTTGCAATTTTCAGAAATGGGCGGACTTGGGGGTTAGTATTTTATAGGAAATATCGTTCCACTGACCTGTTCAAAGTTTTGCGTTGTTGGATGGCGAGAAAAACGAGAGAAAAACGGCGCTCGTTTTCAACCGTCGGGCGGATGATAGCCTTTAGTCAACAAGACGCGCGTGGCTACCTGGACACGTGACGCGCCCCGAATGCCAGCATGTCCGGGGCGCGCCACTCGTCCGGGTAGCCACGCGCCTTGACTAAAGCCTACACTGTTAACATAAGTTAGTCATTTTGGCTGATAAATAAGTCAAAATGACTAATTTAGATTAGTCAAGCCTAAATGACTAATTTAATCAACGCAGGACTAACGTAAAGGCAAACACTGACCAGTTTACGTTAGTCATTGCTGATATTTTGACTAATAAAAATCAGTCACGCAATTTGAGCAAAACTTTTTTTTTCCATTGCTTTTTAGTGAAATTTGCCGGGATTAAATTCTTTGCACTAAAAATAGCGTTGATTTTCAGAATTGTATAGATTTGAAGCATTTTTGCAGTATGTCTTGAATAAATGATGACACTTTTCATTACCCAGACTATTCTTTAAACAGACTGTTGATCCCTTGTGGATTGTTTGACGAATTATTTATTATTTTATTTGAATCAATGTAAAAAATTACAAATTATGGCTTAAATACGTCGCCTTCACCGAATCGGTGATTCGTCGTGTGACCTTGGTGTGACTAAGAACACTATCTTAGCTCTTTGACTAAAAACAACTAGTAACACGAAAGTGATTAAAACCACGTCCGCAATACCGCGCGCTAAAAAAATCGGCAGGGCCGCCATTTTTTCTAACGGACAGCGTATACATGTAAATGTACGTTGTGCTCTGTCAGTGCAGCTGCGTTTCGCATAACCAGTATTTAATACGAGAATTCTGTTGAAATCATCCTGATGTTTGGTAAATCCTGTTCCTGTTGATACGGCTTTGGAGCTGTTGGATCTCAGGTAAGGCCTAAATCTTTTTACGATTGTAATTTTTGTCGTGAAAACTGTGTAGTGCTCATCCATTGTGATTCATTTATGCAATGGAAAATTGCGTATGCTCTAGGTCTACAAGTACTCTCATGTAGTAGGGTGTTATAATACAAAATAAACGGATATTAAACAGAAAGATTTTACTTTAATACCCCCCCACCAAAATCGGTTAGAAACAACAAATCTTGGAAAATAACCATCCATTTGTGTTCATAATTATATAATAAACACTTGGCACAACTTTTAATTTTGAGAATTCTGTTGAGACATTTTAGTGCAATATAGGGGAAACATTTTTTGTTTTCTGTGTTAGAACTAGAAGTTCTTGGCAGTTGAGTTGGCACCATGTATAGTCGGATGTCGGACAACTCGACCGTTGGCCGACTCGACCGTTCAGACAACTCGACCGTTCAGACAACTCGACCGTTCAGACAACTCGACCGTTCAGACAACTCGACCGTTCAGACAACTCGACCGTTCAGACAACTCGACCGTTCAGACAAGTCGACTTTGACATGGAGACAACTCGACCGTGCGATGCGTTGTACATGATGTAGCTAGCGGAGCGCGTGGTATTTTCAACACAGGTTGCCCGTCAATGTTTGGGTATTTGCGTGTGCGCGTGGCCCAGAATGGTTCAGAATGTGTGGTATTACCGTGCGCGGTACCCGGCCCCCTGTCATGCCTGCGTCCATCCCGGCCCCCTGTGTACCCAAGCCCTGTCCAAAACGACAGCGCTGTCCTATCCTGCCCATCAAAAGTCACCCCGTGCCGTTCCTTCCACAACCAATTCCCCTATCTACGAGTCGACTTGTCTCAACGGACGAGTTGTCTCAACGGACGAGTTGTCTCAACGGACGAGTTGTCTCAACGGACGAGTTGTCTCAACGGACGACTTGTCTCAACGGACGACTTGTCTCAACGGACGACTTGTCTCAACGGACGACTTGTCTCAACGGACGACTTGTCTCAACGGACGACTTGTCTCAACGGACGACTTGTCTCAACGGACGACTTGTCTCAACGGACGACTTGTCTCAACGGACGACTTGTCTCAACGGACGACTTGTCTCAACGGACGACTTGTCTCAACGGACGACTTGTCTCAACGGACGACTTGTCTCAACGGACGACTTGTCTCAACGGACGACTTGTCTCAACGGACGACTTGTCTCAACGGACGACTTGTCTCAACGGACGACTTGTCTCAACGGACGACTTGTCTCAACGGACGACTTGTCTCAACGGACGACTTGTCTCAACGGACGACTTGTCTCAACGGACGACTTGTCTCAACGGACGACTTGTCTCAACGGACGACTTGTCTCAACGGACGACTTGTCTCAACGGACGACTTGTCTCAACGGACGACTTGTCTCAACGGACGACTTGTCTTCCCATTTGACCCAAAAACGGTCGAGTTGTCTGAACGGTCGAGTTGTCTGAACGGTCGAGTTGTCTCGAGTCGAGTCGGCCAACGGTCGAGTTGTCCGAGCCCCGTATAGTCACCCCAAAGTGTGCACATACATGTTGATTTTTTCCTAAGTTTGTACAGATTTTGCTGAAATAAATCTTGAAATAACAGGTTGTGCCACATGTTTAGACAGTTGTTGTCAAGGAGGGTTGGTTACTTTTCAAGATTTTGGTGGGGGTATTAAACTTAAAGTAAAATCTTTCCAACCACAGTTGGGTCAACTGTTACGTACCGAGTCAACTCGTACGTACCGAGTCAACTCGTACGTACCGAGTCAACTCGTACGTACCGAGTCAACTCGTACGTACCGAGTCAACTCGTACGTACCGAGTCAACTCGTACGTACCGAGTCAACTCGTACGTACCGAGTCAACTCGTACGTACCGAGTCAACTCGTACGTACCGAGTCAACTCGTACGTACCGAGTCAACTCGTACGTACCGAGTCAACTCGTACGTACCGAGTCAACTCGTACGTACCGAGTCAACTCGTACGTACCGAGTCAACTCGTACGTACCGAGTCAACTCGTACCCATTTTTTCTTTTTTTGTACATTAAAAAACCCGGTAATTTGGTAAACCTTAATTAATGGGTTCGTTTTGTTTTTGTTTTTCATGGTAATTGATTGAACGTTATGTACACAAATTGAAAAGTCAATCATTATGAATTATCTAAAAATAGGAGAGGGAGTAGCATAAGAAAGTATCATTCAGAATATTAAAACGAAAGCAGATAATAATTCAAACCAATGCAAAAAAAACCTAAATAATGCGACATTCTCCATGAAAGATGTTCGCACAGTTATCCGTTACCAGTCGTCCAGTTTCTGAGAAAAAAAAGATATGAAGTTTTAAATATTAAAAAGACAGTGGGCATATATGAAAACTTATTAAATACTAAATCATGCACAGAGAGCTAGGGAGTTGACTGTGGGTACAAGTTGACCGGGGGTACGAGTTGACCCAAAATCGGTTTATTGATATGCGCATTATGGGCTTGTTTATTTTCTCCCAAATATTTTTTTTGGGGGGGGGGGGATCTTGAGTGTTTGTAATATGCATACCTGGACCCATGTGGGATGTCGACAACTCAACCGTTGGCCGACTCGAACGTTTACCAAGTCGTCCGTGTCTCAACGGACGACTTGTCTCAACGGACGACTTGTCTCAACTCTCAACGGACGACTTAAATTCCTATTTGATGCGAAGGCGGTCCAGTTGTCTCGAGTCTAGTCGGCCAACGGTCGAGTTGTCCGAGCTCCCACATGTGATACATGCACATGATAATCATTATGCACAGACAACTTGATTGTCTGTGCATAATAAAAGACTAGTTGTCTGTTAAGAATATGCCTAGCACAGTCAAGTTGTCTCCATGTCAAAGTCTCAACGGACGAGTTGGTAAATGATAGTTGTTGCACTAGTCCAGTTGTCTCAGTCTGACATTCATAATCAGCATATGGATGAGGTATTTTTACACCACGGCACAGTTTGGATTATAAACATAATTTGGCAGTATAATATGCTCGGTTATGTGAAAATTAGGCTTTGTTCACATGGTTTTTATCATTGTCTAAATGAAGTGAAAAAAACCCAAAAGTGTCAACCGATCCATCAGAAAATTATACAAGCTTACTAAAATGATTAAAATTGCTGTAAATTCTGTTGTCCAGCATGTCTCTTCCTTTTTTGTAATTTGAACTGTTAAAAAACCTACGGTTGGTAAAAATTTTAAAAAGGAATGGCGGCCATCTTTAAATCAAAAAGTGCCTCCTTCCTTAAAAAAAAAAAACCTGCACAATAAAACATTTTTTTTTACTTGGCCTTAGCTACATGTATGGCATTTGTATGCTAACTTTTTTCAAAGTAACATGTATAACATGCCATTTGTCTATGATTTTATTTTACTCTCAGGTGTTCCACAACTGTGACGAGATCTCCAAGCTAAGTTGTGGAAGGATTCTGCCAGCAGAAAGCTCTCAGTCCTGCTCCCAGACAAAAGCCACCGGAGGAACTGCTCACTAGCTACTTGGTAGTGCAAGCTCTGGGCAGTGAACCACCCCCCCCCCCCCCACACCTCCCTGAGAAGGATCATCCTCAGTGACTTGGCTGTGAAGGGGAATCTTTTTCCCACCATTTGGCTAAGAGACGACACGAGTTGATTCTGCCAGCAAAATGTTCTCGGTCCTGCTCTCAGACGTTAAGCCAACAGCAACTGTGTTGTAGCTACATCCCCCCGCCACCCCCCCCCCCCCCCCCCCCCCCCCCTTCCTCTGAGCAGGATCATCTGTAGCGACATATTGCTGTCGAGGGAGAATCTTTTCCCACCATTTGGTCTAAGAGACGACACAAGTTGATTATCAGTCGACCCCTCAGCCTAGAGCCAACAGAGCAACTGTGTTGTAGCTACATGTACCCAATAATGCAGGCTCAGGGCAGTGAACCATCCTCCCTCTGAGCAGGATCATCTGTAACGACATGGCTGTGGAGGAAGAATTTTTTCCCGCTTTTGGTCTAAGAAATGACATGAGTTGTCCTCTTTAGGAGAAGCTGACGACTGGAACTCGAACCTACATGTACTAGATAATATCCTTTGGAACTGTTCGTACCCCGAGTGAGGGAGAAAGGAGTCTCAGAAAAATCTAGGCCTGGACTTTTTATCGTGCATTTATATTATGTGTTAAATGGGACTTGAAGGTTTGCACGGTGGACATGAACAAAGTATGGAAGGTTTGCGGTATCACCATGTAAAATTTTTCTTTTTTCTATTTGTGTGGTTCTGAGAAGAACCGTTTTTTTTTACTTGTTGGTTTTTACTTGGCGTTTTAAACAGTATTATCTGTTCGTCATCAGTCTTCTGATGATGAACAGACAACAGAGCATACTGTTTGAAACGTTAAGTTAAAACTGGTTCCTCTCAGAACTACACAACTCAAAAAGAGATTAATTTTACATGGTTATGGTGGCCCTGAAGGGACATAATCATTCGTGAATATCTTTGTGACGTCGTGAATTTATTCTCGACTGGTCCTGAATATTTTTCGCGATCTGAATTCTCCATCATCATCTCCATTGAAGTTTTTGATAGAACGTACGATGGAGCATGCTATAGTATGCAACGGCCATCATTGACCATGATAATGCGTGAATTGTATGTAATAACGCCCTCTAATTGCCCGCTCGGTGAAATACCCTCCAAGCTACTAAAAAAATATTTGCGACAAAATTCACGACCAGTCATGAACAGTCAATAAATAAGTCGCAAACAATATTCGCGACCGATTATGTCCCTTCAGGGCCACCATACATGGTGTTACCTCAAACCTTCCATACTTTATCTATGTGTTTTCCTAAATTGTATTCTTAAATTCTTGCCAAAAATATTCAGTTGGAATTAGTGTTATTAAATTGAGTAAGAAACCATCTTTAGGTTAGACAAATTTGTTTTATCAGTGTCAACAATCATACTAGTCCCTAAGCATATTTTTAAGGAACAAAAGTCTTGCCAAGGACAGCAGAATTTAATTCACAATGTTTCATTTACTTCTCATGAGTATTAAGTGTCAACAATCATACTTAGTAATTTACTGAAATCTGTAAAAATTGCTTTGTGTTTGGAAACAAAAATCTTGCCAGTGATGACAGGATTTCATTTACAGGTTCTATTTTCCTCATTTAATTACAATTTGTGGCAACATGAATTTTATATTCTTTAATTCAAATCCGGTTGCATTGCAATAAGACTGTTTGAAAAGATTATGACTCGCTTGCTTCATTTTCTTTTGTTTTTACAGGAAATAAAACCTTAGTCACATGACTATTGTGATTAGTCATCATTTTGAATGACTAACTGGAAAAGTCGGGTGACTAACGTTTAGTCCTTTCAGACACCAGTTGGATTTAGTCAGAAGACTAATAAATTTTAGTCCATTTGACTAACTTATGACTAATATTCGACTAATAAATATTAGTCATCTGGCTTGATGACTAACTTTAGTTGGTCCTTTCAGACATAGGGCAGGACTAACTTTTATTAGTCAAAATGACTAACTTATGTTTACAGTGTACAGGGCAGTTTTCCAACGATTGAAAACAATATATATTTCCACTTTTCTTGACAACGACAGCACACCTGGTGCTATCATTTCACACGATGATTGAGACTACTATTAACTTACAGGCTAGTAAGGTATTTCGTAATAATTCAGTAAAAACAAATTAGAGGATTACCAATCGTGTACACTACCTTCATTGTTGGATTTTATATTTTATTTTCAAGTCACGTCAATGGCAGGTTCCTTAAAGGATATGTTTATTGCATTTCAAGAACATAAGGGTCTCCAGCATCTATTGGGATAGCTTTGCACGGTGTGGCCTCATAATAATCCCTCCTCTGCTAAAAATGCGCTCCACTGGAGCACTGCTGGCTGGAACATAGTCTTGGGCCCAAGACCCTTGTGTTGTTATTTCGGAGCGCCCGCCGCGCGCCAGATTCACTAACGTTGTGTCCTCGAAATCCCGGCTTCGTACGTGCGTTCTGGCCTCACGCATGCGTAGTTTACAAAATGCAGCCGAATCCGCAGCCGGTGTTTGTCAAACGTGCACGATTTTGGATCGCCACAAGGGTCTTGGATAAGTTGGCAGGCAATTCTTAACTTTTTCTTTACTTTTCGATGATTCTCCCTCGCTTTTCCGAGGGATCCAATCAGTGACCGAGTTTGAGCCTTATAAATTATTCATTACATGCAAATACATAGGACATGACGAGGCATCATGACCATTGATCTGCAGCTGCGCGCGTCACATGCGCGTGCACGCATGTCGGACATAAACCACGAATGTGATTGGTCAGAACACCATCAGGCGACGCTCACTGGATCGGTCTATTGCATAACCGCCATCATTATCACAGTCCACAGTCTGGTCGCGCCCCCGAAATGCCAACTTATCCAAGACTTTACTACAGATCCAAAATCTTATCGCGCTGTCGGCCTATTGCAACTACACTGTACCTGATCGCGCTGCCTGTGCATTGCAACTGCGAAAGTACAAAAGTACAATAGTAACGTCTTTGAACCAAGACTAGCTGGAACAGAGAGGACAGTCTTTGCAAGGGCATGCAGTTATGGGTACATAGACTAGTAGACATGTGACAGGCTTCGCGTTGCGCGAGCACGCGTGAATAACAGGTTGGTTCCCTCAACTTCACTGCCGGCCATTATGATTATCGCTTTAACGTTCACTCGTTCAGGGCCGAGTGGTGGACCAGGAACCAGTCTATAGCGGGAGTAGACAGATTATCTAACAAAAATATTAGATGCTACCTGAGTACGTGTAACACAATAGTGGCAGTTCATGGGGCGAGTGAAGTGCTGGACCAGGAACTACACGTAGTCTATTACCGGGAGTAGACTGGTTCTACAAGAAGATAATACATATAATGTACGTACGTAGTACGTGCAATCGGGGAGCTATCTATAGCTCCATGGTGCAATAATGCAAATACCAGTTCATTAATTCGTGCGTATCTGCTTGAAACTTTATTTCGTTTCACGGAACTCACTGTGGCAGCTTCTCGAAAGTTTCATGAGGTAAACAATTTAAATTAATTTAAACAGAAAACACATCTGAATTGGTTGGAAAATTGGTCAAAGTGGGCGGCCTCGAGCCGGCCTCGACCAGATCTTCGAGTCCGGAAGGCTCCGAGGCCGAGGCCGAGGCCTTGCACTCCGAGGCCAAGGCCGAGACCGAGGCCATAAAAATCGGCCTCGAGGCCGGCCTCGAGACCTCCAACACTGCAAGAGACTCAAGCTCATCAGCAGCCACGGCAACAGACTCAAGCATACACGTTGGTACATCAGCAGACACAGCTGGCAAACCTTTGGAACCTTCCATGTTCCAGCTTGTCATGGACAATGTGGATATGAGAGTACGTACAAGACATACCTCCAGAGAGCGTCATGGATTTGATTACCACATGGTTAATGTTATGGCTGTTAAGGACCGTATCACAACATCTCTGCCCAATCGTGAACCACTGAGTTATGTTTGTGACACTGAGCTATCAACCTTTCTTCCATCCAATTGCGATAACAACATCTTGAAGAAGAACTGGGCTGTTCTTATTGGCCATGTCATCGGAAATCACCTTCCAGCCCTGGAATGGATACAGCAGGAGTTGCCTTATAACATACACCACAGATACTTGTCTGAGATGAAACAAAAGTCAGAAGTGGTAGGTGGAACATAATTGTGATTTGCTGTACATCAAATATTATGATGTTCTCACTTGTGGTCCTATTAAAAAATCTTGATCAATCAACCTTGATCAGTTATATTTCATTTTGCATACATTTGTTTCCTTCACTTAATTTTGTTCATATCTAGCTGTCATTAATGTCGACTCTTTAAATACAGTTAAAACTATAATCTAAGGATGCTTGGATCAATTTTAAAATAACATAAGTTATAATACAAATTGCTTTTCTTTGTCTACAGTGCTTATCGATGTGGTTGAATTAAAGGGCACTGTTTTCATCTTGCTCCTGTGTGTATATAGCTAAGTGCGGGGATAAAACTGATATGTAGAACACTGTCAAGTTGAGATATTCGGAGTTCATCGTCAAGATTCAAGTAAAGATTCAAGTCAAGGTACCGAGATGGCACCAAAGCAAGGTTTGCATCGAGTGTGGAAAGGCAGTCCGAGGTTCCCATTAAGCTTTCAGATGCGACCAATGGCAACACCGGGAGTGCAATTCTGACTTCACGTCAGGAGAAGAGTAGCCTACCGCAAGATAGTTGTTGTCCCCGACCTTCTGCCGGTTTGGGTTTGCAAGGTATGTGTAGACGGCCAAGCGTCGCCCTAGCCCTCTCCATGTTCAAGTTGTGGCAGCGCTACCAAGCAGGGGAACTGAAGACGAGCCTGTCAGTATCTCACCTGACCAGTGCTGTAGACGGGCGTCATTCAAAACCAAAACGGATCTTTTCAGAGCCAATCCATATTCACAAAATAGATTCAAGTCATGTGCAGTTACTGCAGTATAGTAAATTCTGCAGTATTCATTAAATGAAATAGCAAATGCAAAATAATAATTAAAAACAATTGAAAATAATTATGAGAGATACATATATTTCAAACGCATTATATGAAGCGTAAAGAGAACTAACTTCTACTAATGTTTCTTGCCGAAATAAATAAATAAATAAATAAATAAATAAAACAAAAATAAGCAGTTCGCACCGTAAATCATTATAAATTATCTAAAAATAAGAGAGGGAAGGGCAAAAGAAAGTATCATTCAAAATATTAAAAAGCAATTAAAAAAATATATAATAACACGAACTTCTCCATTAAAGACGTTCTCACAGTCATGCATACCAGTTGTCCAGTTTCTGGGAAAAAAAGAAAGATATCATTTAGAAGGTTCAAATAATAAAAAGACAGCATATGAAAACTTATTAAATATATTTATATCATCCAGGGGAGTACGAGTTGACTTGGGTACGAGTCGACTTGGGTACGAGTTGACTCGGGTACGAGTTGACCCCAAATCCCCCAAAAAGTCATGCTTAGTTAAAAATTGTTACCAACAAAAAAAAGCCATGGGATTTTCGTGCTAAGTAGACAATACCTAAATGGCAGCCATTAGACGGTACACTTCATATCAAAATTTGGTTAGTAATCTTGTTTTTATTAAGGAAGACTTTTCATGCTAAGCAATTTTTTTGCCATAATAGCATCGTCGTGAAATTGGCACGAATCCGGATCGCTATCAGTGATGCAGCCGCTCTATACCTTAGGCGGACAGATTACTGGTTGCGATCCGGAATCCGGATTCACGTGTGAAACAATTGGCGATCATGTTTCAAAATAATGACGTCATCACATCAGAATTTACTGTAAGGGGGATTTGGAAATAATGATTTTAGCTGCCCCGGCGCACAGCGCGCGCTGCGGAGCAGCTATTGTTTTCGTTAAGATTTGTTGTTTTTTTCTTCTTCCATTTCGCCATAGGTTTTGTACACAACTCCTTTTTCCACCTAATTTCATACTGTTAAAGCTCGTATGGTCCACTCGAGTTGTCACAACAAAGACCATAGAGCGTAGATGGTCCTAAAACAATGACGTCGTGATGACGTCAGTAGTTTTCAAATTGTGGCCTCAATATTAAATTGTCCACGCTTGCAGGCTCAATATATGAAAAACCAATCGAGATGTGAAGTTTATATCTATTGCAAAGTATTATTTTGGCTGCAAAAATTTTCTGCTTGAGTGAAATGTTCGTGACGTCATTATGACGTCATCTGGAGGCCATTAACTTATAGAACAATTTTGCGTGTTTAGCAACCTCCTATGACAGCAAGCATAAGACAATTTATACATTGTATTTTGGTCGACCTTACTGCAAGCGGAAATGATCGTGGTTCATTCCAGTGTGAAAAAGGCCCATTTCCAAATTTAGCGAAAAGCAATAAGATAACATAAGAATTCTGGGAATGCAGTAACCGTGGGTATTTTGAAGCGCGTTGTGAATTTATGTGTGGACTGATTTAGACTCGTCAGTGCATATAAACCAAAGTGTTGCGGGCAGCAGACAACCTTAGTGGTTGCAGAATTTGCACGAATTAGCATTTTAGAGGTAGGGCGCTATTTGATTTGGGTAAATCTTTTGTGCCATACAAAGGATATAACTCTATGGGGTTTACCCAAATCAAACAGCGCCCTCCTATTGTGTCCGTCATACTTCTAAAAGGCTAATGAGGTGGAATTTGGGGACTGTGCGAAAGTGTCTGAGTTGGAAATGTGTATAGCGCCCTCTCGTGACTATGATTTCAGACAATTCAAACGTGATTCCCGTTTTATTGTTTATCAAACTAAAAACATCGGGTTAAACCTAATTTCCTAATTCTTTGTGTGCCGTTCCACGCGCCTGTGCGTAGATATAAGTTAGTACATTTATAAATGATTAATTTAGTATAATTTAGGGCTCGTGATAGCTTGCCTAACATCTCAGTGTTAGATGAGTTAGTTGATTTCGGAAAATGTCTTATTTCTCAGGCTAAATCTTGGTTTTCATGTCACCTTATAATTTATCCTTTAAAATTGATACCATAATAAATAAAAGAATTACAAAAAAAAACAATCGCACATAAAAAACAAACAGACAAACAACATAAATAACCTAACAAACAAACAAACGAAAGCATATCAATATGTTCCACGGCCTAAATAATTTGTTTTGGCCTTAAATACAACATGTTTTCGATCTTTATTATGGCTGTCCATTTGCATGGAAATGTATTACTTCTTGACCTATTTTTGATATGGCCTAATATATGGAAATGTATTATTTCTTGAGCTGTGTATGTGACGCCCGCGCTGCGCCTAGTGGATCGGATACACGTGGTCCGGTTTCGTGCGAATATCAGATTGCGTTGAAATCCGACTTGTTCGTTACATTGCGCATGCTCAGTGGGGTCTAAAGGTTATTTTATGCATTGCCAAACATTATTGTGTTCTTTTAGCACGATTGTGTTGCATGCAATGCATCATTGGTAAAGAGTTCGATATTTATGAAGTCGGATATTCATATGATACGTAAAGTTTTTGCACGTGCAGCATGCGCGCGAGTGACAATTACGTACGTTGTTAATGTTATAAATCTTGGACAATTTCTGTTGAGGTGAGAAGTCTAGCGTTGAGCTGGGTATTTGTAGATCGTTGAAGTTGGCCTAATTCTGGATAAAATCAAGAACACGCAGGACAATAACGTGAACTGAAAGGTATACAATATTTTATTTTGCTGTAATTTTCAGAAATGCATAGATTCGGGGGTTAGGCCAAACAAAGATCCTGGGAAGATCGGACACTGGGTATTTGTACAGCGCTCGAAACGCCGTGACTTCATTACTTTCGATTAGGCCTATGGGGAAGGGCGTCCCCGGCCCCAGCGTGCAAATAATAGGTAAACGCGTGCTTACTGTACATGTTTGCGTCTACACACAGTGAATGCATACAAGAAGTACAGCATCGGGTATAAAATGCGAACGGGATTTTCATTGATGAAGAAAAAACTTCATAAAGATGACAAAATGAAGAGATAAATATAGGACTAAGTAAATTGATAAATAATATCACGGAGGTAGGGCCTACCTCCATGTAGTTTAGTGTTTAGTGACTGATGATTTAACGTTAGTGATTTTTTCTAAATGAGGATATGTCATAAATGCCAATGGGAAGATAAGACCGGCCAAGACATTTCACATGTAAAATCCCGACTGAAATGTTGAGATAGGTGTATTGGTTTTAGGTTGAGAGGTATCAGATTTTAATTATTTCTTATGGTGGAATTACTTTTTATTTATAAAAAAGAATTAAAAAAAACACTTTGTTGTAACGGGAAGTATATCCATAACTGAGTTGTTTTTTAATTATAAAGTCATGTTGTACTTTAATGATTTCATGAAGCTAAATGAAGCATCTGAAAAATAAATGAAATCAAACTTTGCTGCACTCGAGAAGTGTTATTTTCTGTCATTTGTCAATGGTTCACTATAATTCTCATAACTGTTTGTTGAGACTGCCAGTAACAAAGTAAGACACACCCAGTAATTAATTTTTAAAATAAAATCTGATTTTAAAAAATTATATTATTGAAGATGAATGAAATTGCAATAAATAAATAATTTTGAAATATTTTTTTAATAATCAATTTCTTTGAGAAATCTAGTTTATGTACAATTATATTATTTTTTTACTGATATTTGCAAGAGGTGGCTCTCCACAATTGAATATTAAAAATTCAGAATTAATAAATGAATGAAAAAAAACGAAAGAAAGAAAGAAAAAAGTGGAGAGAAACATTAAGTATGTAATGTTAAGATCAATCCTTGTCAAATGATTTTGTTGGAGTTGTTATTCAGTGCAATTATTTCAGTGCGGAGTACCAATTTTTCATTTGTCTGCATTGTGAACTGCAGGAAACACTTTGGTTGTTCGCAGGTTTTATCTATCAAAGGTATGAGGGCGCCCTTCCCTATGAGTAACTAGTTCTTGTTTCACTTTTTCATCGGAGTACATGTTCGATCTTCCCCTTAGACCTGTTTGATGCAAAGTAACATTTCTAAAGAAAAAGTTATACACAAGGCAAATTAAAATGTTTTTGTTCTGTTAATGCAGATGAATGTCACTGTTAAAATCATGACTGATTTAGAACATCGGACCGCCAATAGTTGGACATTTGATGGGATGGACGGCAGTGGAAAGGTTTGCCGATTTCAATTATACGACGGGCGACACGTTGGGAAGGTGCAAAAAGGGCAACAGTATCCGGGCTCTGAAATATGGGATAAACAACGAGGATGAAGTCATCTTTGGTAAAGACACAGTGGTAAGTAATTCTTGTTAAAGATTGTTTTTGTTTTTGCCATAAAAACTGTCAATGCGTATTGAGTAAAATTGTTATCAGGTAGTGTTGAAATAAATGGTATTATTGGAATATTATTGTATACTGGTTGTATTGTAGTTGATTATTGCTTTAGTTATTCAATTAATTATTGCTTCAAGAACGTTATTCAATGGAATTGATTTTCAGAGGGAGTACGTATAACATGTACATGTACATTGCTATATGCACACTCAAGTCGTAACCATTTTCACAAAGAGACACACATAATTATGTCAAAAATGACAATTTTTTCAATTTCGTTTTTTTGTTCATTACATGTATTTTGCTTTAAAACACTCTACTTAACCATTTTGACATGCTTCTGTAAGGAAAACATCATTAATTTCCATACGCTCCTGGTATTTCACCATATAAAACTTTCAAAATTTTTTATATCCAAATGTTACCATAGCATTAACACATACATGGTAAAACTATCAAGTGTAATGCTATAGCAAGCTCATTGACATGGCAAAACCATACACATGGTTTTGTATGGTAAACATGCTTCACTGTGGTACACAGTGTACGCCAAATGGTTTTGTATGGTAAACCAGAAACATATGCTTCACTGTGGTGTACAATGTATGCCAAATGGTTTTGTGTGGTGAATATACTTCGTTGTGGCTTATCAGCAGACTACTTGGGGCTATGGTGAGTTATATATAATGTATAAAGAGAAACCACCCTAATTCTAAAATGGTATAGGCCTATTCATCAATGTTCCCCAGTACATAATGGAGTTGGTTCATCATACAAAACCTTGCACCTGCCAGCAGACACAGCCTGTAGTGTACAACCATACAAAATCTTACAGTGGCACAGAGGTCAAGTTGATTTACCTTTTATCACCTTACATAGTTCAGTACAGGCAAGTCTTTTGACTGTACAAAACCAGACAGCTGTCAGGTTTTGTATGGTATACCTGCTGTACAGTCAGTGATTCACTGTATAGTTTGGTATGGTGAATAAAGTTTCTTATAAATTGCCTCAAGAGTAGGAGGGTTAATGAAGGGGCAGGCATCTTGATAATTGTATTTTTTGTTTTTACGAAGAGACGTGAATATGCCTGCCCCTTGAACGTGTACAAAATGTATTGCAAGGAAAGGCTTAAAAGTAGACCAACTGAGATTTTTGTTTTCACGAAGAGAAACATCTTTGTTACATTCTCAGCTGTGCGCATGTAAACATGCGCGCCCATAATATGGAAAACACATTGAACAGAAAGGGCGTCAATGTATGAAAACTTTCACGAACGTATGCGCATCTTTACTAATTTATTTATGCTAATTAATCATCGTGTCAATTCTAATTACTGGGTTCACGTAAAGATTCACCTCTCATATAATCATGTGAATGCTTCCTTACTGTACAAAGTTGTTGCAAAGTAGTATATTTTGCAGTTTTAAAATGGGAGAGACTTCTCTTGTGATTATCTTGAAAACACTTTTTCTTCAAAATCAACATGTGTGTTTCTTCGTGAAAACGGTGACGAAGTATGTACCCATTATATGTAAATGTTGGCAATCGTGGACTCCCTATTGTCCCTCTTTTGTTTGTACTAACTTTTTCGGAAGGCCTGCCATATGTTTTGTACATGAATTTTAATCGTGGACGTTCGGTCAATCATGGACCCTTTGTCTACGTCCTAACTCTTTTGTTCCCAGTCCATGATTGCCGGTATGAGAGAGCATGTGATATGTTTACAGTACTGACGAAAACAGATACTGTCTTGACTGAAAATTACGTGAGGTTGCTGTGCATAAGTTGATAAAGTTTTGTTATTTTGATGTTTAAAATTTGAATTTGTAGGTGGTGTGCGTGCCAAAATTTGAAATACCAAGAGATGCAGTGGAAAACTACGAGAATCCGCCGTTGAGAAGTATCCGGGAGGCTAAATCGTCACCAAAGAAATCGCGGGTATACCGCGGTCAAGGGGAAAATAACAAAGGTAAGAACCAGTAAATATAGTAACTTGTTTAGCATCTGTGCCTGAATGACCTGTTGAAAAGATCCTATCCTATTCTTTTTGTAATTAGTCAGAACCTTACAAAACATTGGTGCATATATTCCTACGATTCCTATAACAACTCCAGAGACTAGGAAGCACTAGGTTAGTTTTGGTGAAACAGTTGTTTTTAATAGGCAATACGTTTATTTTAAGATATTGGCTGTGATGAACCATCAGTAAGAATAAACCTGTGGGGGAGTTTTGAAAAAAATTGTTGTGTACACAGTCATGGTGTACTGGTAATTCAATTTTTTTTAGGTATGAATAGAAAGTTGAGGGTGCTGACTTTGAATATTTTCAATAAAATGTGGAAAATGTTGTTACTTTTTGTGTTCTGTGGTTTATTTTTTTAATATGGTCGAACATATGAATGGAGCAAGTTTAGAAACAAGATGTAATTGCAATTTCTAAGTTGTTATGTTCTCAACTTTGCAAATTAAAGATCGGCAAGGTGGGGGCTGGACATTTTATGGGAGCGCTATTTACAGTTGGACAAGATTTGACACATGACAAGGCAGCAATTTAATTATGAGTATGATTAGATCCGTTGGGCCAGGGCATTGTGGAGGCAACTTCATTTGTTTACTCGTACAAAATCGTGTATAATTATTTGCTTTGTTATCTTTTTTATGTTTTTCAGCTTTTGACATTGTAAAAACATTTGAATTTAGGCTTTTAATGCTATTAGCATTGTTTCGTTTTTGAAAAAGATTTTAGGCTATACAGGTTTTTAAAATGAACCCTCCTACTATTTCACCATACAAAACCTTACAAATTTTTCATATCCAAATTTTACCACAGCATTAACACACACATGGCAAAACCATATGTATGGTAAACATGCTTCACTGTGGTACACAGTGTATGGCAAATGGTTTTGTATGGTAAACATGCTTCACTGTGGTGTACAATGTATGCGAAATGGTTTTGTGTGGTGAATATGCTTCATTGTGGCTTTATCAACATACTACTTGGGGCTTTGGTGAGTTATATATAATGTATAAAGAGAAACCACCCAAATTCTAAAATGGTATAGGCCTATTCATCAATGTTCCCTAGTACACAATGGAGTTGGTTCGCCATACAAAACCTTGCACCTGCCAGCAGACACAGCCTGTGCAACCATACAAAATCTTACAGTGCCATACTGAGGTCAAGTTGATTTACAATTCATCACCTTACATAGTTCAGTACAGGCAAGTCTTTTGACCATACAAAACCAGACAGCTGTCAGATTTTGTATGGTATACCTGTTGTACACTCAGTGGTTCACTGTATTGTTTTGTATGGTGAATAAACTTTCTTATAAATTGCTTCAAGAGTAGGGCACCAATGCTGATTTCAATGCTGAATGTACACTTGTATTGCAAGGCATCGTTTGTGTTGTGATTTGTCAATAATTAGCCTTTTTTTACTGAACATACTAAAATAGCATGCAAGAGTGATATACTGTCTCCATTACTAATTTTGAAGTAATACTCTGGAAGGTGATTGTTAATAAGATTTTGAAATTTACTGATTAAAACTTGCTAAGAAAAGAACAAAATAAAGAAAGAAAATAAAAGAAAAAGTACACATCTGTTGCAGTGACAAATAAGGGTGTGAAAAATATAATGGTTATGAAGTGTTTTGTTACAGAAAGTTTAATTTATTTTTTGTAAATTGTTTGAAATTCTACAAGATTAAGTCTTCGAGTTCGTCCCAATTTTGGTATAAAACGCCAATTGTGCTAAGCGAAGGGAACGACACGGTGGAATTGAAGATGTGGAATACGACGGAACAGGTGGACAAACTGCAAGAAGGGTATGAGATCAAGATCAAGGCCGTAGAGGTTGACGTTTGGAATGATTTGACAACCCTCTCGAGCACTCAGGGAACCACGATCGAAGTAAGTCGTACATGTATATATCTGTGTGAGAAAGAAGGCAGTCTATTTATTATAGAAATGAAATATATTTGGTTTAAAGTAGAAATATGTCTACCTGAAGAAAAACAAATTAAGGGATGAAGTTGCATGTTTATATAGACTGGTTGTTTTGAAATTGTGAAATTGGAGAGTTTGTAAATGGTAAGTATTGTGTGATGGTTTGGTTCAGTAAAAGTCGGAGGGATGGATGTAAGATTATGTTTTTGTCAATGCGTGGAAAATGATGTGAACAATTTCATTGCAATGGAGTAACTGAAATTGCAGAATGAGATGTTGAAATCAGTGTGGTATTACAGAAAACTGTTATGACAATGTTGACATTGCTTTGTGGTTGTAGATTTTAGATAGTGGTACTGCTGCTGCTGCGATGGTAAAGACTGTTAACATCGAAGGGATTGGTGAGAATGAGTAAGTACATATTTTTCCAACTGAACATTTTATTGTATTTAGTGAAGACAATGTAGTTAGAGTTGTGAGAATTAAAATAAGCAGTTTTTTTATTTTAAGCTCATAGTGTATAGGTGAGTTGGTTGAGTGTACACATTTATTAGCGTATTGATTTGCTAAAATGTTAAATTATGATAATCAGTTTATCAGCATAATTTCAGAAAGACTTTCATAATGAGCTTCTAATGTGATAGAAGGGTTCTTTTGGGAATTGAAAGGTTAATGTCATTCTGTTAAAAAATACAGCAGAAACAGTTTCATGAAAAGATGTCAATAATCAAATATAAATATATCTTTGAAATAGGATATGGGTTTAAGTTTCCTAGGTCAGTAAAATTCATGTGTGAAGTTGAACCATTGGAAAGTTGTGAGATCCGATGTAGACATTTCGGAAAGTCATTCTTGTGAATACTTTGAAACGGTACACAGCATTTGTACAAATCAAAAATCAAAAGTATTCAGGGGCGGATCTGGGGGGTGGGGGGGTGCACGCCCCTCCATTTTCCTGTAATGAAAAATAGAAATGACGTGCCAAAATATTCTGACTATTTCTGATAAATTTTAGGTTTGGTAGTCGGTCATGTTACGTGACAACAACTGTCATAATTCTGCCTGTTTCCGAAAATTTCTGAAGTTTTCCAAACTTGTTTTCGGTAACATTTGGCTGTTAACGTTGATGTTTGCAATAACAAAATATTTATCAGGCTAGTTACTGTCCTGCAATTTGAATTCTGTATATAAAAACTGAAAAATCAATGCGACACTCTTGTAGTATTTTGCCGACTGGATTTTGGAAGAATTAAATTTGAATGATGTCACTGACGTCACTTGAATTAACACAATAGGTTGCAGACCAGTAAATAATCTGCCATAGATTTCAGTGATAAATACGTAAATTTCCAAAATTCAGGAAAAATACTTAGAAGTCTTGAAAATGTTTGAGATACACATCAAATTAAAGTTTATTTCATAATTCAGTTTCTGTTAAATTTTATGGGGATAAGTAATGACTTTGGGGAGAAATTTCCATGCAAAGATGATACCTCTAAAAGTAGTCCTGTAACCCATCGCCAGCTTGAAAGATGATGACTATGCTCCATTGCAAAATAGAGGATTTTCAGGGTCCAATTTCATCAAAATTTCAGAGTAATACAAGCTGGCAGTCATGTGTACAGCTTCCAGCCTTTTATTTTATAAACCATCAAGTTCATGGCCCACAAAATGTTCTAAAAGCAGGTAATTTGAGCAGTTCCATATCCTAATGTGGAAAGCCTAGGCAATTTTTGGCCCATTTACTGGTTTGCACCTTGTACGTCATGATTTATTTTGGACTGTGGTCGCTACCGGACCTAAGATTTAGACGTCGGGGAATCTTCAGGTCAGGGAATCAGGCTGGTAGCAGATGACATTGTTTGTAGTTTGTTGTTGCTATACACTAAGTAGATTTAATGTAGTCGTTCGACTAGATGCGTTCGAGTGGAAAGCAGACCATGCACGCATGATTGATTTAAATCTGAAATTGGTAAAACGGACTAGACTTGGTTCCAAGTCTGTGATCGTGGTTTTTGTATGCCTGATAGCCAATACATGTGCCGGAAATAGTGCCCTGTTGCACCCTCCTGTAAATTAACCTTGGATCAGTCTGTGATAGCCAAAATACAAAACGGTATAGACCACAGGGTACTATACCGAGACGAAGATCAAGAGTGAGATCACAAGGTACCGGGACCAGCAAAAAGTGGTATGGAGATCTATCTCGAGACATAGCCGGTGGAACTGGGACGAGGGTGGGCTGTCTCCATAGGAGGGAGTGATGGGGGGCTGGATGTTACCACGGGGGGGGGGGGGGGGGGGGGGGGTGCAGTGGTTACATTTTTTTTCTGTATAATACTATTATTTTTGGCATTTGCGCCCGTCTCCGCTAACTCCCCCATCCCCTGACACTGGTGGGCAGGCCTGTTTTCTTTTCAACTTGGGGATTTCTTCCCCTCCAACACATACATGTATTAAATACCGGCAATTGCATTCTGCTCATTGTTCCTCTTTTGTTTGTACTTTCACTTTTTCGGAAGGCCTCCCATGACCATATATTTTGTACACAAATTTTAATTGTGGACGTTCGGTCAATCGTAGACCTTTTGTCTATGCCGTGACTCCTTCGTCATGATTGCCGGTATTTACATACCCACACACTTAAAGTGTATGTTCCGCCCTACCTATAGATCGAGATAGGTCTTGAGACCAGTTTGTTCATAATGTGATTTTGATGTCAGTACAAAAGACAATGGTTTAAAATGTTGTTTTCTGTTTATTTCTATTTGCAGGACTGACATTGACATCAACTCGGGCAATGATGTATACAGTTGTGAGAAACGTATCTGGGAAAAGGCGTTTCCTGCGCCTTTCAATGACGTTGTAGAGAAACTTCCTATTGCTGTGCATTTGACATTCAATGATGGGAAGATCAGTGACATTGAAGTAGCCGAACAGCTGATGTATAGGCCTAAGGATGTTTTGTGGCGTACCTCCAACCCCTGCTCTTGGATATGACCATGTCGATTTGTTTCATGGTTTGGTTGGTTGGTTGGTTGTTTATACAGTTGGTTGGTTGAGTAATTAGTGAGTTTGTTTGCTTTCTTAGTTCGTTGTTAGTTGGTTAGATGGTTAGCTTAATGGTTTGTTGTGAGGTTGGTTAGTTAGTTAGCTTGTTAATTGGTCAGTTAGTTAGTTGGAAAAGTAGCTGCATGGGTTGTTTGGTCGGTCGGTTAGTTGGTTTTAAGGTTGGTTGGTTGTGAATGTTTTAATTTAGAAGTGCAGATTACCTCGGCACGTGGTTTCAATTACCATGTGATACCTTATAATAGGGGTCATACATGTTGCACTTGTAGTAGAATAGTGCATGGTTGAATGCTTGGACTGATAGATAATTGGGGTGTGTTTTGATGGTCATAACCAAGTTTGTTGTTGTTTCTCTTTGGTTAATCATTTTTGGGTATTTGAGTGTTTCATTATGGTGCCAAATTTCCGCTTGTTTAAAATTCCGAAAGAAATTGACTGATGAAAAACAACAGAAGCAATTCTTGGTTATAAATGTTTGTGGTTCTCAAAACGCGCCCCGGGTTGTCTGTTCACATTTTACATAAATAGGTTTGTGAACTTTTGTAAAATGTTGTTTGATGAGCGGTGTTAAGAATGTCGGGGAGTGGCAAAAGAAAATAGACTATTGAAGCGGAAGGACAATCAAAAACAAGGTGGTTTGATGATGGCAGAGTGGTATTTTGTTTGCATAAGGTCATTAAACTGAAAAAAGTATTGAGGCCCAAAAGCATGGATTATATGGTGGTCTCAGCAAGGTTGGTATTCAGGGTTGGGGAAATATGTTACGTTAAGACAAAATAAATGAAGGCTTGGGCCCATTTCTCTGTGAGATTTTTTTACCTATGTGGCACATAGTTCTCTAAAGCGGTTTACAATTTTATATGCGTGGATGGAATTTCAGGAATTTCGGGTATGACCTGTGTGTGCTAAAAATCCATGGTACCGTATTGGATTTATTGAAGGGGTTGAGAATGTTTGTGATAATTGTCTTCTACCTTGATAAGTGTATAAAACATGGTTGTAAAGTAGTTGCATTCTTACATTCTTGAACAATGATGATTAAAGGATACATGCACGCATCATTGTAAGTGTTTTTTGTCTAGATGTGCCATTTTTTTAAATTAATTGTCTGTATTATATGTTGTAGTTTTTATTTTTGTTTAAAGATGATGCTGATTGCAGAGAGAACGATTTTGTAGTTTTATGTAAATTGCATATTATAAAATAAAACAGCCAATTATTTCTGCCATGAAATCACAAAAAAGTGACTTTTGATATTTTTGTTTTATCAGTCCCCTCCAGTGCAGCATAGCCTGCTGGGTGTCATTTGTTTGAAATTCGTTGGTGCGGGCAGCAAACAAATCTGACGTTATAAGACAAACTCTCCGTTTGTGTCTTGTACTAACACAAAAATGTGAGAAATGGTACTAGTGGGCTAGAAGGGATGATAAAATAGCTCTCAAAAATCACTTTTGTGCTATTTCATGGCAGAAATAATTGGCGGTTTTATTTTACAATAAGGAATATATATAAAACTACGAAATATTAAAGAGGAACTAAAACGCCAATTTTTTTTTTGACATTTTTGACTTATCTGATAGTTTATGCCTCCCCAAATCTAATGTAACAAGTTTCATGATTCTGAAAAATCAAAAAAAATGTTTTTGAGCCTTTTCTTTCTGAGCCACTTTGACTCGATTCAGAAAAGGCCGAGGTCAACTGCGTGCCGTATCGCGCGAGTATTGACGTACACGTGTAGAAACATATGACGTCACTGTATTATACGACAATGTTTTACGTAGAGTCTGTACGTATTTTTTTGTCTAAGGCTAGTGTTACTTGCTGTGCTTTTTGCTCATGATTCAGGAGTAACACTACGATAAACATATTTTAAAGTGTTGACATCTTTGTGAGACACATTAAGAATTGGGGTTGTAGGCTTGTTCTTGCTGAAAAGCTAGTTATGAATCATACTTTCCTTTGTTTGCAGTCGGCTTTTATTGGGACCTGCGCGGTGAGTTGTGTGTGAGCTGATGCTATACTCTAGTCTGGCGACTTTGATTATGCAGCCCTCATAAGGACCCGCACCTTCTCAGAACTATACACACAATTTCTGTTATAAGGTACCAGACTCAATCGCATGCAGCGCATGCGGTCATATGCAGCACGATATGGGGCAGCTTTTTTCACCATGCATCATCTGCAGGACCTACAACTTCCTACAGTCCTACACAAAACTGGTTCACTGTATCCGTCTTTGCTTTTTACTTTGTGCACATTTCAATGGTGTAGGACTGTAGGAAGTGTAGGATCCTACAAAATATACGGAGTGAAAAAAGCTGCCCCATATCCGGCAGGGTAAACATGCGGTACCGTGCGTGTACAATGCATGTTGAGTCAAGCGAGCGTGGACAGACAGGGAGACGACCGGGGCTCTCTGGCTGCTCGAGACGGCAACCGCAGTTAACGTCGTCGCGCTGGTGCGCGTGAGTCCAGGACACGATTGGAATGCTCGGTGCTTTTACAGTTGGAATGGCTCCATCCTTCAAACGGAATTGTGCCTTCAAACCCAGCTGAGTTTTCATACTAACACTATCATCTATTCTATACAGTCTTTGGCGAAATGTTCTGCACATGTTTTCCACCATTTCGACAGCCCAAAATCAGATATTGTATTGTCTACAAAGCGGACCCACTGTCGCCTTTGAGCTCCATTCAGCACTGGGAATCGCAGTAAGGTTGGGTCAGGGTTTTTGTCGCTGTTCCTCGTGCAACCCCCAAATACACACGATCGAGGCATAATGATTATCTCAGATCCATGGTCATACTGAAATAATATCAAAATTAGACAAAATAGACGGGAAAACGGAGGAGTTAGGTCGACAAAAACTCTTCAGCAGCATCAACTCCACGTACGTACATGCATAGTGTTTGGCTGTAGCATCAACCGACTCTACACGTGTACGTCACGGGGTCACGTACATATACATTTAACATACATAATGAGCTTTCGCGAAACAGGATAAATGGTTCAGAATAACAACCCTTTTTTTTTAATAAAAAAATTTCTCTCGTCTGCAAACTAATCTCCATCAGTTAAAAGAGTATTTAAACTGTCGGAAAAGTCCAAAAAGTCAAAAACAAATTTGCCGTTTTAGTTCCTCTTTAAACTCGGACTTCTCTCAGCAGTCACCAATCAACATTATCTTTAAAGGGATACAACATGTTCTTGTGATGTTGGGGGTTATAGTATTTATTTAAAGTTTTGTGTGTACAGATGCCGGAAAAATAGAGAGAAAAGTACTGTTCTTGTAGGCCGTATAGTCAAATTCCCGGTATAATTGAAAAACGGAGCAATTTATAAATATCGGGGAATATAGGTCGAAGTACAACACAAATTGGACGTAAACTCCGGGGATGGGTGTATCCTGCCATTTTTTTACTATCAGGGTGGATCATTGGATCACCTCCAGATTTGTATGGATAAAAACAAGTTTCATAGTCGAAATATAAACGAAGAACAGACAATACAAAATATTTAAATGAACCGTGGTGTTGTCGGGTAGGTCCACTACATCAATTGTACAAGTTTGCATTTGTACAACCTAGACGAAGTGACCAAATAAAAACTATATGTTCGATGCATTTCAAAATTTTGTTTGATTTGATGAATCTAAATTGCGTCGATTCCTTCCTGCATACTTACATCATGTGTTTTCTTCCTCCATGCTTACATACAGATGTGGATTTGATATCTGATCAAGAAATTTGTTGCCATCCCTCCCCCTTCCCAACAAAAAAACAGATCTTTGTCTGATGGTCTGATCTAGCTGAAATTCTGGGTTAAAATAATGTTCACTCTGGATGTAGGACAGGACGTTGTATTATCGCAGTATTTATGTTTCCCGACGGAATAGAGATTTCTCACCAACCTTCCCGAATTGTCCTGTCTTTTGTCTTGTATAACTCTTGCTTTTTTACACCGACATCAAAAAATCCGTCGGTGGTTTGGTTTTTCCCATGCAATGCCTGTGAAAATAGACATGCTTATTAGCTTGTTGTTGCTCAACGGAGTACAGACTCTGTCGTGGTATGTGGGAAGTGGTTTTTACAATGATCTCAACTTTTTTATTCATAGCTAATGTTTGACCAAAACATCCCCTGAATGAAGTATGATATTTTCCCTGTAAAGTTCAAGTTGATTAAAAACGATTAGGACTGCAGGATGATTTCTTAACAACCTGTACCCATTGGAAGGCGACAAAATTCACTGAGACAAGTCTACTGATTGACGATTGGGGGCGCCATTCACTTTATACGGCGCGTGTTTTTATGTTTTTACCGCACTGTACTGTCCTTGGTTTTTATCTCGTAAATTTTTTACCCAGGGTTTTTACGCTTTCGTGGTGGAAATATCGTCCTTCGGCGTCATTTTGCGTTTGCAGCTAAAGAATAGGAACCAGACAATGGAACTTCCATGGACAGACCACCATTAAATATTTATGTTAAAATATAGACGGTACTTTTTAGCACAAACGGTGTTTTGGAAAACATGAATAATCATTGAAAGTCCCGACACAACATTTTATAATCGTCATTTTTATACAATTCAGCAGGAAGTCCTTAATGGCTGATGAACTGGATGAAAAATCGGCACACGAAGGAGTTTTGGCAACGCAAAAAATAGATACATTTTTGATGCCGCGATAATTAGCCTTTTAGAGGTATGGCGGACACAATAGGAGGGCGCTATTTGATTTGGGTAATCATTTTGTATGGCACAAAAGGTTTACCCAAATCAAATAGCGCCGTCCTATTGTGTCCACCATTCCTCTAAAAGGCTAATAGTAATAGAGTTGCCACGATAATAGGGAGTCCGTCTACATTTGTATGCACAACAGGTCAAACGACCGTGGGCGCGGCCGGTGCGGCTCCGGTGAAAAATCTAGGAGCAGTTTCCTGCTCTCCTTTAAAATGTAAGTACCCCCTCAACGAGGAAAAAGAAAGAGGGTCGACATGTACTGTACGTTCTATAATTGTTGAGAAGGACGCGTCTAGTCTGGTTCCAAGACTAAAGTATTCTTACTATTTGTGATCAAGATATAATATTGTCATCAGGGAATTTTCACATCATGGAACCAGATTACATTCATAGCGCGTGCAGATACGTAAGGTACAGTGACAGTAACGTACTAACAAGGTAAACGGGTACGGTCAGTAGTGTAAGTCTAGTGATGAGGGTGTTTTTCATTGTATAATTTAAGTCGATAAAAATTCATTTTGTTTGTTTGTACGCATAAATATAGGGGCGATTGTATAGTGTAGGGCCCTGTTCTCTATAAGGGAACAAAAATCCACTTTTATTGCAATGCCAAACTAATCCTCTAAGCTAAGTCTAACGTTAAGGCTGTGTCCGAATCGGTTGTCTATTGTCTAACCATGGAGGAAGAATTTCTTCCTCCATGGTCTACTAACGTTAGGTGTTTGTCTATTACAACTACGCGTGACGTAGCTGTAGTTGTAGCTCTAGACGCCAATTTCGGACACGGTCTAACGTTAGTTAACGACAAGAGGTTTGCTGTTGAAGGGGAGGGTTTTGGTCTTTTTTAGAGGGAACATTTTGGGTAAAGTGACGATGAAGACGGTACGACAAAACGTAACGTGAAAATAAAGATTGCGACCAGCGCGACGTACAGTAAACACTCCAAAAACGCGTTGATTCGCATGGCAACTGCTGTAAAGTGCATCAGAAAATTGCATTTTCCTGTGCAATAACCTGCTCAAAAGTACCAAAAATATGTCAGTAGAATCATAAAGGAATAACAGAATTCTGCTTTAAACTAATTTTGGAATGAGAACAATTTACATCATTACCTAGTGTAGACTATTATTCCAATTTGACTGGGGCTCCGAAGAATATTCTTTATTTGTTCAAATGGTTTCAAACGTAGTCTTGTTTGTACTTTGTAGTATTTGTTCCCTCCCTAGATCGTCCCTCCCTTTCAAGTGAGCCTTGGGAAGAAATAGAGAACAGCTACATGTAATTTACTGCCATATAAATAAACAAATACACGTACATCTATTCTAAAGATACATGTGCGATATGAACTGAAAATTGGTGTGATTCATATCCCCAGATAATATAACACCACTCTCACTTAGGGTGAAAGTACAATAAACTGATATGAGGAAAGGTACACATGCAAGGACAGATCAATCGTTATACTGTTATACAGGTATTAACGTTAAATTATGTCAAACCCTGCTGGAAAACCCCCATCGGGAAAAGTCCCGGAATTATTCCCAACTAAGTCATAATTACACCCCTAAATAAGCCCCTCGGGGAAATAACCATTTTGCGGAAAGATCACTTACCCCACTGAGTAATTCTGAACCCTGATTAAGTCAATTACGTGCGAATTTGGGCCGAAAACTTTCACCAAACACCACGTTTTGTCATGCAAGGCGGCGGAAAAGCACGCCCTCTTGCGACTGCAGAAAAATGAAGAGCGCCCTCTCGCAAGGCAGGTAGCGCAGCTGCAACATGGCCGTCCCCAAATTTCAACTAGAAATTTGCAAACTACTTTTGCTAAATGCAAAGGCTTCAAACTTTGAAATAAACTCTGAACACGGAAACACGTTTTAACTATAAACAGCAGGTTTGTTTCTTTGACACAGGGGCTCAGTTCTTAATGCCACAGAGCCTAAAGGGAATGGGGATCTGGGTAAGTAAAGCCTTGGTCAAACCAGGAGTATCATCTTCGTCATACTTGGCCAGTTTTACAAGCCGGGCGACAGGACGCTTGTACTCTCGGTTCTTCACTTGAACGTTGACCACCCTAACTCGGTTGTCGTCACCAGGAAAGACATGGGAAACAGTCCCCACTGGCCACTGAGATCTTGGTAGCTGAGGATCTGCTATCATGACAACATCTCCCTTTGACAGGTTCTCCTCTTCCCTTTGCCACTTCTGGCGGGTTTGAAGGGTAGGAAGATAGGACCTGACAAAGTGACGCCAGAATTGGTCGGCTAGCACCTGGCTGTGCCGCCAACTCCTGCGGCCCCTGAGCTCAGACTCGTCATAGACTACCATCGGTAGCGCTGGATCCCGTCGACCCATCAGAAGCATGTTTGGCGTCACAGGATCCACGTCGGCAATCTCAGATGAAGCATAACCAAGAGGTTTTGAGTTCAGGATGCCTTCCACCTCTGCAAGCACAGTGCGGAGCACAGCATCGGTTACTGTCCTGTCTCCTAGTACGGCCTTTAATGCCCCTTTGGCCGACCTAACCTCCCGTTCCCAAGTTCCACCAAAATGGGGTGCGTTGGGGGGATTGAATCTGAACTTGACTCGATACTCGGCAAGTCGCTGCACAACTTCTGGTTCCATCGCCTTCAAAGTCTGCCCGATTTCTGTGTCAGCCCCCTTGAAATTTGTTCCACAGTCACTGAGCAGTTCAAACGGAACCCCTCTAAGGGAGGCAAAGCGCCTATAAGCCATCAAAAAATGATCAGCATCAAGGCTCTCCAGAAGATCGAGATGCACTGCACGAGTGGTCATACATTTGAAAAGCAATCCCCACCTTTTCTCCTGCCTGCGACCAAACTTCACACGCATGGGCCCAAAACAATCTACTCCAGTAGAGTAGAAAGGTGGTTTGCCCAGACGCAACCTGCACTTTGGTAGATCGCCCATGCGTGGGACTTTGGGCTTCGCTCGCCAACGGCGACATTCTGTGCAGGCACGAAGGACTCCCTTGACCACACTACGTCCCCTCAGAATCCAAAATCTACGTCGTAAATGGGCGAACACCTGCTCCGTGCCAGCTTGGTGACTAAAATGGGCATCGGCATATTTAATCAGGAGTCTGGTGACAGGATGATGTGGGTCAAGTACAACTGGATGGGGCTCAATCAAGATCAGGTCAGTCTTGGCTACCTTCCTGAGCCGACCTCCGACTCTAATCAGTTTGTCCGCTGGATCAAGCTCAGGTGACAATTCCAGAAGACGACTGCTTCTGGGTATCTCCTTATTGGATGAGAGCGCAGTGACGTCTTCCTTGAAGGTGTCACTTTGTGCCTGTCGTAGGAGCAGGATTTCTATCTCACGAGTTTGCTCTGGAGTCAGGGTGCCGTCAAGCAACAGGTCATCTGGGTAGCGCTGCTTACCAACTGCACTCACCAATTCTGCCCAGCTGTGAAAGGTTGAGATATCAACATCTACCGATTGAGTGGTAGCTGTGAGTCCACAGAAGACGCTCTTTATTTCATTATGTACCTCTGAGGAGTTCACACGAGTTTGGGCCAAGATACCCGCACTGTCCTTCTGCCATTGCTCAGGCAGGTCAAGAAGCCACTTTGGGCCCTCAGTCCACCTCGAACCTTCCCCCAGGTTGTTAACTGGTAGGCCACGGGTTACATCATCAGCAGGGTTGTCCGCAGTACGGACATAACGCCACTCAATGCCATCTGTCAAGGTTTGTATCTCGGCTATTCGGGTCCCAACAAATACCTTGAAACGGCACGACTCTGACTGAATCCAGCTGAGCACTGTTGTGGAGTCACTCCACATCAAAGTGTACTGGATCTCAACTGTTAGGGCTTCAGTAACAACTTGACAAAGTTGTGCACCCAGGAGAGCTGCCATCAGCTCCAGACGTGGCATAGACAGGAGACGTTTCGGTGCAACCCGACATTTGGCCATTACAAAGCTCAAATGGACACCCCCTTGACGGTCAACTGTACGCAGGTAGGCAACTGCTCCGTATAGCTTCTCTGAAGCATCGCAAAAAATGTGCAGGGACCTCACTGCTGTTGCTGTGTCAAAATGTGGTGGGGTGTAACACCGCGGCAACCGTACTTGTGGGATATATTCCAACTCGGTGCACCACTCTTCCCATCTCTGAGTCAAGTCGGGGTCAGTCACCCTCTCATCCCAATCTAACTTTCCAATCCATAAGTCACGAACCAACAACTTGGCTCTGGCGGTAAATGGGGCAATGTCCCCCAGTGGCTCAAATTGGCTAGCCAGGACTCTAAGAGCTTTGCGCTTAGTCAGCACGTTGTTTTCTGGAACCTTAGCCGGGTGGTACAGCTCGTCACTCTTCCAGTCCCAACATAATCCAAGAGCCGGTTCTGGATCACCTTCTTGCAGACCGAGTGACAATGACTGCACCTGACGAGTTGAGCGTGCTTCCACGGGAAGACACTGGAGTGTGGTAGGGTGACTGCTTGCATATTTCACCATCTGAAAACCTGCCTCTTGCAGGTATTTGCGTGTGCTGAGGACAAGTTCGGTTGCATGTTGCTCGGTGTCTCGGCTAGCAAGCTGATTGTCCACATACGTCTCCTTCTCGATGGTATCCTGCACCTGAGGATACTGCTCTACCCGGTCTTTTGCTGCCTTCTGAAGGGCGAATGTGGCACAGCAAGGACTGCATGCGGCCCCAAACGGCAGAACCATCCACTCGATGATAACCCACTTGTCAAGTTGTTCATCCTTCCAAAGAAACCGGAACATGTGCCGCTCTTCGGGACAAAGCCTCACTTGATGGAACATGGCGGTAATATCACCCGACACCGCCACACGACCCTGGCGAAAGCGCAGGAGAACATCAAACAGTGATGGACCTAAAAATGGGCCCGCAAGCAGTTCACGGTTGAGGTTCTGGCCACCGTACTCAAACGAGCAATTAAAAACAAGACGGTACTTGCCACTGCTGTGCACAACGTGACATGGAATGTACCAACCATGTTGCTGATCTACTGACAAATCATCCACGGGTCCAAGGAGCCTCACGTGTCCCTGATCTTGGAGCTTCTGGATGTAGGTGCGGCAGTAATCAGCCAAATCTGGGTCTCGCTCAATCTTCTTTTGGTTAGAGCGTGCCAAGGCCAGTACTGCTTGGGGAAGACTGGAGGGTCTGTTGTGGTTTGGTTTCCATAAGAGTGGAGTCTCCAGTCGTTTCACACCGTCAACTTTGACTTCTTTGGTGTTCTCCTCCAAGGTGTTGATGGCAAGCTTGTCATTCCTTGAGCGGGTTGCTTGCTTCTCATTGACATGAGGTAACTTGTCGACCATCATAAATCGCTCCATCATTTGGTGCAGCTGCTGGTCTGGTTGCTGTGAGGCACATGAGGTGAACAAGACTCGCTGGCCTGCCAACGTCTTGCCTGGGATTTGCAGACCTTGGTGACCGAGGACAGTCCAGCCAAACAAAGTGTTTACCGCCACAGGTGAACTAAACTTAGGGCCAGTGCGAGCTTCCGTTGAGAGCGTCAATTCGACATGATCTGCACCAATAAGGACAGAAGGTTGGACTCTACGGGCAGAGAATAGCGGTAGCCCTCTCAAGTGTGGCCACTTGTCTTGTAGTTGTTCTGCAGACACAGTGTAGTCGACAAGTTGCACATCCGGGGCTGTGAATGCACACTGAATGGCATACTTCTCTTGATCTCCTCGAGCTGACACCTCGAAACTGACACATTTTCCCTTCCAGCTGGTGTCGCCCATCACTGTAGTGATGCAAAGTTGTTCATCACGACCTGGAATGTTCAAGTTGTCTACAACTGACTGGAGAACCATCGTCCGTTCTGCACATTCATCCAACACACCAAAAGTTTCAATAGTACCTGCAGGCCCATGTACGGTAAGTGGTACGACTTTAATCAACACATCACGGTTGTAGTCAACTCTAGGACGAGGCCCAACTCCAGAGCACAACACAGCATTCTTAACTGCTGGTTCAATCAGCTCGTGGAGGCTGGTGCGATGGTCTCCAGAACATTCTTTGCACTTCTTGGGATAGGGACACTCTTTTTCATGCTTCTTTGCACATTTTGTGCATCTTTGGTTTGTCTTCAACCACTGGCACTTCTGGTCCCGTGTCAGTCCCTGAAATTTTTGACAAGTCTCCAGGTAGTGGCCTGATTCCTTTACTTTGCAATACAGACAGGTAACTCTTTCTGGAGTCATCACAGGTGTGCCATTACCACTTTGGTATTTGTTCTCCCCGTTGGTCTTGGTCGTTGATTTAGTTGTAGACTGAAGACCAGCTTGGGCCATATAAGTAAGACCTTGAAGGATGTGGTTGGTTCCCAGTAGACTTCTTCTGACTGCGATCCTTCCAATGAAAGGACTCCCGGCTGGACTTGGACTTGTTTGCCCTTTCTAGGAGGATCAATCCTGCAGGTCCAGTCTTCTTCTTCAACCAGTGGCTGAGGTTGTGCACTGTGTACTTCATTCCTTGACCTTGTTCCCACATCTTAGAGAGGAATTCCGAGTGGAGCCTCTCTGGTAGTTTCTTTACCAGTTCGGTGGCATAACGATGATGTTTGAGTTCGTCATGGAAGTCAAACTTCTCTGCTGTGTCTACTGCAGTGGCTAGCTCATCGGAGAAGTCACGAAGTCCAGACCAATCATTGTAAGGCAGGACTGGACGAGACTCAAGCTGATCGAGTAGGCCTTGGATGATTCTCCCTGGGTCCCCAAACGCGTTTTCAAATTGCTTTATAGTGGCTTCGTACGCTCCATCTCCCAAGATGAGGTTGCGGTCTGCAATGGCCAGTGGACGACCGCCTAGGTGGCTCCGTAGGTAGGTGAACTTGGTAGCCTCGGGCAGGTGGTTCATAGGACCGTTCATGATGCTGTCCCACAAGGATTTAAAGGTAACGTACTGTTTAACATCATGCTCACTGTCAAACTTAGGGATGTCCAGCTTAGGGAGACTGTCCCAAATCCCAAAGCCATAGCCGAACGGGCCTGTGAAAGCTGTCACAGGACTTTTTCTGGCATTGGCAGTTGGAGTTGTGGACCTGTCCCTTACTTTGGAAGATCCCTTAGGACAGCATGAAAGCTTGTTACCTCCGTCACTGTCTGATGGGTCATCAGCACCAGGGGAATGTGACTCACTCTGCTCTTCAAATCTGGAGGTGTCTGCTCCGCAGGTCGGTGAGTTTGGACTCTTGTCGTTCCTGCTGGGTACCTGCCTTGAAGGGTTGATTTGCGTTCTGCACTGACCACCCCACACTTCTGTTGCTGGCGCACCATTGGTGGACGGGAACTGGGGCACTGGTAAACTGTTAAACAAACGCACTGTGGGTGAAGACTGAACTAACACGGTGTTAGGTAAAAATGCAGGAAGATTTGGGTTGAAGGAATGTGGCAAAGAACTGGCTACATTCTCGCTTGCCGCCCCGTGAGCAACGTGACTTGGAATAGGGTTGGCCATACTAAGCTGCGACCGCGGCGCGAGCAAAGGTGCAGTTGCATGTGCGAGCGCAGGTGCAAGCGTAGCAGCATAATGAGTGACTGAGGCACTAGTACTAGTGCGCAAAATTAACCTGGGATCAGAATCACTCACCCCCCTTTCAACCCATGCCTGTGTTCTCTCTGGGACCGACTCATCCTGACCTGGCAAGTTACCACCTTGTTCTAACTGTTCAACTATTGCAAGTTCTTGCTGCAGTCTTTCAGTTTCAAGCTGAATTTGAGCCTGTCTCAAGTCCGAGTCAATCTGGATCTCTCTCTGCGCGACCTGGAACTGGATCTGTGCAGTCTGGAACTGGACTTGCGATCTCTCCTCCTCTGCTTTTCTCCGGAGCTCCTCAAGCTTCCTGCGTGACTCCTGGTCTGCCAGTCGTCTTGCGATCTCCGACTTGGATGATCTGACTGAGGAGTTGTGTGAGATCTTACTGCAGATGGAGGGGGGTTGGCCAGTATCCATAGGTCGCTGGGGCTGAGAAAAGTCCAGCAGACTGGGTGGGAGTGTCACTTGGTGGTCTTGAGAGAGGTGAGTCGGGATCCGACGATGACGAGCAGGTCGATCCATAGCAAGAGTAGTGACGGTTGGTTGAGTGGGTGCATGACAAATGGTTGCGTAGGTGTTTGGCAGTTGAAAAGCCACAGACGCAGTTGTAGTGGCAGGCATGGTTGGGTCTGCCATAGTGTGGTGTTCATCAGGGTACACGGGTGTTGTGATAGACATTCTAACGTATTCGATGAATGCCGAGTTATTCACTGGCTGTTTATCCGGCTCGAAGGACCAATTTTCTGTAGACTATTATTCCAATTTGACTGGGGCTCCGAAGAATATTCTTTATTTGTTCAAATGGTTTCAAACGTAGTCTTGTTTGTACTTTGTAGTATTTGTTCCCTCCCTAGATCGTCCCTCCCTTTCAAGTGAGCCTTGGGAAGAAATAGAGAACAGCTACATGTAATTTACTGCCATATAAATAAACAAATACACGTACATCTATTCTAAAGATACATGTGCGATATGAACTGAAAATTGGTGTGATTCATATCCCCAGATAATATAACACCACTCTCACTTAGGGTGAAAGTACAATAAACTGATATGAGGAAAGGTACACATGCAAGGACAGATCAATCGTTATACTGTTATACAGGTATTAACGTTAAATTATGTCAAACCCTGCTGGAAAACCCCCATCGGGAAAAGTCCCGGAATTATTCCCAACTAAGTCATAATTACACCCCTAAATAAGCCCCTCGGGGAAATAACCATTTTGCGGAAAGATCACTTACCCCACTGAGTAATTCTGAACCCTGATTAAGTCAATTACGTGCGAATTTGGGCCGAAAACTTTCACCAAACACCACGTTTTGTCATGCAAGGCGGCGGAAAAGCACGCCCTCTTGCGACTGCAGAAAAATGAAGAGCGCCCTCTCGCAAGGCAGGTAGCGCAGCTGCAACACCTAGCTTTGTGCCAAGTAAAAGATCATCAGAATCAGTTCCATTTTTTGGACAAAAAAGGTTTTAAAAAAATAATTGTTCTATATAAAGGCTTGAAGCGATTTGACACATGATCAAAAGGTTGTTTGGTATCCCTGCATACATCGGGCCAGGTCAGGTACAGATCGGACAAGCTCATGATTATATTCATGTTTAAAGTACGGTAAACAACATTGTGCAATGTATGTGTAATTGACATTGCGCATATATCCAGTGGACGTGACGGCTGTCGAACAGTACTTTGCACTTCAGTTTTACATGAATAATTAAGAGTTTGTCTGACCTGCACTTGACCCGACCCGACCTGATGCATGCAGGGATATCAAACAACCGTTTTGGGAAAGAGTTTCATATCCGGACATCACATAGTTTCTGTTAGTGACTCGAAAACTACAAAAAAATGTAAATTTGATGAAGAAACAAGATTATACTCAGACTCAAATAAACAACATAGGAGACAAATCATTGAATTTATGCCACAGCTTCAGAAGGATATTTTAATCCGGATACCAGTGATAGGGCAAACCGGTTCAATGAAATAAACTTGAATTTAGATATTGGGCAACACCAGGCCCAACCAGAAAGGGGGAACACAAATCCCCTGGGCAACACCAGGCCCGACCAGTAATGGGCAACCACATGCCCAAGCCAAAGAGGCATACACATAGATGCACATGACAAACACACGGATTAACACACAATAACTTCCCACCATGTTACATTCGGTCAGGAAAGCATAGCCTCAGGAAACTCGGGAGCGCTATGGCCACTAATTAAGTTTGCATATAAAACCAATAGAAATAACAACAGGAACTGATCTATTTGCCCAAAAAATGTGAGGAATTGGGTTACTGGCTGTCTGTATCCGTAAAAAATGCCAAGCAAGGGAAGAAAAAGAGCCATGCATCACAAAAACCCATGAACCCCTCAAAAGGGGGAAAGAACCAAATATATAGCCTCATGACACGTGCGAGCGCTATATTGGAAAATTATCAGCCCAAATTTGGTGGAGATTAGGGGTGGCGGTGGGTGAAAAATTAACAAGCAAAAAATTGCCTGTTCACTCGAAGATTGGCTGTGAGAGTGGCTGTAAGTTACAAGCAGCGGAAAGCCCAGCGTCCCGACGCGAAGCCTAATAATCTTATTGGCTAAAAGTTTCCAGCCAAACGCGTGACTTCCCACCTTGCATAATTATCCCTTATATGGTAGCTCCCATCCTCCATGGTTTGGGTGAGCCTGTAATAAGCTAAAGCATTCGCGGCAAGTTTACGTAAAAATTCAGTGACCTACTAAGGCTACCATGTACTTGTTTGTATTGACAATTATTCGCTAGGGAATACGGGAAGCTAGATAATGCCAGGCTACGTGGGCTTGCGCTGAGTATAAAATCTTTTACCTTTGAAAGGTAAAAGGAATTATACTCGGACTCAAATAAACAACATAGGAGACAAATCATTGAATTTATGCCACAGCTTCAGAAGGATATTTTAATCCGGATACCAGTGATAGGGCAAACCGGTTCAATGAAATAAACTTGAATTTAGATATTGGGCAACACCAGGCCCGACCAGAAAGGGGGAACACAAATCCCCTGGGCAACACCAGGCCCGACCAGTTATGGGCAACCACATGCCCAAGCCAAAGAGGTGTGGCGGAAATTCAACTACGACGATAAAATAATAGTCGAATTGATTTGGGTTTCCGGCTCGTCACGTGTCTTGCGTCGGCTAAATATAATTAGACAAGCCTACTTGTTCCGGAAAACTGTCCAAGATGTTACCAGGACGATAGCGCTGCCACCAGGCGGAAAATTGACAGGCACTAAACCCCCGGAGTTCCGCCTCACCGGTTTAGTATTTCTAGATCTGAGACTAGGGTTCGTAGTCAAAATATATGACCCAGTAAGAAGGTATACGCAGTATAATGAGCAGTCTTTTTATTCCTAAGGAAAGGGTTCACTAAAAGAAATCCACTCTTCAGGCAAATAATTATTCAACACAACTCAATAAATAATAATTTAATTCCAGTCCACAACAAATTGCAAACACGCCAAGGATAAGCTGTCTAAATGTCTAAAATAAATGGTTGAGAGGATATAGTCAGGATAGTGCTCTCTGCACTGGTCCACAATGAACTGTAGCCCCTAGTATATGTATAGTCACTGAAAATAATAAGGATAGTGCTCTCTGCACTGGGAGGATAATTACTGCTTCTAAATTATTCCAGTCAACAGCTCTTAAATAGCAATAGGCAACTCCAGTGCCTATTCTCAATATCACCAGGCAATTCCTATGCCTCTTATAATTAAATAAATATCGCTAGGCAATCCCTATGCCCCTTATAAATATACCAGGCAATTCCTATGCCTCTTATAAATAAATAAATAAATATCATCAGGCAATTCCTATGCCTCTATAAATACACCAGGCAATCCTTATGCCTCTTCCAGTAACTCCAGACTTATCACAAGGCCTCTGACGGGTCTGCCGGTAGTTTCTTTGATAATCTCAATAAAACTAATCCACTTAATTAATTCAAGGCCTCTGACGGGTCTGCCAGTAGTTTCTTGAATTTCCGATCACTGAGAGTAATTTAGAAGACTGAAATTATTTTTATCCTATTCCTCCATTCCAAATAATAAGTGACTTACAGTGTCTTCCAAATCCAAGCTACGATTATGCTCCTCAGCTCCTCAAGCTCCTCACTCCTCAAGCTCCTCACTCCTCAAGCTCCTAAGCTCCTCAAGCTCCTAAGCTCCTCAATAAGATTTGTCCCCAGCTAAACTAAACCTCCTCCAAAAATCACTATTTCTTACTAGGCTATTACTAATTGTCTCCTCAGTGCTCCTCAAATAAAATCAGTGAAAGCTCCTCAAATAAATCAGCGATCAGCAGTACACGAAACCCAAAACAACTCCAAACCAACCAAGCAGCAACAACACAACCCCGAATTTCCCAAAATCTGCCCTATTTATAGTCTTGAATCGCGCGCCTTATTAACGCACAGACTTTCTGTACGCGCAGTAAATAGGCCACGCCCACAAGTTGTAAAACTGGCGAAAATTACTATGCACAACAAAGATTTAATTCATCTTAAAGTCAACTATTTATACAGTATATTCTTCAATCAAAGTACTCAAATAATCCTTAAACTATACACTTTCAATTCCAAATGAAACCGAACTGTGAAATTCCCTAGATTTCGTGAGAAAGACCAAGAATAAAGTTGTTGAATGAATGTAAATACACCCTAATTCTATTGACCAAAACTTAGTGATGTCATCTCATGAATATTCATGAATGACTTTCAGACCTCAGCAGACGACATCATAGGAAAAATCGGTAACTAATTTCTTACTCCAAAGTATTCATCTAAAAACTTAATTCAAAGACTAAAATAGGTAGAAGTAAATCCAAGACAACTTTCTACTCTTATATTCTTCGGTTATAAAGTCAAGAAATAAGGAGTAATCTTTTAAAACTTTAGACCAATCCGGACTGCTCTTAGAGACTTAGAAGGCGGCCATCTTGAACTCTTTTTTTAGCACGCATAAACACATGTGCATGCAAAGCATGACAATGTATTAGCAGCTGACATCGTGACGGTTGGAAAAATATCAGCGATAAATAACGCAATTTACAGTAATAAAAGTGGATGAAATGTACTCTAAGTTTATCTAGACATAAAGGTAAGTTTGACAAAATGACCCGGGGGCATTTTCGTCACATAGCCCTCCCCCAAGACTTTGCTGTCCTCAGCAAGCGAAATAAGAAAAACACACATACAAATTCAACCAAATGTATTATAACGTTAGTTACTTAGAACAATGTTAACCAATACTGATAGTAACGTTAAGAATTAAAATTAATGTAAATCTAAGTAAAGGCGCATCAATAACTGTATCAATATCAATCACGTCACTTCAGTTGCTTCTCATCTTCCCAAGCAAACTTCAATAAACTTCCATCTCAAATTAACAAAATGATACACCATTTTTACACAGCACTCGCAGTAAATAACCAGGTAACAGTTCATCTTCCTTAGTACTGGCAGTAGTCGCGCTCGCAAAGGCTTACAATATTTGGCATGTCAATGCAATATCAAATCAAGGTTTTACAAACATTCATCAATTTTAAATAATTTACATCTGATTCAATTTGTCTAACAATTTAAATGTGCTTTCATTACGTCATATCTAGTCTACATCAAAAATTAACCAAATTTCTCTACTCTTCCTTCATGGCATAGACTCTCTCAGTCACTTCTTGCTTCGTGACTCGTCCGTCCCGATCGTAGGTCGTGGTGGTGTGTTTTTCTGTTACCTTGAATACACCTCGTGCCAGATTCTTCAACTGAAAATTTCTCCACTTACACTTCCTCTTCCTTGGTCTACTGTCATGGTCACTGTCGCTGTCGCTGTCGCTGTTGCTGTCGCCGTCGCTGTCGCTGCTCTCCTCTGTTGAACTGTTCTTTATCATCTTCATATTCCTTGGTTTCCCTAGCGGTGCCTGGTCCTCTACTTCTAAACGTTCTATTTCCTTCTCCACATCTGATGCCATTAGGGAGATGGCGGCCTCTGCTGCTAGGATCTCGTCTTCCTCTCCATCCGTGCCATCATCTGCCTCGTTTCCATCTGACGGTTTCCTTTGCAGACTCTCTCCTTCCCTCTTCCTTTTCTCTCCTTCGTTCTTCTTCCGATCCTCTTCTTCTCTGTTCCTCCGATCTTCTTTCTCTCTCTTTCTCTTGTCCTCCTCTCTGTTCTTGCGATCCTCTTCTCTCTTCCTCAGATCCTCTTCTTCTCTCTTTTCCCTCCAACACTCTACTCTGCTTCTCCCGTCCTCATACCCATTTCTTGTCATCCAAGGTTTGACTTGTTCAATGCGGGGATTGATGCGCAGGATTTCATCACCTGCCCGTGCATAGTGTCTCTTCAAATTGGAACGTCTCCCATATGTGAGTGGGCATTGGCGGCACTGAAACCTCTCTCTATATTCCAGGTGCGTGGTCTTGTGCCGATCATAGTTAAACCTCTTGCCAAAGCATAGGCTGCAAACCTCACATTGGTAAACTCTCCTATAATCTAGGATCTCCTGAAGGTCTTCCAAGTGTCTGTCCATCGTGTCGATGTCTATATACAAAGAAAAAGAAAATAAAGGATAGAGATCATTATTTCGAAACTATTCATGAACATTACGACATCCCATATCTAACTGGTGGGCTCCTTTGTCTTAAGAAATTCCTTCTTTCCGGCATTACTGACTCTTTGTTTCTTTTAGTGTTTTCCTTTACAGGTGATCCCTCATAGGGTTTTAACCTATCTGCATGAACCACAGCAAAGTCGCTATTTTTCCCCTTCTTGATTCGGAACACAACGTCCGTGAGCTGCTTCACCACTTTGTATGGTCCTTCCCAAGGTAAGCCTAGTTTTGGACTCTTCCCTTTCTTTCTTGCTGGATTATGAAGCCACACATACATGCCCTCATTGATTTTGCATTTCTCGGCCCTTTTATTATAGTTCCTCTTTTGATGTTCAGCTGCACCTGTTAAACATTTCCTTGCCCTTTCATGCGCTACATATAAGTGTTCCCTTAACTCTTCTGCATAATCACTACGGTCACAAGAAATTTCCTTGTCAGGTTTCTCTAGTGTTAAATCTATGGGCAGCTCTACATTCCTCCCCAACATCATCATATTCGGAGTGTCCTGAATAGACTCTTGTACAGCACTCCTATAAGCAAACATTGCATAGGGTACGTGCTCATCCCAGTCCTTTTGATTCCTGACTGGGTCAACTAAAGTAGCTACCATATTCATCAACGTCCTATTAAATCTCTCCACAAAACCATCAGATTTTGGGTTGTAACCTAGTCTTCTGTATTCCTAATAAACTACAAACTTCAGCCACTACTCTAGACTCAAAGTTTCGACCTTGATCGCTGTGTACCTCTCTCGGTACACCAAAGCGACAAATAAACTGCTCCACTAATGTCCTAGCAATAACCTCTGCTGTCTGATTTGGTAGGGGATACGCCTCTACCCATTTAGTAAAATAATCTCCTACGACTAAAATATATTTATTCCCTCTGTCTGACTCCGGCAGTGGTCCAAGTATGTCCATAGCTATCCTCTCCATGGGTGCTCCAACTGGGTACTGTTGAAGTGGGGATTTCTTTTGTCTATGTGATTTCCGTCTGGTACACATGCAGCATTTCCTAATGAATGAGCGCACATCCTGACTCAATCCAACCCAATAGTAACGATCCTGCACTTTCTCCTTAGTTTTCCTGATCCCAAGGTGTCCAGCAGTCCTTGATCCATGTAGCTCTTGTAACACTATCTTTCTGAATTTCCAAGGGAGAATAACTTTGTAATCCACCTGTTTACCATTGCCCGATTCCCATCTTCTGCAAAGAATGCCATCTTTTACTTCAAGTTGTTTCCACTGAGACCAATAAATTTTGAACTCTGAAGACATTCCCGATAACTCCTTCCATTCTGGTCGTGCTTCGTTATTTTCCACCATAGTTAACAATTTCCCCAACGTCGGGTCTGCAAGCTGAGCCAGACGAATTTCTTCTTTAGTGATCTCTGGATCAATTGAAACAACCCTTACATGGCAATAAGTTTCCTCCTCCATTGCTGTTCTCTTCCCCAATTCCTTTAATACTGACATTTGTTTTTCTTTGTGTTCTTTTTCAGAACCCAGTTCTGGATGAAGTGTCCCGGGCTCTGGCTTTATAATCTCATCTCTCTCCTGAGTAGTTTGTTTCTCCACTTGTTCTTCTGGTTCTTCTCGACCACACTGCTGACATTTCCTCGAAAGTCCATCAGCATTGCCGTGTTGTCTTCCTGGTCGATGTATCAACGTGATATTGTGTTAGCTGATTGTCTCCAGCCATCGAGCTAGTTGCCCCTCTGGATCTTTAAAGTTTGTTAACCATCGAAGTGCTCCGTGATCCGCCCTTAGTGTTATTGCCCTGCCGTACACATATGGTTTAAAATGCTTCAAAGCAAATATCATTCCTAACAATTCCCTTCTCGTCACGCAGTAATTCTTCTCCGGTTTCGTTAGACTTCTACTGGCATATGCGATTACTTTCTCCAGCCCATCTTGACTCTGTGAAAGTACTGCTCCAAGTGCAAAACCACTGGCATCTGTGTCAAGTATGAAATCGCACTCTGGCAATGGATACGACAAAATAGGTGCGGATACCAACTTCTCCTTTAATACCGCAAAAGCTTCTTCACATTCCACCGTCCACATAAACTGTCTGTTCTTCTCTGTGAGCTGGTGAAGTGGTCGGGCTATGTCTGAAAATCCCTTAATAAAGCGACGGTAGTATGACGCCAATCCAAGAAAACTTCGGACCTCTGTTACAGTCTGAGGGCGTTTCCAGTTTTTCACAGCTTCAATTTTTCCAGGATCCGTTGTAATCCCTTCTGCTGAAACAACATGTCCTAAATACTGTACACTTCGTTTGAGGAGGTGGCATTTCTTTGGTTTCAGCTTTAGATTTGCCTCTCGTAGTCTTTTGAAAACGGTCTCCAGACGTTCTAATGCCTCTCGCACAGTTCTACCAAAACACAGAATGTCGTCAATGTATAATAACAGGATTTCCCACTGTAGTCCAGCCATGACTCGTTCCATCAGACGTTCAAATGTAGCAGGTGCATTGCATAGGCCAAATGGCATCACACTCCATGAGTAAAGACCGCCTTGCACGACAAACGTAGATTTATCCTTTGCTTCCTCATCTAGTTCAACTTGCCAGTATCCTGAGGCCAAGTCAAGACTAGAGAACCATTTTGCTCCTGCAAGGGAATTAAGTGAGTCCTCGATATTTGGTACGGGGTATGAATTTTTCCTCGTCACATCATTTAGTTTTCTGTAATCGATGCAAAACCTCTTGGTGCCGTCCTTCTTTGCCACTAAAACTACTGGTGAAGCCCACGGACTTGATGATGGTTCAATCAATTTCCTTCCGAGCAATTCCTTAACTTGCTTGCTAATTTCTTCTCTATTTTGTGCTGGTGCTCTCCTTGGTCGTTGTTTAATGGGAGCTGATGTCCCTGTGTCAATCTTGTGTTTTACTAACTTAGTTCTTCCAATATCAAAGTCTCCCTTCGAGAAAACATCTTGATACTTAACTAGCAATTGTGTTAGTGCTTCCTGTTCTGTCTGATTTAGATTATCTGCACTTTCCTTCCACAAATCGTGTAAATGCTCTGGAATGTCATCCTCTATATCAGTCATGGCTCGTATTGTATTGAAGTCTGTCTCCGCTATTATTGGGGTAGTTATGGAGTCCTCTTCGATAGAAGAACATAATCCAATTACTGTTCCTTTCGCTACTGTTGTGGCGTGATCTCCAATGTTCATCAGACGAACTGGTAATGTTTTTGCTTCAGCATTGACTAAAGTCCGTGCCACCAAGATTCCTTTGTCAGCTAGATTACTCCTTTGAAGTCCCTCAATAAGTCTACTTCCTTTGTAGTTTGCCGGTTTCTTGAAGGTTGCATTCACTACCATTTCCTGTCCAGCTGGAATTGTCGTAGTCTCCGTCGTACTAACTCGGAGCTCAAAGTCGTCCTCTTTAACACTTAAACATGGGATCTGTTCGTCATCAATCTGTAAGTTCGGCTTCGCTCTCTTCAAGTTCAAGCTCCCACCTGTCTTCAACAAGAAGTCTAATCCTAAAATTCCGTCATTGTGAATATCGGCCACTATTACCCACATTTTGGTGTGCGTCTTCCCTATTTGCAGGTCACAATATCCACTTCCCATGACTGCTATTGGTGCTCCATCAGCCTGTTTAATTCCTGATTTCATTAGTGAAAGTTGTGGCCTTTTACATTCATCCAGTCTCATGTAAGTCAATCTTGAAATCACCGTATGAGTTGATCCAGTGTCCACAAGAAACTTGACTCTGTTGTCACAAATTATCCCCATCACAAAAATACCTGCTTCCATTACATCTGTCATTGAGTCCTCCAGTGCTTCGTATAGATCACTACCTAATTCTAAAAAGTTCTGCTCCTCTGATTTGCTTGGTCGTTGTGAATCCCCGGCCACCTCTCGACCCGCTGAGCTGGCCGATGATTGTTTAACTGCATCTTCTGCTTTTGCTCATTCGTTCCTCTTGTTGGGCATTGCCGAGCAATATGTCCAAGCTTTCCACATGCAAAGCATGTAATGTTGTTTCTGTCAGTAAAACTTGGCCGTCTATTTGTGTCCATTTCTTGTCCATTGTTTCTTGGGGTTTTCTGCAACTCCTTCACTGTACTTACTAATTCAGTCGGTGATGCTCTCACTTCAGCCAGTCCTTTTTCAAAACTGGACATTTCTTCTGTCATCCTATCGTTTCCAATCATGTTCCTTGTATATCGACTTGGCTTTATCCTATCTCGGCTGTGTTCAGCATGTAGAAAACATTCAGTTTCCAGAGCTGATCTAAAAGCATCATCCAGTGTTGCTGGTTGCGACCGAAAAATTCCTGCTCTTATTTCGGAATCATCTATTGCATCCAGAAAGTGTCCTTTTGCCAATCTTTCCCTTACTTCATGTGGTACTTCAGGATATGCCATTGCTGTCAAGTCACGAATCTCCTGTCCAAGTTCTTGAAGAGTTTCATTAGTCTTTCTCCGTCTCATTCTTAATTCTAAAAGATAGTTTTCTGGGTGTTTCCCTGGTCCAAATCTTTGTGCCAATTTTGTAGTAAGTTCTGCATAAGACATGTAGCCATTCATCGACATACTCCCAAGCACTTTTAAGGCTGGCCCTTGTAAGCGTGTAGCCAAATGAAAAGCCGCATCTCTGTCTGTCCACTTATTTACCATCTTGCATGCTTCAAAGTGTTTGTGGTAATCTCTCCATCCGACTCGGCCATCAAATCTTTCTGGAGTAACTTCCTTTCTACTTACTCCAAGTCTGCCTCTGTGATTTTCTCGCTCTCCAAAGTTTCCATGCAGTGTGAACCTGTCATTTTCTTCATCCTCCAGATCAACTCGCCAGTTACTCTTTTGTGTAGAGTTTTCTCGTCGATTGATCCCAGATCTCTCTTGCTCGTGCATATACGGCACCTCTCTGCCTTCAAAGTTAGTGTTTCGTCCTCTGGTGTCCAACAAGCCAATTCTTGTCTGCTGTCTTGGCTCACCACATCCTAGCTCAGGGTAATTAAAATTCAGTTCTGTTTCTACACTCCATTCTTCTCCACGATTTTCCCAAGTTTGTTTCCTCGTATTTTCTCTTGCGGGGAAATTCTGTCCTCCTAAGGTTTTCTTTCTCGCCCCTTGTTCCATTTCAATGGAAACAGCCTTTCCATTTCCAGTTGCTGTGTTTTGGTGGTTTGGGTATCTTGTACTGCTGATCCCTGAGGTGTCACCACCTTCGTCTACTTGAACGTCCATTCTAGTAGTCTGGTACGGTTCGTGTTTCTCCACTTTCGCTCTCCAAAAGTTGCAATCTCCAGTGATTTTCCTCCTCACTGTCTACTTCACGAGTGTCTCCTTGTCGCTTATAATGATTCTTCGTCCTGTTCCACGTTAGTCCTCCTCGTCTCCTCACTGTTCGATCCCACTACGTATTTCTCACTGTTTCATCCCACCGCGTATTTCTCACTGTTTCATCCCACCGCTGCCACCATTGTGGCGGAAATTCAACTACGACGATAAAATAATAGTCGAATTGATTTGGGTTTCCGGCTCGTCACGTGTCTTGCGTCGGCTAAATATAATTAGACAAGCCTACGCGTTCCGGAAAACTGTCCAAGATGTTACCAGGACGATAGCGCTGCCACCAGGCGGAAAATTGACAGGCACTAAACCCCCGGAGTTCCGCCTCACCGGTTTAGTATTTCTAGATCTGAGACTAGGGTTCGTAGTCAAAATATATGACCCAGTAAGAAGGTATACGCAGTATAATGAGCAGTCTTTTTATTCCTAAGGAAAGGGTTCACTAAAAGAAATCCACTCTTCAGGCAAATAATTATTCAACACAACTCAATAAATAATAATTTAATTCCAGTCCACAACAAATTGCAAACACGCCAAGGATAAGCTGTCTAAATGTCTAAAATAAATGGTTGAGAGGATATAGTCAGGATAGTGCTCTCTGCACTGGTCCACAATGAACTGTAGCCCCTAGTATATGTATAGTCACTGAAAATAATAAGGATAGTGCTCTCTGCACTGGGAGGATAATTACTGCTTCTAAATTATTCCAGTCAACAGCTCTTAAATAGCAATAGGCAACTCCAGTGCCTATTCTCAATATCACCAGGCAATTCCTATGCCTCTTATAATTAAATAAATATCGCTAGGCAATCCCTATGCCCCTTATAAATATACCAGGCAATTCCTATGCCTCTTATAAATAAATAAATAAATATCATCAGGCAATTCCTATGCCTCTATAAATACACCAGGCAATCCTTATGCCTCTTCCAGTAACTCCAGACTTATCACAAGGCCTCTGACGGGTCTGCCGGTAGTTTCTTTGATAATCTCAATAAAACTAATCCACTTAATTAATTCAAGGCCTCTGACGGGTCTGCCAGTAGTTTCTTGAATTTCCGATCACTGAGAGTAATTTAGAAGACTGAAATTATTTTTATCCTATTCCTCCATTCCAAATAATAAGTGACTTACAGTGTCTTCCAAATCCAAGCTACGATTATGCTCCTCAGCTCCTCAAGCTCCTCACTCCTCAAGCTCCTCACTCCTCAAGCTCCTAAGCTCCTCAAGCTCCTAAGCTCCTCAATAAGATTTGTCCCCAGCTAAACTAAACCTCCTCCAAAAATCACTATTTCTTACTAGGCTATTACTAATTGTCTCCTCAGTGCTCCTCAAATAAAATCAGTGAAAGCTCCTCAAATAAATCAGCGATCAGCAGTACACGAAACCCAAAACAACTCCAAACCAACCAAGCAGCAACAACACAACCCCGAATTTCCCAAAATCTGCCCTATTTATAGTCTTGAATCGCGCGCCTTATTAACGCACAGACTTTCTGTACGCGCAGTAAATAGGCCACGCCCACAAGTTGTAAAACTGGCGAAAATTACTATGCACAACAAAGATTTAATTCATCTTAAAGTCAACTATTTATACAGTATATTCTTCAATCAAAGTACTCAAATAATCCTTAAACTATACACTTTCAATTCCAAATGAAACCGAACTGTGAAATTCCCTAGATTTCGTGAGAAAGACCAAGAATAAAGTTGTTGAATGAATGTAAATACACCCTAATTCTATTGACCAAAACTTAGTGATGTCATCTCATGAATATTCATGAATGACTTTCAGACCTCAGCAGACGACATCATAGGAAAAATCGGTAACTAATTTCTTACTCCAAAGTATTCATCTAAAAACTTAATTCAAAGACTAAAATAGGTAGAAGTAAATCCAAGACAACTTTCTACTCTTATATTCTTCGGTTATAAAGTCAAGAAATAAGGAGTAATCTTTTAAAACTTTAGACCAATCCGGACTGCTCTTAGAGACTTAGAAGGCGGCCATCTTGAACTCTTTTTTTAGCACGCATAAACACATGTGCATGCAAAGCATGACAATGTATTAGCAGCTGACATCGTGACGGTTGGAAAAATATCAGCGATAAATAACGCAATTTACAGTAATAAAAGTGGATGAAATGTACTCTAAGTTTATCTAGACATAAAGGTAAGTTTGACAAAATGACCCGGGGGCATTTTCGTCACATAGCCCTCCCCCAAGACTTTGCTGTCCTCAGCAAGCGAAATAAGAAAAACACACATACAAATTCAACCAAATGTATTATAACGTTAGTTACTTAGAACAATGTTAACCAATACTGATAGTAACGTTAAGAATTAAAATTAATGTAAATCTAAGTAAAGGCGCATCAATAACTGTATCAATATCAATCACGTCACTTCAGTTGCTTCTCATCTTCCCAAGCAAACTTCAATAAACTTCCATCTCAAATTAACAAAATGATACACCATTTTTACACAGCACTCGCAGTAAATAACCAGGTAACAGTTCATCTTCCTTAGTACTGGCAGTAGTCGCGCTCGCAAAGGCTTACAATATTTGGCATGTCAATGCAATATCAAATCAAGGTTTTACAAACATTCATCAATTTTAAATAATTTACATCTGATTCAATTTGTCTAACAATTTAAATGTGCTTTCATTACGTCATATCTAGTCTACATCAAAAATTAACCAAATTTCTCTACTCTTCCTTCATGGCATAGACTCTCTCAGTCACTTCTTGCTTCGTGACTCGTCCGTCCCGATCGTAGGTCGTGGTGGTGTGTTTTTCTGTTACCTTGAATACACCTCGTGCCAGATTCTTCAACTGAAAATTTCTCCACTTACACTTCCTCTTCCTTGGTCTACTGTCATGGTCACTGTCGCTGTCGCTGTCGCTGTTGCTGTCGCCGTCGCTGTCGCTGCTCTCCTCTGTTGAACTGTTCTTTATCATCTTCATATTCCTTGGTTTCCCTAGCGGTGCCTGGTCCTCTACTTCTAAACGTTCTATTTCCTTCTCCACATCTGATGCCATTAGGGAGATGGCGGCCTCTGCTGCTAGGATCTCGTCTTCCTCTCCATCCGTGCCATCATCTGCCTCGTTTCCATCTGACGGTTTCCTTTGCAGACTCTCTCCTTCCCTCTTCCTTTTCTCTCCTTCGTTCTTCTTCCGATCCTCTTCTTCTCTGTTCCTCCGATCTTCTTTCTCTCTCTTTCTCTTGTCCTCCTCTCTGTTCTTGCGATCCTCTTCTCTCTTCCTCAGATCCTCTTCTTCTCTCTTTTCCCTCCAACACTCTACTCTGCTTCTCCCGTCCTCATACCCATTTCTTGTCATCCAAGGTTTGACTTGTTCAATGCGGGGATTGATGCGCAGGATTTCATCACCTGCCCGTGCATAGTGTCTCTTCAAATTGGAACGTCTCCCATATGTGAGTGGGCATTGGCGGCACTGAAACCTCTCTCTATATTCCAGGTGCGTGGTCTTGTGCCGATCATAGTTAAACCTCTTGCCAAAGCATAGGCTGCAAACCTCACATTGGTAAACTCTCCTATAATCTAGGATCTCCTGAAGGTCTTCCAAGTGTCTGTCCATCGTGTCGATGTCTATATACAAAGAAAAAGAAAATAAAGGATAGAGATCATTATTTCGAAACTATTCATGAACATTACGACATCCCATATCTAACTGGTGGGCTCCTTTGTCTTAAGAAATTCCTTCTTTCCGGCATTACTGACTCTTTGTTTCTTTTAGTGTTTTCCTTTACAGGTGATCCCTCATAGGGTTTTAACCTATCTGCATGAACCACAGCAAAGTCGCTATTTTTCCCCTTCTTGATTCGGAACACAACGTCCGTGAGCTGCTTCACCACTTTGTATGGTCCTTCCCAAGGTAAGCCTAGTTTTGGACTCTTCCCTTTCTTTCTTGCTGGATTATGAAGCCACACATACATGCCCTCATTGATTTTGCATTTCTCGGCCCTTTTATTATAGTTCCTCTTTTGATGTTCAGCTGCACCTGTTAAACATTTCCTTGCCCTTTCATGCGCTACATATAAGTGTTCCCTTAACTCTTCTGCATAATCACTACGGTCACAAGAAATTTCCTTGTCAGGTTTCTCTAGTGTTAAATCTATGGGCAGCTCTACATTCCTCCCCAACATCATCATATTCGGAGTGTCCTGAATAGACTCTTGTACAGCACTCCTATAAGCAAACATTGCATAGGGTACGTGCTCATCCCAGTCCTTTTGATTCCTGACTGGGTCAACTAAAGTAGCTACCATATTCATCAACGTCCTATTAAATCTCTCCACAAAACCATCAGATTTTGGGTTGTAACCTAGTCTTCTGTATTCCTAATAAACTACAAACTTCAGCCACTACTCTAGACTCAAAGTTTCGACCTTGATCGCTGTGTACCTCTCTCGGTACACCAAAGCGACAAATAAACTGCTCCACTAATGTCCTAGCAATAACCTCTGCTGTCTGATTTGGTAGGGGATACGCCTCTACCCATTTAGTAAAATAATCTCCTACGACTAAAATATATTTATTCCCTCTGTCTGACTCCGGCAGTGGTCCAAGTATGTCCATAGCTATCCTCTCCATGGGTGCTCCAACTGGGTACTGTTGAAGTGGGGATTTCTTTTGTCTATGTGATTTCCGTCTGGTACACATGCAGCATTTCCTAATGAATGAGCGCACATCCTGACTCAATCCAACCCAATAGTAACGATCCTGCACTTTCTCCTTAGTTTTCCTGATCCCAAGGTGTCCAGCAGTCCTTGATCCATGTAGCTCTTGTAACACTATCTTTCTGAATTTCCAAGGGAGAATAACTTTGTAATCCACCTGTTTACCATTGCCCGATTCCCATCTTCTGCAAAGAATGCCATCTTTTACTTCAAGTTGTTTCCACTGAGACCAATAAATTTTGAACTCTGAAGACATTCCCGATAACTCCTTCCATTCTGGTCGTGCTTCGTTATTTTCCACCATAGTTAACAATTTCCCCAACGTCGGGTCTGCAAGCTGAGCCAGACGAATTTCTTCTTTAGTGATCTCTGGATCAATTGAAACAACCCTTACATGGCAATAAGTTTCCTCCTCCATTGCTGTTCTCTTCCCCAATTCCTTTAATACTGACATTTGTTTTTCTTTGTGTTCTTTTTCAGAACCCAGTTCTGGATGAAGTGTCCCGGGCTCTGGCTTTATAATCTCATCTCTCTCCTGAGTAGTTTGTTTCTCCACTTGTTCTTCTGGTTCTTCTCGACCACACTGCTGACATTTCCTCGAAAGTCCATCAGCATTGCCGTGTTGTCTTCCTGGTCGATGTATCAACGTGATATTGTGTTAGCTGATTGTCTCCAGCCATCGAGCTAGTTGCCCCTCTGGATCTTTAAAGTTTGTTAACCATCGAAGTGCTCCGTGATCCGCCCTTAGTGTTATTGCCCTGCCGTACACATATGGTTTAAAATGCTTCAAAGCAAATATCATTCCTAACAATTTCCTTCTCGTCACGCAGTAATTCTTCTCCGGTTTCGTTAGACTTCTACTGGCATATGCGATTACTTTCTCCAGCCCATCTTGACTCTGTGAAAGTACTGCTCCAAGTGCAAAACCACTGGCATCTGTGTCAAGTATGAAATCGCACTCTGGCAATGGATACGACAAAATAGGTGCGGATACCAACTTCTCCTTTAATACCGCAAAAGCTTCTTCACATTCCACCGTCCACATAAACTGTCTGTTCTTCTCTGTGAGCTGGTGAAGTGGTCGGGCTATGTCTGAAAATCCCTTAATAAAGCGACGGTAGTATGACGCCAATCCAAGAAAACTTCGGACCTCTGTTACAGTCTGAGGGCGTTTCCAGTTTTTCACAGCTTCAATTTTTCCAGGATCCGTTGTAATCCCTTCTGCTGAAACAACATGTCCTAAATACTGTACACTTCGTTTGAGGAGGTGGCATTTCTTTGGTTTCAGCTTTAGATTTGCCTCTCGTAGTCTTTTGAAAACGGTCTCCAGACGTTCTAATGCCTCTCGCACAGTTCTACCAAAACACAGAATGTCGTCAATGTATAATAACAGGATTTCCCACTGTAGTCCAGCCATGACTCGTTCCATCAGACGTTCAAATGTAGCAGGTGCATTGCATAGGCCAAATGGCATCACACTCCATGAGTAAAGACCGCCTTGCACGACAAACGTAGATTTATCCTTTGCTTCCTCATCTAGTTCAACTTGCCAGTATCCTGAGGCCAAGTCAAGACTAGAGAACCATTTTGCTCCTGCAAGGGAATTAAGTGAGTCCTCGATATTTGGTACGGGGTATGAATTTTTCCTCGTCACATCATTTAGTTTTCTGTAATCGATGCAAAACCTCTTGGTGCCGTCCTTCTTTGCCACTAAAACTACTGGTGAAGCCCACGGACTTGATGATGGTTCAATCAATTTCCTTCCGAGCAATTCCTTAACTTGCTTGCTAATTTCTTCTCTATTTTGTGCTGGTGCTCTCCTTGGTCGTTGTTTAATGGGAGCTGATGTCCCTGTGTCAATCTTGTGTTTTACTAACTTAGTTCTTCCAATATCAAAGTCTCCCTTCGAGAAAACATCTTGATACTTAACTAGCAATTGTGTTAGTGCTTCCTGTTCTGTCTGATTTAGATTATCTGCACTTTCCTTCCACAAATCGTGTAAATGCTCTGGAATGTCATCCTCTATATCAGTCATGGCTCGTATTGTATTGAAGTCTGTCTCCGCTATTATTGGGGTAGTTATGGAGTCCTCTTCGATAGAAGAACATAATCCAATTACTGTTCCTTTCGCTACTGTTGTGGCGTGATCTCCAATGTTCATCAGACGAACTGGTAATGTTTTTGCTTCAGCATTGACTAAAGTCCGTGCCACCAAGATTCCTTTGTCAGCTAGATTACTCCTTTGAAGTCCCTCAATAAGTCTACTTCCTTTGTAGTTTGCCGGTTTCTTGAAGGTTGCATTCACTACCATTTCCTGTCCAGCTGGAATTGTCGTAGTCTCCGTCGTACTAACTCGGAGCTCAAAGTCGTCCTCTTTAACACTTAAACATGGGATCTGTTCGTCATCAATCTGTAAGTTCGGCTTCGCTCTCTTCAAGTTCAAGCTCCCACCTGTCTTCAACAAGAAGTCTAATCCTAAAATTCCGTCATTGTGAATATCGGCCACTATTACCCACATTTTGGTGTGCGTCTTCCCTATTTGCAGGTCACAATATCCACTTCCCATGACTGCTATTGGTGCTCCATCAGCCTGTTTAATTCCTGATTTCATTAGTGAAAGTTGTGGCCTTTTACATTCATCCAGTCTCATGTAAGTCAATCTTGAAATCACCGTATGAGTTGATCCAGTGTCCACAAGAAACTTGACTCTGTTGTCACAAATTATCCCCATCACAAAAATACCTGCTTCCATTACATCTGTCATTGAGTCCTCCAGTGCTTCGTATAGATCACTACCTAATTCTAAAAAGTTCTGCTCCTCTGATTTGCTTGGTCGTTGTGAATCCCCGGCCACCTCTCGACCCGCTGAGCTGGCCGATGATTGTTTAACTGCATCTTCTGCTTTTGCTCATTCGTTCCTCTTGTTGGGCATTGCCGAGCAATATGTCCAAGCTTTCCACATGCAAAGCATGTAATGTTGTTTCTGTCAGTAAAACTTGGCCGTCTATTTGTGTCCATTTCTTGTCCATTGTTTCTTGGGGTTTTCTGCAACTCCTTCACTGTACTTACTAATTCAGTCAGTGATGCTCTCACTTCAGCCAGTCCTTTTTCAAAACTGGACATTTCTTCTGTCATCCTATCGTTTCCAATCATGTTCCTTGTATATCGACTTGGCTTTATCCTATCTCGGCTGTGTTCAGCATGTAGAAAACATTCAGTTTCCAGAGCTGATCTAAAAGCATCATCCAGTGTTGCTGGTTGCGACCGAAAAATTCCTGCTCTTATTTCGGAATCATCTATTGCATCCAGAAAGTGTCCTTTTGCCAATCTTTCCCTTACTTCATGTGGTACTTCAGGATATGCCATTGCTGTCAAGTCACGAATCTCCTGTCCAAGTTCTTGAAGAGTTTCATTAGTCTTTCTCCGTCTCATTCTTAATTCTAAAAGATAGTTTTCTGGGTGTTTCCCTGGTCCAAATCTTTGTGCCAATTTTGTAGTAAGTTCTGCATAAGACATGTAGCCATTCATCGACATACTCCCAAGCACTTTTAAGGCTGGCCCTTGTAAGCGTGTAGCCAAATGAAAAGCCGCATCTCTGTCTGTCCACTTATTTACCATCTTGCATGCTTCAAAGTGTTTGTGGTAATCTCTCCATCCGACTCGGCCATCAAATCTTTCTGGAGTAACTTCCTTTCTACTTACTCCAAGTCTGCCTCTGTGATTTTCTCGCTCTCCAAAGTTTCCATGCAGTGTGAACCTGTCATTTTCTTCATCCTCCAGATCAACTCGCCAGTTACTCTTTTGTGTAGAGTTTTCTCGTCGATTGATCCCAGATCTCTCTTGCTCGTGCATATACGGCACCTCTCTGCCTTCAAAGTTAGTGTTTCGTCCTCTGGTGTCCAACAAGCCAATTCTTGTCTGCTGTCTTGGCTCACCACATCCTAGCTCAGGGTAATTAAAATTCAGTTCTGTTTCTACACTCCATTCTTCTCCACGATTTTCCCAAGTTTGTTTCCTCGTATTTTCTCTTGCGGGGAAATTCTGTCCTCCTAAGGTTTTCTTTCTCGCCCCTTGTTCCATTTCAATGGAAACAGCCTTTCCATTTCCAGTTGCTGTGTTTTGGTGGTTTGGGTATCTTGTACTGCTGATCCCTGAGGTGTCACCACCTTCGTCTACTTGAACGTCCATTCTAGTAGTCTGGTACGGTTCGTGTTTCTCCACTTTCGCTCTCCAAAAGTTGCAATCTCCAGTGATTTTCCTCCTCACTGTCTACTTCACGAGTGTCTCCTTGTCGCTTATAATGATTCTTCGTCCTGTTCCACGTTAGTCCTCCTCGTCTCCTCACTGTTCGATCCCACTACGTATTTCTCACTGTTTCATCCCACCGCGTATTTCTCACTGTTTCATCCCACCGCTGCCACCATTGTGGCGGAAATTCAACTACGACGATAAAATAATAGTCGAATTGATTTGGGTTTCCGGCTCGTCACGTGTCTTGCGTCGGCTAAATATAATTAGACAAGCCTACGCGTTCCGGAAAACTGTCCAAGATGTTACCAGGACGATAGCGCTGCCACCAGGCGGAAAATTGACAGGCACTAAACCCCCGGAGTTCCGCCTCACCGGTTTAGTATTTCTAGATCTGAGACTAGGGTTCGTAGTCAAAATATATGACCCAGTAAGAAGGTATACGCAGTATAATGAGCAGTCTTTTTATTCCTAAGGAAAGGGTTCACTAAAAGAAATCCACTCTTCAGGCAAATAATTATTCAACACAACTCAATAAATAATAATTTAATTCCAGTCCACAACAAATTGCAAACACGCCAAGGATAAGCTGTCTAAATGTCTAAAATAAATGGTTGAGAGGATATAGTCAGGATAGTGCTCTCTGCACTGGTCCACAATGAACTGTAGCCCCTAGTATATGTATAGTCACTGAAAATAATAAGGATAGTGCTCTCTGCACTGGGAGGATAATTACTGCTTCTAAATTATTCCAGTCAACAGCTCTTAAATAGCAATAGGCAACTCCAGTGCCTATTCTCAATATCACCAGGCAATTCCTATGCCTCTTATAATTAAATAAATATCGCTAGGCAATCCCTATGCCCCTTATAAATATACCAGGCAATTCCTATGCCTCTTATAAATAAATAAATAAATATCATCAGGCAATTCCTATGCCTCTATAAATACACCAGGCAATCCTTATGCCTCTTCCAGTAACTCCAGACTTATCACAAGGCCTCTGACGGGTCTGCCGGTAGTTTCTTTGATAATCTCAATAAAACTAATCCACTTAATTAATTCAAGGCCTCTGACGGGTCTGCCAGTAGTTTCTTGAATTTCCGATCACTGAGAGTAATTTAGAAGACTGAAATTATTTTTATCCTATTCCTCCATTCCAAATAATAAGTGACTTACAGTGTCTTCCAAATCCAAGCTACGATTATGCTCCTCAGCTCCTCAAGCTCCTCACTCCTCAAGCTCCTCACTCCTCAAGCTCCTAAGCTCCTCAAGCTCCTAAGCTCCTCAATAAGATTTGTCCCCAGCTAAACTAAACCTCCTCCAAAAATCACTATTTCTTACTAGGCTATTACTAATTGTCTCCTCAGTGCTCCTCAAATAAAATCAGTGAAAGCTCCTCAAATAAATCAGCGATCAGCAGTACACGAAACCCAAAACAACTCCAAACCAACCAAGCAGCAACAACACAACCCCGAATTTCCCAAAATCTGCCCTATTTATAGTCTTGAATCGCGCGCCTTATTAACGCACAGACTTTCTGTACGCCCAGTAAATAGGCCACGCCCACAAGTTGTAAAACTGGCGAAAATTACTATGCACAACAAAGATTTAATTCATCTTAAAGTCAACTATTTATACAGTATATTCTTCAATCAAAGTACTCAAATAATCCTTAAACTATACACTTTCAATTCCAAATGAAACCGAACTGTGAAATTCCCTAGATTTCGTGAGAAAGACCAAGAATAAAGTTGTTGAATGAATGTAAATACACCCTAATTCTATTGACCAAAACTTAGTGATGTCATCTCATGAATATTCATGAATGACTTTCAGACCTCAGCAGACGACATCATAGGAAAAATCGGTAACTAATTTCTTACTCCAAAGTATTCATCTAAAAACTTAATTCAAAGACTAAAATAGGTAGAAGTAAATCCAAGACAACTTTCTACTCTTATATTCTTCGGTTATAAAGTCAAGAAATAAGGAGTAATCTTTTAAAACTTTAGACCAATCCGGACTGCTCTTAGAGACTTAGAAGGCGGCCATCTTGAACTCTTTTTTTAGCACGCATAAACACATGTGCATGCAAAGCATGACAATGTATTAGCAGCTGACATCGTGACGGTTGGAAAAATATCAGCGATAAATAACGCAATTTACAGTAATAAAAGTGGATGAAATGTACTCTAAGTTTATCTAGACATAAAGGTAAGTTTGACAAAATGACCGGGGGGCATTTTCGTCACATAGCCCTCCCCCAAGACTTTGCTGTCCTCAGCAAGCGAAATAAGAAAAACACACATACAAATTCAACCAAATGTATTATAACGTTAGTTACTTAGAACAATGTTAACCAATACTGATAGTAACGTTAAGAATTAAAATTAATGTAAATCTAAGTAAAGGCGCATCAATAACTGTATCAATATCAATCACGTCACTTCAGTTGCTTCTCATCTTCCCAAGCAAACTTCAATAAACTTCCATCTCAAATTAACAAAATGATACACCATTTTTACACAGCACTCGCAGTAAATAACCAGGTAACAGTTCATCTTCCTTAGTACTGGCAGTAGTCGCGCTCGCAAAGGCTTACAATATTTGGCATGTCAATGCAATATCAAATCAAGGTTTTACAAACATTCATCAATTTTAAATAATTTACATCTGATTCAATTTGTCTAACAATTTAAATGTGCTTTCATTACGTCATATCTAGTCTACATCAAAAATTAACCAAATTTCTCTACTCTTCCTTCATGGCATAGACTCTCTCAGTCACTTCTTGCTTCGTGACTCGTCCGTCCCGATCGTAGGTCGTGGTGGTGTGTTTTTCTGTTACCTTGAATACACCTCGTGCCAGATTCTTCAACTGAAAATTTCTCCACTTACACTTCCTCTTCCTTGGTCTACTGTCATGGTCACTGTCGCTGTCGCTGTCGCTGTTGCTGTCGCCGTCGCTGTCGCTGCTCTCCTCTGTTGAACTGTTCTTTATCATCTTCATATTCCTTGGTTTCCCTAGCGGTGCCTGGTCCTCTACTTCTAAACGTTCTATTTCCTTCTCCACATCTGATGCCATTAGGGAGATGGCGGCCTCTGCTGCTAGGATCTCGTCTTCCTCTCCATCCGTGCCATCATCTGCCTCGTTTCCATCTGACGGTTTCCTTTGCAGACTCTCTCCTTCCCTCTTCCTTTTCTCTCCTTCGTTCTTCTTCCGATCCTCTTCTTCTCTGTTCCTCCGATCTTCTTTCTCTCTCTTTCTCTTGTCCTCCTCTCTGTTCTTGCGATCCTCTTCTCTCTTCCTCAGATCCTCTTCTTCTCTCTTTTCCCTCCAACACTCTACTCTGCTTCTCCCGTCCTCATACCCATTTCTTGTCATCCAAGGTTTGACTTGTTCAATGCGGGGATTGATGCGCAGGATTTCATCACCTGCCCGTGCATAGTGTCTCTTCAAATTGGAACGTCTCCCATATGTGAGTGGGCATTGGCGGCACTGAAACCTCTCTCTATATTCCAGGTGCGTGGTCTTGTGCCGATCATAGTTAAACCTCTTGCCAAAGCATAGGCTGCAAACCTCACATTGGTAAACTCTCCTATCATCTAGGATCTCCTGAAGGTCTTCCAAGTGTCTGTCCATCGTGTCGATGTCTATATACAAAGAAAAAGAAAATAAAGGATAGAGATCATTATTTCGAAACTATTCATGAACATTACGACATCCCATATCTAACTGGTGGGCTCCTTTGTCTTAAGAAATTCCTTCTTTCCGGCATTACTGACTCTTTGTTTCTTTTAGTGTTTTCCTTTACAGGTGATCCCTCATAGGGTTTTAACCTATCTGCATGAACCACAGCAAAGTCGCTATTTTTCCCCTTCTTGATTCGGAACACAACGTCCGTGAGCTGCTTCACCACTTTGTATGGTCCTTCCCAAGGTAAGCCTAGTTTTGGACTCTTCCCTTTCTTTCTTGCTGGATTATGAAGCCACACATACATGCCCTCATTGATTTTGCATTTCTCGGCCCTTTTATTATAGTTCCTCTTTTGATGTTCAGCTGCACCTGTTAAACATTTCCTTGCCCTTTCATGCGCTACATATAAGTGTTCCCTTAACTCTTCTGCATAATCACTACGGTCACAAGAAATTTCCTTGTCATGTTTCTCTAGTGTTAAATCTATGGGCAGCTCTACATTCCTCCCCAACATCATCATATTCGGAGTGTCCTGAATAGACTCTTGTACAGCACTCCTATAAGCAAACATTGCATAGGGTACGTGCTCATCCCAGTCCTTTTGATTCCTGACTGGGTCAACTAAAGTAGCTACCATATTCATCAACGTCCTATTAAATCTCTCCACAAAACCATCAGATTTTGGGTTGTAACCTAGTCTTCTGTATTCCTAATAAACTACAAACTTCAGCCACTACTCTAGACTCAAAGTTTCGACCTTGATCGCTGTGTACCTCTCTCGGTACACCAAAGCGACAAATAAACTGCTCCACTAATGTCCTAGCAATAACCTCTGCTGTCTGATTTGGTAGGGGATACGCCTCTACCCATTTAGTAAAATAATCTCCTACGACTAAAATATATTTATTCCCTCTGTCTGACTCCGGCAGTGGTCCAAGTATGTCCATAGCTATCCTCTCCATGGGTGCTCCAACTGGGTACTGTTGAAGTGGGGATTTCTTTTGTCTATGTGATTTCCGTCTGGTACACATGCAGCATTTCCTAATGAATGAGCGCACATCCTGACTCAATCCAACCCAATAGTAACGATCCTGCACTTTCTCCTTAGTTTTCCTGATCCCAAGGTGTCCAGCAGTCCTTGATCCATGTAGCTCTTGTAACACTATCTTTCTGAATTTCCAAGGGAGAATAACTTTGTAATCCACCTGTTTACCATTGCCCGATTCCCATCTTCTGCAAAGAATGCCATCTTTTACTTCAAGTTGTTTCCACTGAGACCAATAAATTTTGAACTCTGAAGACATTCCCGATAACTCCTTCCATTCTGGTCGTGCTTCGTTATTTTCCACCATAGTTAACAATTTCCCCAACGTCGGGTCTGCAAGCTGAGCCAGACGAATTTCTTCTTTAGTGATCTCTGGATCAATTGAAACAACCCTTACATGGCAATAAGTTTCCTCCTCCATTGCTGTTCTCTTCCCCAATTCCTTTAATACTGACATTTGTTTTTCTTTGTGTTCTTTTTCAGAACCCAGTTCTGGATGAAGTGTCCCGGGCTCTGGCTTTATAATCTCATCTCTCTCCTGAGTAGTTTGTTTCTCCACTTGTTCTTCTGGTTCTTCTCGACCACACTGCTGACATTTCCTCGAAAGTCCATCAGCATTGCCGTGTTGTCTTCCTGGTCGATGTATCAACGTGATATTGTGTTAGCTGATTGTCTCCAGCCATCGAGCTAGTTGCCCCTCTGGATCTTTAAAGTTTGTTAACCATCGAAGTGCTCCGTGATCCGCCCTTAGTGTTATTGCCCTGCCGTACACATATGGTTTAAAATGCTTCAAAGCAAATATCATTCCTAACAATTCCCTTCTCGTCACGCAGTAATTCTTCTCCGGTTTCGTTAGACTTCTACTGGCATATGCGATTACTTTCTCCAGCCCATCTTGACTCTGTGAAAGTACTGCTCCAAGTGCAAAACCACTGGCATCTGTGTCAAGTATGAAATCGCACTCTGGCAATGGATACGACAAAATAGGTGCGGATACCAACTTCTCCTTTAATACCGCAAAAGCTTCTTCACATTCCACCGTCCACATAAACTGTCTGTTCTTCTCTGTGAGCTGGTGAAGTGGTCGGGCTATGTCTGAAAATCCCTTAATAAAGCGACGGTAGTATGACGCCAATCCAAGAAAACTTCGGACCTCTGTTACAGTCTGAGGGCGTTTCCAGTTTTTCACAGCTTCAATTTTTCCAGGATCCGTTGTAATCCCTTCTGCTGAAACAACATGTCCTAAATACTGTACACTTCGTTTGAGGAGGTGGCATTTCTTTGGTTTCAGCTTTAGATTTGCCTCTCGTAGTCTTTTGAAAACGGTCTCCAGACGTTCTAATGCCTCTCGCACAGTTCTACCAAAACACAGAATGTCGTCAATGTATAATAACAGGATTTCCCACTGTAGTCCAGCCATGACTCGTTCCATCAGACGTTCAAATGTAGCAGGTGCATTGCATAGGCCAAATGGCATCACACTCCATGAGTAAAGACCGCCTTGCACGACAAACGTAGATTTATCCTTTGCTTCCTCATCTAGTTCAACTTGCCAGTATCCTGAGGCCAAGTCAAGACTAGAGAACCATTTTGCTCCTGCAAGGGAATTAAGTGAGTCCTCGATATTTGGTACGGGGTATGAATTTTTCCTCGTCACATCATTTAGTTTTCTGTAATCGATGCAAAACCTCTTGGTGCCGTCCTTCTTTGCCACTAAAACTACTGGTGAAGCCCACGGACTTGATGATGGTTCAATCAATTTCCTTCCGAGCAATTCCTTAACTTGCTTGCTAATTTCTTCTCTATTTTGTGCTGGTGCTCTCCTTGGTCGTTGTTTAATGGGAGCTGATGTCCCTGTGTCAATCTTGTGTTTTACTAACTTAGTTCTTCCAATATCAAAGTCTCCCTTCGAGAAAACATCTTGATACTTAACTAGCAATTGTGTTAGTGCTTCCTGTTCTGTCTGATTTAGATTATCTGCACTTTCCTTCCACAAATCGTGTAAATGCTCTGGAATGTCATCCTCTATATCAGTCATGGCTCGTATTGTATTGAAGTCTGTCTCCGCTATTATTGGGGTAGTTATGGAGTCCTCTTCGATAGAAGAACATAATCCAATTACTGTTCCTTTCGCTACTGTTGTGGCGTGATCTCCAATGTTCATCAGACGAACTGGTAATGTTTTTGCTTCAGCATTGACTAAAGTCCGTGCCACCAAGATTCCTTTGTCAGCTAGATTACTCCTTTGAAGTCCCTCAATAAGTCTACTTCCTTTGTAGTTTGCCGGTTTCTTGAAGGTTGCATTCACTACCATTTCCTGTCCAGCTGGAATTGTCGTAGTCTCCGTCGTACTAACTCGGAGCTCAAAGTCGTCCTCTTTAACACTTAAACATGGGATCTGTTCGTCATCAATCTGTAAGTTCGGCTTCGCTCTCTTCAAGTTCAAGCTCCCACCTGTCTTCAACAAGAAGTCTAATCCTAAAATTCCGTCATTGTGAATATCGGCCACTATTACCCACATTTTGGTGTGCGTCTTCCCTATTTGCAGGTCACAATATCCACTTCCCATGACTGCTATTGGTGCTCCATCAGCCTGTTTAATTCCTGATTTCATTAGTGAAAGTTGTGGCCTTTTACATTCATCCAGTCTCATGTAAGTCAATCTTGAAATCACCGTATGAGTTGATCCAGTGTCCACAAGAAACTTGACTCTGTTGTCACAAATTATCCCCATCACAAAAATACCTGCTTCCATTACATCTGTCATTGAGTCCTCCAGTGCTTCGTATAGATCACTACCTAATTCTAAAAAGTTCTGCTCCTCTGATTTGCTTGGTCGTTGTGAATCCCCGGCCACCTCTCGACCCGCTGAGCTGGCCGATGATTGTTTAACTGCATCTTCTGCTTTTGCTCATTCGTTCCTCTTGTTGGGCATTGCCGAGCAATATGTCCAAGCTTTCCACATGCAAAGCATGTAATGTTGTTTCTGTCAGTAAAACTTGGCCGTCTATTTGTGTCCATTTCTTGTCCATTGTTTCTTGGGGTTTTCTGCAACTCCTTCACTGTACTTACTAATTCAGTCGGTGATGCTCTCACTTCAGCCAGTCCTTTTTCAAAACTGGACATTTCTTCTGTCATCCTATCGTTTCCAATCATGTTCCTTGTATATCGACTTGGCTTTATCCTATCTCGGCTGTGTTCAGCATGTAGAAAACATTCAGTTTCCAGAGCTGATCTAAAAGCATCATCCAGTGTTGCTGGTTGCGACCGAAAAATTCCTGCTCTTATTTCGGAATCATCTATTGCATCCAGAAAGTGTCCTTTTGCCAATCTTTCCCTTACTTCATGTGGTACTTCAGGATATGCCATTGCTGTCAAGTCACGAATCTCCTGTCCAAGTTCTTGAAGAGTTTCATTAGTCTTTCTCCGTCTCATTCTTAATTCTAAAAGATAGTTTTCTGGGTGTTTCCCTGGTCCAAATCTTTGTGCCAATTTTGTAGTAAGTTCTGCATAAGACATGTAGCCATTCATCGACATACTCCCAAGCACTTTTAAGGCTGGCCCTTGTAAGCGTGTAGCCAAATGAAAAGCCGCATCTCTGTCTGTCCACTTATTTACCATCTTGCATGCTTCAAAGTGTTTGTGGTAATCTCTCCATCCGACTCGGCCATCAAATCTTTCTGGAGTAACTTCCTTTCTACTTACTCCAAGTCTGCCTCTGTGATTTTCTCGCTCTCCAAAGTTTCCATGCAGTGTGAACCTGTCATTTTCTTCATCCTCCAGATCAACTCGCCAGTTACTCTTTTGTGTAGAGTTTTCTCGTCGATTGATCCCAGATCTCTCTTGCTCGTGCATATACGGCACCTCTCTGCCTTCAAAGTTAGTGTTTCGTCCTCTGGTGTCCAACAAGCCAATTCTTGTCTGCTGTCTTGGCTCACCACATCCTAGCTCAGGGTAATTAAAATTCAGTTCTGTTTCTACACTCCATTCTTCTCCACGATTTTCCCAAGTTTGTTTCCTCGTATTTTCTCTTGCGGGGAAATTCTGTCCTCCTAAGGTTTTCTTTCTCGCCCCTTGTTCCATTTCAATGGAAACAGCCTTTCCATTTCCAGTTGCTGTGTTTTGGTGGTTTGGGTATCTTGTACTGCTGATCCCTGAGGTGTCACCACCTTCGTCTACTTGAACGTCCATTCTAGTAGTCTGGTACGGTTCGTGTTTCTCCACTTTCGCTCTCCAAAAGTTGCAATCTCCAGTGATTTTCCTCCTCACTGTCTACTTCACGAGTGTCTCCTTGTCGCTTATAATGATTCTTCGTCCTGTTCCACGTTAGTCCTCCTCGTCTCCTCACTGTTCGATCCCACTACGTATTTCTCACTGTTTCATCCCACCGCGTATTTCTCACTGTTTCATCCCACCGCTGCCACCATTGTGGCGGAAATTCAACTACGACGATAAAATAATAGTCGAATTGATTTGGGTTTCCGGCTCGTCACGTGTCTTGCGTCGGCTAAATATAATTAGACAAGCCTACGCGTTCCGGAAAACTGTCCAAGATGTTACCAGGACGATAGCGCTGCCACCAGGCGGAAAATTGACAGGCACTAAACCCCCGGAGTTCCGCCTCACCGGTTTAGTATTTCTAGATCTGAGACTAGGGTTCGTAGTCAAAATATATGACCCAGTAAGAAGGTATACGCAGTATAATGAGCAGTCTTTTTATTCCTAAGGAAAGGGTTCACTAAAAGAAATCCACTCTTCAGGCAAATAATTATTCAACACAACTCAATAAATAATAATTTAATTCCAGTCCACAACAAATTGCAAACACGCCAAGGATAAGCTGTCTAAATGTCTAAAATAAATGGTTGAGAGGATATAGTCAGGATAGTGCTCTCTGCACTGGTCCACAATGAACTGTAGCCCCTAGTATATGTATAGTCACTGAAAATAATAAGGATAGTGCTCTCTGCACTGGGAGGATAATTACTGCTTCTAAATTATTCCAGTCAACAGCTCTTAAATAGCAATAGGCAACTCCAGTGCCTATTCTCAATATCACCAGGCAATTCCTATGCCTCTTATAATTAAATAAATATCGCTAGGCAATCCCTATGCCCCTTATAAATATACCAGGCAATTCCTATGCCTCTTATAAATAAATAAATAAATATCATCAGGCAATTCCTATGCCTCTATAAATACACCAGGCAATCCTTATGCCTCTTCCAGTAACTCCAGACTTATCACAAGGCCTCTGACGGGTCTGCCGGTAGTTTCTTTGATAATCTCAATAAAACTAATCCACTTAATTAATTCAAGGCCTCTGACGGGTCTGCCAGTAGTTTCTTGAATTTCCGATCACTGAGAGTAATTTAGAAGACTGAAATTATTTTTATCCTATTCCTCCATTCCAAATAATAAGTGACTTACAGTGTCTTCCAAATCCAAGCTACGATTATGCTCCTCAGCTCCTCAAGCTCCTCACTCCTCAAGCTCCTCACTCCTCAAGCTCCTAAGCTCCTCAAGCTCCTAAGCTCCTCAATAAGATTTGTCCCCAGCTAAACTAAACCTCCTCCAAAAATCACTATTTCTTACTAGGCTATTACTAATTGTCTCCTCAGTGCTCCTCAAATAAAATCAGTGAAAGCTCCTCAAATAAATCAGCGATCAGCAGTACACGAAACCCAAAACAACTCCAAACCAACCAAGCAGCAACAACACAACCCCGAATTTCCCAAAATCTGCCCTATTTATAGTCTTGAATCGCGCGCCTTATTAACGCACAGACTTTCTGTACGCGCAGTAAATAGGCCACGCCCACAAGTTGTAAAACTGGCGAAAATTACTATGCACAACAAAGATTTAATTCATCTTAAAGTCAACTATTTATACAGTATATTCTTCAATCAAAGTACTCAAATAATCCTTAAACTATACACTTTCAATTCCAAATGAAACCGAACTGTGAAATTCCCTAGATTTCGTGAGAAAGACCAAGAATAAAGTTGTTGAATGAATGTAAATACACCCTAATTCTATTGACCAAAACTTAGTGATGTCATCTCATGAATATTCATGAATGACTTTCAGACCTCAGCAGACGACATCATAGGAAAAATCGGTAACTAATTTCTTACTCCAAAGTATTCATCTAAAAACTTAATTCAAAGACTAAAATAGGTAGAAGTAAATCCAAGACAACTTTCTACTCTTATATTCTTCGGTTATAAAGTCAAGAAATAAGGAGTAATCTTTTAAAACTTTAGACCAATCCGGACTGCTCTTAGAGACTTAGAAGGCGGCCATCTTGAACTCTTTTTTTAGCACGCATAAACACATGTGCATGCAAAGCATGACAATGTATTAGCAGCTGACATCGTGACGGTTGGAAAAATATCAGCGATAAATAACGCAATTTACAGTAATAAAAGTGGATGAAATGTACTCTAAGTTTATCTAGACATAAAGGTAAGTTTGACAAAATGACCGGGGGGCATTTTCGTCACATAGCCCTCCCCCAAGACTTTGCTGTCCTCAGCAAGCGAAATAAGAAAAACACACATACAAATTCAACCAAATGTATTATAACGTTAGTTACTTAGAACAATGTTAACCAATACTGATAGTAACGTTAAGAATTAAAATTAATGTAAATCTAAGTAAAGGCGCATCAATAACTGTATCAATATCAATCACGTCACTTCAGTTGCTTCTCATCTTCCCAAGCAAACTTCAATAAACTTCCATCTCAAATTAACAAAATGATACACCATTTTTACACAGCACTCGCAGTAAATAACCAGGTAACAGTTCATCTTCCTTAGTACTGGCAGTAGTCGCGCTCGCAAAGGCTTACAATATTTGGCATGTCAATGCAATATCAAATCAAGGTTTTACAAACATTCATCAATTTTAAATAATTTACATCTGATTCAATTTGTCTAACAATTTAAATGTGCTTTCATTACGTCATATCTAGTCTACATCAAAAATTAACCAAATTTCTCTACTCTTCCTTCATGGCATAGACTCTCTCAGTCACTTCTTGCTTCGTGACTCGTCCGTCCCGATCGTAGGTCGTGGTGGTGTGTTTTTCTGTTACCTTGAATACACCTCGTGCCAGATTCTTCAACTGAAAATTTCTCCACTTACACTTCCTCTTCCTTGGTCTACTGTCATGGTCACTGTCGCTGTCGCTGTCGCTGTTGCTATCGCCGTCGCTGTCGCTGCTCTCCTCTGTTGAACTGTTCTTTATCATCTTCATATTCCTTGGTTTCCCTAGCGGTGCCTGGTCCTCTACTTCTAAACGTTCTATTTCCTTCTCCACATCTGATGCCATTAGGGAGATGGCGGCCTCTGCTGCTAGGATCTCGTCTTCCTCTCCATCCGTGCCATCATCTGCCTCGTTTCCATCTGACGGTTTCCTTTGCAGACTCTCTCCTTCCCTCTTCCTTTTCTCTCCTTCGTTCTTCTTCCGATCCTCTTCTTCTCTGTTCCTCCGATCTTCTTTCTCTCTCTTTCTCTTGTCCTCCTCTCTGTTCTTGCGATCCTCTTCTCTCTTCCTCAGATCCTCTTCTTCTCTCTTTTCCCTCCAACACTCTACTCTGCTTCTCCCGTCCTCATACCCATTTCTTGTCATCCAAGGTTTGACTTGTTCAATGCGGGGATTGATGCGCAGGATTTCATCACCTGCCCGTGCATAGTGTCTCTTCAAATTGGAACGTCTCCCATATGTGAGTGGGCATTGGCGGCACTGAAACCTCTCTCTATATTCCAGGTGCGTGGTCTTGTGCCGATCATAGTTAAACCTCTTGCCAAAGCATAGGCTGCAAACCTCACATTGGTAAACTCTCCTATCATCTAGGATCTCCTGAAGGTCTTCCAAGTGTCTGTCCATCGTGTCGATGTCTATATACAAAGAAAAAGAAAATAAAGGATAGAGATCATTATTTCGAAACTATTCATGAACATTACGACATCCCATATCTAACTGGTGGGCTCCTTTGTCTTAAGAAATTCCTTCTTTCCGGCATTACTGACTCTTTGTTTCTTTTAGTGTTTTCCTTTACAGGTGATCCCTCATAGGGTTTTAACCTATCTGCATGAACCACAGCAAAGTCGCTATTTTTCCCCTTCTTGATTCGGAACACAACGTCCGTGAGCTGCTTCACCACTTTGTATGGTCCTTCCCAAGGTAAGCCTAGTTTTGGACTCTTCCCTTTCTTTCTTGCTGGATTATGAAGCCACACATACATGCCCTCATTGATTTTGCATTTCTCGGCCCTTTTATTATAGTTCCTCTTTTGATGTTCAGCTGCACCTGTTAAACATTTCCTTGCCCTTTCATGCGCTACATATAAGTGTTCCCTTAACTCTTCTGCATAATCACTACGGTCACAAGAAATTTCCTTGTCAGGTTTCTCTAGTGTTAAATCTATGGGCAGCTCTACATTCCTCCCCAACATCATCATATTCGGAGTGTCCTGAATAGACTCTTGTACAGCACTCCTATAAGCAAACATTGCATAGGGTACGTGCTCATCCCAGTCCTTTTGATTCCTGACTGGGTCAACTAAAGTAGCTACCATATTCATCAACGTCCTATTAAATCTCTCCACAAAACCATCAGATTTTGGGTTGTAACCTAGTCTTCTGTATTCCTAATAAACTACAAACTTCAGCCACTACTCTAGACTCAAAGTTTCGACCTTGATCGCTGTGTACCTCTCTCGGTACACCAAAGCGACAAATAAACTGCTCCACTAATGTCCTAGCAATAACCTCTGCTGTCTGATTTGGTAGGGGATACGCCTCTACCCATTTAGTAAAATAATCTCCTACGACTAAAATATATTTATTCCCTCTGTCTGACTCCGGCAGTGGTCCAAGTATGTCCATAGCTATCCTCTCCATGGGTGCTCCAACTGGGTACTGTTGAAGTGGGGATTTCTTTTGTCTATGTGATTTCCGTCTGGTACACATGCAGCATTTCCTAATGAATGAGCGCACATCCTGACTCAATCCAACCCAATAGTAACGATCCTGCACTTTCTCCTTAGTTTTCCTGATCCCAAGGTGTCCAGCAGTCCTTGATCCATGTAGCTCTTGTAACACTATCTTTCTGAATTTCCAAGGGAGAATAACTTTGTAATCCACCTGTTTACCATTGCCCGATTCCCATCTTCTGCAAAGAATGCCATCTTTTACTTCAAGTTGTTTCCACTGAGACCAATAAATTTTGAACTCTGAAGACATTCCCGATAACTCCTTCCATTCTGGTCGTGCTTCGTTATTTTCCACCATAGTTAACAATTTCCCCAACGTCGGGTCTGCAAGCTGAGCCAGACGAATTTCTTCTTTAGTGATCTCTGGATCAATTGAAACAACCCTTACATGGCAATAAGTTTCCTCCTCCATTGCTGTTCTCTTCCCCAATTCCTTTAATACTGACATTTGTTTTTCTTTGTGTTCTTTTTCAGAACCCAGTTCTGGATGAAGTGTCCCGGGCTCTGGCTTTATAATCTCATCTCTCTCCTGAGTAGTTTGTTTCTCCACTTGTTCTTCTGGTTCTTCTCGACCACACTGCTGACATTTCCTCGAAAGTCCATCAGCATTGCCGTGTTGTCTTCCTGGTCGATGTATCAACGTGATATTGTGTTAGCTGATTGTCTCCAGCCATCGAGCTAGTTGCCCCTCTGGATCTTTAAAGTTTGTTAACCATCGAAGTGCTCCGTGATCCGCCCTTAGTGTTATTGCCCTGCCGTACACATATGGTTTAAAATGCTTCAAAGCAAATATCATTCCTAACAATTCCCTTCTCGTCACGCAGTAATTCTTCTCCGGTTTCGTTAGACTTCTACTGGCATATGCGATTACTTTCTCCAGCCCATCTTGACTCTGTGAAAGTACTGCTCCAAGTGCAAAACCACTGGCATCTGTGTCAAGTATGAAATCGCACTCTGGCAATGGATACGACAAAATAGGTGCGGATACCAACTTCTCCTTTAATACCGCAAAAGCTTCTTCACATTCCACCGTCCACATAAACTGTCTGTTCTTCTCTGTGAGCTGGTGAAGTGGTCGGGCTATGTCTGAAAATCCCTTAATAAAGCGACGGTAGTATGACGCCAATCCAAGAAAACTTCGGACCTCTGTTACAGTCTGAGGGCGTTTCCAGTTTTTCACAGCTTCAATTTTTCCAGGATCCGTTGTAATCCCTTCTGCTGAAACAACATGTCCTAAATACTGTACACTTCGTTTGAGGAGGTGGCATTTCTTTGGTTTCAGCTTTAGATTTGCCTCTCGTAGTCTTTTGAAAACGGTCTCCAGACGTTCTAATGCCTCTCGCACAGTTCTACCAAAACACAGAATGTCGTCAATGTATAATAACAGGATTTCCCACTGTAGTCCAGCCATGACTCGTTCCATCAGACGTTCAAATGTAGCAGGTGCATTGCATAGGCCAAATGGCATCACACTCCATGAGTAAAGACCGCCTTGCACGACAAACGTAGATTTATCCTTTGCTTCCTCATCTAGTTCAACTTGCCAGTATCCTGAGGCCAAGTCAAGACTAGAGAACCATTTTGCTCCTGCAAGGGAATTAAGTGAGTCCTCGATATTTGGTACGGGGTATGAATTTTTCCTCGTCACATCATTTAGTTTTCTGTAATCGATGCAAAACCTCTTGGTGCCGTCCTTCTTTGCCACTAAAACTACTGGTGAAGCCCACGGACTTGATGATGGTTCAATCAATTTCCTTCCGAGCAATTCCTTAACTTGCTTGCTAATTTCTTCTCTATTTTGTGCTGGTGCTCTCCTTGGTCGTTGTTTAATGGGAGCTGATGTCCCTGTGTCAATCTTGTGTTTTACTAACTTAGTTCTTCCAATATCAAAGTCTCCCTTCGAGAAAACATCTTGATACTTAACTAGCAATTGTGTTAGTGCTTCCTGTTCTGTCTGATTTAGATTATCTGCACTTTCCTTCCACAAATCGTGTAAATGCTCTGGAATGTCATCCTCTATATCAGTCATGGCTCGTATTGTATTGAAGTCTGTCTCCGCTATTATTGGGGTAGTTATGGAGTCCTCTTCGATAGAAGAACATAATCCAATTACTGTTCCTTTCGCTACTGTTGTGGCGTGATCTCCAATGTTCATCAGACGAACTGGTAATGTTTTTGCTTCAGCATTGACTAAAGTCCGTGCCACCAAGATTCCTTTGTCAGCTAGATTACTCCTTTGAAGTCCCTCAATAAGTCTACTTCCTTTGTAGTTTGCCGGTTTCTTGAAGGTTGCATTCACTACCATTTCCTGTCCAGCTGGAATTGTCGTAGTCTCCGTCGTACTAACTCGGAGCTCAAAGTCGTCCTCTTTAACACTTAAACATGGGATCTGTTCGTCATCAATCTGTAAGTTCGGCTTCGCTCTCTTCAAGTTCAAGCTCCCACCTGTCTTCAACAAGAAGTCTAATCCTAAAATTCCGTCATTGTGAATATCGGCCACTATTACCCACATTTTGGTGTGCGTCTTCCCTATTTGCAGGTCACAATATCCACTTCCCATGACTGCTATTGGTGCTCCATCAGCCTGTTTAATTCCTGATTTCATTAGTGAAAGTTGTGGCCTTTTACATTCATCCAGTCTCATGTAAGTCAATCTTGAAATCACCGTATGAGTTGATCCAGTGTCCACAAGAAACTTGACTCTGTTGTCACAAATTATCCCCATCACAAAAATACCTGCTTCCATTACATCTGTCATTGAGTCCTCCAGTGCTTCGTATAGATCACTACCTAATTCTAAAAAGTTCTGCTCCTCTGATTTGCTTGGTCGTTGTGAATCCCCGGCCACCTCTCGACCCGCTGAGCTGGCCGATGATTGTTTAACTGCATCTTCTGCTTTTGCTCATTCGTTCCTCTTGTTGGGCATTGCCGAGCAATATGTCCAAGCTTTCCACATGCAAAGCATGTAATGTTGTTTCTGTCAGTAAAACTTGGCCGTCTATTTGTGTCCATTTCTTGTCCATTGTTTCTTGGGGTTTTCTGCAACTCCTTCACTGTACTTACTAATTCAGTCGGTGATGCTCTCACTTCAGCCAGTCCTTTTTCAAAACTGGACATTTCTTCTGTCATCCTATCGTTTCCAATCATGTTCCTTGTATATCGACTTGGCTTTATCCTATCTCGGCTGTGTTCAGCATGTAGAAAACATTCAGTTTCCAGAGCTGATCTAAAAGCATCATCCAGTGTTGCTGGTTGCGACCGAAAAATTCCTGCTCTTATTTCGGAATCATCTATTGCATCCAGAAAGTGTCCTTTTGCCAATCTTTCCCTTACTTCATGTGGTACTTCAGGATATGCCATTGCTGTCAAGTCACGAATCTCCTGTCCAAGTTCTTGAAGAGTTTCATTAGTCTTTCTCCGTCTCATTCTTAATTCTAAAAGATAGTTTTCTGGGTGTTTCCCTGGTCCAAATCTTTGTGCCAATTTTGTAGTAAGTTCTGCATAAGACATGTAGCCATTCATCGACATACTCCCAAGCACTTTTAAGGCTGGCCCTTGTAAGCGTGTAGCCAAATGAAAAGCCGCATCTCTGTCTGTCCACTTATTTACCATCTTGCATGCTTCAAAGTGTTTGTGGTAATCTCTCCATCCGACTCGGCCATCAAATCTTTCTGGAGTAACTTCCTTTCTACTTACTCCAAGTCTGCCTCTGTGATTTTCTCGCTCTCCAAAGTTTCCATGCAGTGTGAACCTGTCATTTTCTTCATCCTCCAGATCAACTCGCCAGTTACTCTTTTGTGTAGAGTTTTCTCGTCGATTGATCCCAGATCTCTCTTGCTCGTGCATATACGGCACCTCTCTGCCTTCAAAGTTAGTGTTTCGTCCTCTGGTGTCCAACAAGCCAATTCTTGTCTGCTGTCTTGGCTCACCACATCCTAGCTCAGGGTAATTAAAATTCAGTTCTGTTTCTACACTCCATTCTTCTCCACGATTTTCCCAAGTTTGTTTCCTCGTATTTTCTCTTGCGGGGAAATTCTGTCCTCCTAAGGTTTTCTTTCTCGCCCCTTGTTCCATTTCAATGGAAACAGCCTTTCCATTTCCAGTTGCTGTGTTTTGGTGGTTTGGGTATCTTGTACTGCTGATCCCTGAGGTGTCACCACCTTCGTCTACTTGAACGTCCATTCTAGTAGTCTGGTACGGTTCGTGTTTCTCCACTTTCGCTCTCCAAAAGTTGCAATCTCCAGTGATTTTCCTCCTCACTGTCTACTTCACGAGTGTCTCCTTGTCGCTTATAATGATTCTTCGTCCTGTTCCACGTTAGTCCTCCTCGTCTCCTCACTGTTCGATCCCACTACGTATTTCTCACTGTTTCATCCCACCGCGTATTTCTCACTGTTTCATCCCACCGCTGCCACCATTGTGGCGGAAATTCAACTACGACGATAAAATAATAGTCGAATTGATTTGGGTTTCCGGCTCGTCACGTGTCTTGCGTCGGCTAAATATAATTAGACAAGCCTACGCGTTCCGGAAAACTGTCCAAGATGTTACCAGGACGATAGCGCTGCCACCAGGCGGAAAATTGACAGGCACTAAACCCCCGGAGTTCCGCCTCACCGGTTTAGTATTTCTAGATCTGAGACTAGGGTTCGTAGTCAAAATATATGACCCAGTAAGAAGGTATACGCAGTATAATGAGCAGTCTTTTTATTCCTAAGGAAAGGGTTCACTAAAAGAAATCCACTCTTCAGGCAAATAATTATTCAACACAACTCAATAAATAATAATTTAATTCCAGTCCACAACAAATTGCAAACACGCCAAGGATAAGCTGTCTAAATGTCTAAAATAAATGGTTGAGAGGATATAGTCAGGATAGTGCTCTCTGCACTGGTCCACAATGAACTGTAGCCCCTAGTATATGTATAGTCACTGAAAATAATAAGGATAGTGCTCTCTGCACTGGGAGGATAATTACTGCTTCTAAATTATTCCAGTCAACAGCTCTTAAATAGCAATAGGCAACTCCAGTGCCTATTCTCAATATCACCAGGCAATTCCTATGCCTCTTATAATTAAATAAATATCGCTAGGCAATCCCTATGCCCCTTATAAATATACCAGGCAATTCCTATGCCTCTTATAAATAAATAAATAAATATCATCAGGCAATTCCTATGCCTCTATAAATACACCAGGCAATCCTTATGCCTCTTCCAGTAACTCCAGACTTATCACAAGGCCTCTGACGGGTCTGCCGGTAGTTTCTTTGATAATCTCAATAAAACTAATCCACTTAATTAATTCAAGGCCTCTGACGGGTCTGCCAGTAGTTTCTTGAATTTCCGATCACTGAGAGTAATTTAGAAGACTGAAATTATTTTTATCCTATTCCTCCATTCCAAATAATAAGTGACTTACAGTGTCTTCCAAATCCAAGCTACGATTATGCTCCTCAGCTCCTCAAGCTCCTCACTCCTCAAGCTCCTCACTCCTCAAGCTCCTAAGCTCCTCAAGCTCCTAAGCTCCTCAATAAGATTTGTCCCCAGCTAAACTAAACCTCCTCCAAAAATCACTATTTCTTACTAGGCTATTACTAATTGTCTCCTCAGTGCTCCTCAAATAAAATCAGTGAAAGCTCCTCAAATAAATCAGCGATCAGCAGTACACGAAACCCAAAACAACTCCAAACCAACCAAGCAGCAACAACACAACCCCGAATTTCCCAAAATCTGCCCTATTTATAGTCTTGAATCGCGCGCCTTATTAACGCACAGACTTTCTGTACGCGCAGTAAATAGGCCACGCCCACAAGTTGTAAAACTGGCGAAAATTACTATGCACAACAAAGATTTAATTCATCTTAAAGTCAACTATTTATACAGTATATTCTTCAATCAAAGTACTCAAATAATCCTTAAACTATACACTTTCAATTCCAAATGAAACCGAACTGTGAAATTCCCTAGATTTCGTGAGAAAGACCAAGAATAAAGTTGTTGAATGAATGTAAATACACCCTAATTCTATTGACCAAAACTTAGTGATGTCATCTCATGAATATTCATGAATGACTTTCAGACCTCAGCAGACGACATCATAGGAAAAATCGGTAACTAATTTCTTACTCCAAAGTATTCATCTAAAAACTTAATTCAAAGACTAAAATAGGTAGAAGTAAATCCAAGACAACTTTCTACTCTTATATTCTTCGGTTATAAAGTCAAGAAATAAGGAGTAATCTTTTAAAACTTTAGACCAATCCGGACTGCTCTTAGAGACTTAGAAGGCGGCCATCTTGAACTCTTTTTTTAGCACGCATAAACACATGTGCATGCAAAGCATGACAATGTATTAGCAGCTGACATCGTGACGGTTGGAAAAATATCAGCGATAAATAACGCAATTTACAGTAATAAAAGTGGATGAAATGTACTCTAAGTTTATCTAGACATAAAGGTAAGTTTGACAAAATGACCGGGGGGCATTTTCGTCACATAGCCCTCCCCCAAGACTTTGCTGTCCTCAGCAAGCGAAATAAGAAAAACACACATACAAATTCAACCAAATGTATTATAACGTTAGTTACTTAGAACAATGTTAACCAATACTGATAGTAACGTTAAGAATTAAAATTAATGTAAATCTAAGTAAAGGCGCATCAATAACTGTATCAATATCAATCACGTCACTTCAGTTGCTTCTCATCTTCCCAAGCAAACTTCAATAAACTTCCATCTCAAATTAACAAAATGATACACCATTTTTACACAGCACTCGCAGTAAATAACCAGGTAACAGTTCATCTTCCTTAGTACTGGCAGTAGTCGCGCTCGCAAAGGCTTACAATATTTGGCATGTCAATGCAATATCAAATCAAGGTTTTACAAACATTCATCAATTTTAAATAATTTACATCTGATTCAATTTGTCTAACAATTTAAATGTGCTTTCATTACGTCATATCTAGTCTACATCAAAAATTAACCAAATTTCTCTACTCTTCCTTCATGGCATAGACTCTCTCAGTCACTTCTTGCTTCGTGACTCGTCCGTCCCGATCGTAGGTCGTGGTGGTGTGTTTTTCTGTTACCTTGAATACACCTCGTGCCAGATTCTTCAACTGAAAATTTCTCCACTTACACTTCCTCTTCCTTGGTCTACTGTCATGGTCACTGTCGCTGTCGCTGTCGCTGTTGCTATCGCCGTCGCTGTCGCTGCTCTCCTCTGTTGAACTGTTCTTTATCATCTTCATATTCCTTGGTTTCCCTAGCGGTGCCTGGTCCTCTACTTCTAAACGTTCTATTTCCTTCTCCACATCTGATGCCATTAGGGAGATGGCGGCCTCTGCTGCTAGGATCTCGTCTTCCTCTCCATCCGTGCCATCATCTGCCTCGTTTCCATCTGACGGTTTCCTTTGCAGACTCTCTCCTTCCCTCTTCCTTTTCTCTCCTTCGTTCTTCTTCCGATCCTCTTCTTCTCTGTTCCTCCGATCTTCTTTCTCTCTCTTTCTCTTGTCCTCCTCTCTGTTCTTGCGATCCTCTTCTCTCTTCCTCAGATCCTCTTCTTCTCTCTTTTCCCTCCAACACTCTACTCTGCTTCTCCCGTCCTCATACCCATTTCTTGTCATCCAAGGTTTGACTTGTTCAATGCGGGGATTGATGCGCAGGATTTCATCACCTGCCCGTGCATAGTGTCTCTTCAAATTGGAACGTCTCCCATATGTGAGTGGGCATTGGCGGCACTGAAACCTCTCTCTATATTCCAGGTGCGTGGTCTTGTGCCGATCATAGTTAAACCTCTTGCCAAAGCATAGGCTGCAAACCTCACATTGGTAAACTCTCCTATCATCTAGGATCTCCTGAAGGTCTTCCAAGTGTCTGTCCATCGTGTCGATGTCTATATACAAAGAAAAAGAAAATAAAGGATAGAGATCATTATTTCGAAACTATTCATGAACATTACGACATCCCATATCTAACTGGTGGGCTCCTTTGTCTTAAGAAATTCCTTCTTTCCGGCATTACTGACTCTTTGTTTCTTTTAGTGTTTTCCTTTACAGGTGATCCCTCATAGGGTTTTAACCTATCTGCATGAACCACAGCAAAGTCGCTATTTTTCCCCTTCTTGATTCGGAACACAACGTCCGTGAGCTGCTTCACCACTTTGTATGGTCCTTCCCAAGGTAAGCCTAGTTTTGGACTCTTCCCTTTCTTTCTTGCTGGATTATGAAGCCACACATACATGCCCTCATTGATTTTGCATTTCTCGGCCCTTTTATTATAGTTCCTCTTTTGATGTTCAGCTGCACCTGTTAAACATTTCCTTGCCCTTTCATGCGCTACATATAAGTGTTCCCTTAACTCTTCTGCATAATCACTACGGTCACAAGAAATTTCCTTGTCAGGTTTCTCTAGTGTTAAATCTATGGGCAGCTCTACATTCCTCCCCAACATCATCATATTCGGAGTGTCCTGAATAGACTCTTGTACAGCACTCCTATAAGCAAACATTGCATAGGGTACGTGCTCATCCCAGTCCTTTTGATTCCTGACTGGGTCAACTAAAGTAGCTACCATATTCATCAACGTCCTATTAAATCTCTCCACAAAACCATCAGATTTTGGGTTGTAACCTAGTCTTCTGTATTCCTAATAAACTACAAACTTCAGCCACTACTCTAGACTCAAAGTTTCGACCTTGATCGCTGTGTACCTCTCTCGGTACACCAAAGCGACAAATAAACTGCTCCACTAATGTCCTAGCAATAACCTCTGCTGTCTGATTTGGTAGGGGATACGCCTCTACCCATTTAGTAAAATAATCTCCTACGACTAAAATATATTTATTCCCTCTGTCTGACTCCGGCAGTGGTCCAAGTATGTCCATAGCTATCCTCTCCATGGGTGCTCCAACTGGGTACTGTTGAAGTGGGGATTTCTTTTGTCTATGTGATTTCCGTCTGGTACACATGCAGCATTTCCTAATGAATGAGCGCACATCCTGACTCAATCCAACCCAATAGTAACGATCCTGCACTTTCTCCTTAGTTTTCCTGATCCCAAGGTGTCCAGCAGTCCTTGATCCATGTAGCTCTTGTAACACTATCTTTCTGAATTTCCAAGGGAGAATAACTTTGTAATCCACCTGTTTACCATTGCCCGATTCCCATCTTCTGCAAAGAATGCCATCTTTTACTTCAAGTTGTTTCCACTGAGACCAATAAATTTTGAACTCTGAAGACATTCCCGATAACTCCTTCCATTCTGGTCGTGCTTCGTTATTTTCCACCATAGTTAACAATTTCCCCAACGTCGGGTCTGCAAGCTGAGCCAGACGAATTTCTTCTTTAGTGATCTCTGGATCAATTGAAACAACCCTTACATGGCAATAAGTTTCCTCCTCCATTGCTGTTCTCTTCCCCAATTCCTTTAATACTGACATTTGTTTTTCTTTGTGTTCTTTTTCAGAACCCAGTTCTGGATGAAGTGTCCCGGGCTCTGGCTTTATAATCTCATCTCTCTCCTGAGTAGTTTGTTTCTCCACTTGTTCTTCTGGTTCTTCTCGACCACACTGCTGACATTTCCTCGAAAGTCCATCAGCATTGCCGTGTTGTCTTCCTGGTCGATGTATCAACGTGATATTGTGTTAGCTGATTGTCTCCAGCCATCGAGCTAGTTGCCCCTCTGGATCTTTAAAGTTTGTTAACCATCGAAGTGCTCCGTGATCCGCCCTTAGTGTTATTGCCCTGCCGTACACATATGGTTTAAAATGCTTCAAAGCAAATATCATTCCTAACAATTCCCTTCTCGTCACGCAGTAATTCTTCTCCGGTTTCGTTAGACTTCTACTGGCATATGCGATTACTTTCTCCAGCCCATCTTGACTCTGTGAAAGTACTGCTCCAAGTGCAAAACCACTGGCATCTGTGTCAAGTATGAAATCGCACTCTGGCAATGGATACGACAAAATAGGTGCGGATACCAACTTCTCCTTTAATACCGCAAAAGCTTCTTCACATTCCACCGTCCACATAAACTGTCTGTTCTTCTCTGTGAGCTGGTGAAGTGGTCGGGCTATGTCTGAAAATCCCTTAATAAAGCGACGGTAGTATGACGCCAATCCAAGAAAACTTCGGACCTCTGTTACAGTCTGAGGGCGTTTCCAGTTTTTCACAGCTTCAATTTTTCCAGGATCCGTTGTAATCCCTTCTGCTGAAACAACATGTCCTAAATACTGTACACTTCGTTTGAGGAGGTGGCATTTCTTTGGTTTCAGCTTTAGATTTGCCTCTCGTAGTCTTTTGAAAACGGTCTCCAGACGTTCTAATGCCTCTCGCACAGTTCTACCAAAACACAGAATGTCGTCAATGTATAATAACAGGATTTCCCACTGTAGTCCAGCCATGACTCGTTCCATCAGACGTTCAAATGTAGCAGGTGCATTGCATAGGCCAAATGGCATCACACTCCATGAGTAAAGACCGCCTTGCACGACAAACGTAGATTTATCCTTTGCTTCCTCATCTAGTTCAACTTGCCAGTATCCTGAGGCCAAGTCAAGACTAGAGAACCATTTTGCTCCTGCAAGGGAATTAAGTGAGTCCTCGATATTTGGTACGGGGTATGAATTTTTCCTCGTCACATCATTTAGTTTTCTGTAATCGATGCAAAACCTCTTGGTGCCGTCCTTCTTTGCCACTAAAACTACTGGTGAAGCCCACGGACTTGATGATGGTTCAATCAATTTCCTTCCGAGCAATTCCTTAACTTGCTTGCTAATTTCTTCTCTATTTTGTGCTGGTGCTCTCCTTGGTCGTTGTTTAATGGGAGCTGATGTCCCTGTGTCAATCTTGTGTTTTACTAACTTAGTTCTTCCAATATCAAAGTCTCCCTTCGAGAAAACATCTTGATACTTAACTAGCAATTGTGTTAGTGCTTCCTGTTCTGTCTGATTTAGATTATCTGCACTTTCCTTCCACAAATCGTGTAAATGCTCTGGAATGTCATCCTCTATATCAGTCATGGCTCGTATTGTATTGAAGTCTGTCTCCGCTATTATTGGGGTAGTTATGGAGTCCTCTTCGATAGAAGAACATAATCCAATTACTGTTCCTTTCGCTACTGTTGTGGCGTGATCTCCAATGTTCATCAGACGAACTGGTAATGTTTTTGCTTCAGCATTGACTAAAGTCCGTGCCACCAAGATTCCTTTGTCAGCTAGATTACTCCTTTGAAGTCCCTCAATAAGTCTACTTCCTTTGTAGTTTGCCGGTTTCTTGAAGGTTGCATTCACTACCATTTCCTGTCCAGCTGGAATTGTCGTAGTCTCCGTCGTACTAACTCGGAGCTCAAAGTCGTCCTCTTTAACACTTAAACATGGGATCTGTTCGTCATCAATCTGTAAGTTCGGCTTCGCTCTCTTCAAGTTCAAGCTCCCACCTGTCTTCAACAAGAAGTCTAATCCTAAAATTCCGTCATTGTGAATATCGGCCACTATTACCCACATTTTGGTGTGCGTCTTCCCTATTTGCAGGTCACAATATCCACTTCCCATGACTGCTATTGGTGCTCCATCAGCCTGTTTAATTCCTGATTTCATTAGTGAAAGTTGTGGCCTTTTACATTCATCCAGTCTCATGTAAGTCAATCTTGAAATCACCGTATGAGTTGATCCAGTGTCCACAAGAAACTTGACTCTGTTGTCACAAATTATCCCCATCACAAAAATACCTGCTTCCATTACATCTGTCATTGAGTCCTCCAGTGCTTCGTATAGATCACTACCTAATTCTAAAAAGTTCTGCTCCTCTGATTTGCTTGGTCGTTGTGAATCCCCGGCCACCTCTCGACCCGCTGAGCTGGCCGATGATTGTTTAACTGCATCTTCTGCTTTTGCTCATTCGTTCCTCTTGTTGGGCATTGCCGAGCAATATGTCCAAGCTTTCCACATGCAAAGCATGTAATGTTGTTTCTGTCAGTAAAACTTGGCCGTCTATTTGTGTCCATTTCTTGTCCATTGTTTCTTGGGGTTTTCTGCAACTCCTTCACTGTACTTACTAATTCAGTCAGTGATGCTCTCACTTCAGCCAGTCCTTTTTCAAAACTGGACATTTCTTCTGTCATCCTATCGTTTCCAATCATGTTCCTTGTATATCGACTTGGCTTTATCCTATCTCGGCTGTGTTCAGCATGTAGAAAACATTCAGTTTCCAGAGCTGATCTAAAAGCATCATCCAGTGTTGCTGGTTGCGACCGAAAAATTCCTGCTCTTATTTCGGAATCATCTATTGCATCCAGAAAGTGTCCTTTTGCCAATCTTTCCCTTACTTCATGTGGTACTTCAGGATATGCCATTGCTGTCAAGTCACGAATCTCCTGTCCAAGTTCTTGAAGAGTTTCATTAGTCTTTCTCCGTCTCATTCTTAATTCTAAAAGATAGTTTTCTGGGTGTTTCCCTGGTCCAAATCTTTGTGCCAATTTTGTAGTAAGTTCTGCATAAGACATGTAGCCATTCATCGACATACTCCCAAGCACTTTTAAGGCTGGCCCTTGTAAGCGTGTAGCCAAATGAAAAGCCGCATCTCTGTCTGTCCACTTATTTACCATCTTGCATGCTTCAAAGTGTTTGTGGTAATCTCTCCATCCGACTCGGCCATCAAATCTTTCTGGAGTAACTTCCTTTCTACTTACTCCAAGTCTGCCTCTGTGATTTTCTCGCTCTCCAAAGTTTCCATGCAGTGTGAACCTGTCATTTTCTTCATCCTCCAGATCAACTCGCCAGTTACTCTTTTGTGTAGAGTTTTCTCGTCGATTGATCCCAGATCTCTCTTGCTCGTGCATATACGGCACCTCTCTGCCTTCAAAGTTAGTGTTTCGTCCTCTGGTGTCCAACAAGCCAATTCTTGTCTGCTGTCTTGGCTCACCACATCCTAGCTCAGGGTAATTAAAATTCAGTTCTGTTTCTACACTCCATTCTTCTCCACGATTTTCCCAAGTTTGTTTCCTCGTATTTTCTCTTGCGGGGAAATTCTGTCCTCCTAAGGTTTTCTTTCTCGCCCCTTGTTCCATTTCAATGGAAACAGCCTTTCCATTTCCAGTTGCTGTGTTTTGGTGGTTTGGGTATCTTGTACTGCTGATCCCTGAGGTGTCACCACCTTCGTCTACTTGAACGTCCATTCTAGTAGTCTGGTACGGTTCGTGTTTCTCCACTTTCGCTCTCCAAAAGTTGCAATCTCCAGTGATTTTCCTCCTCACTGTCTACTTCACGAGTGTCTCCTTGTCGCTTATAATGATTCTTCGTCCTGTTCCACGTTAGTCCTCCTCGTCTCCTCACTGTTCGATCCCACTACGTATTTCTCACTGTTTCATCCCACCGCGTATTTCTCACTGTTTCATCCCACCGCTGCCACCATTGTGGCGGAAATTCAACTACGACGATAAAATAATAGTCGAATTGATTTGGGTTTCCGGCTCGTCACGTGTCTTGCGTCGGCTAAATATAATTAGACAAGCCTACGCGTTCCGGAAAACTGTCCAAGATGTTACCAGGACGATAGCGCTGCCACCAGGCGGAAAATTGACAGGCACTAAACCCCCGGAGTTCCGCCTCACCGGTTTAGTATTTCTAGATCTGAGACTAGGGTTCGTAGTCAAAATATATGACCCAGTAAGAAGGTATACGCAGTATAATGAGCAGTCTTTTTATTCCTAAGGAAAGGGTTCACTAAAAGAAATCCACTCTTCAGGCAAATATTCAACACAACTCAATAAATAATAATTTAATTCCAGTCCACAACAAATTGCAAACACGCCAAGGATAAGCTGTCTAAATGTCTAAAATAAATGGTTGAGAGGATATAATCAGGATAGTGCTCTCTGCACTGGTCCACAATGAACTGTAGCCCCTAGTATATGTATAGTCACTGAAAATAATAAGGATAGTGCTCTCTGCACTGGGAGGATAATTACTGCTTCTAAATTATTCCAGTCAACAGCTCTTAAATAGCAATAGGCAACTCCAGTGCCTATTCTCAATATCACCAGGCAATTCCTATGCCTCTTATAATTAATATCACCAGGCAATTCCTATGCCTCTTATAATTAAATAAATATCGCTAGGCAAACCCTATGCCCCTTATAAATACACCAGGCAATTCCTATGCCTCTTATAAATAAATAAATATCATCAGGCAATTCCTATGCCTCTATAAATACACCAGGCAATCCTTATGCCTCTTCCAGTAACTCCAGACTTATCACAAGCTCCTCACTCCTCAAGCTCCTCACTCCTCAAGCTCCTAAGGAGCTGAGGAGCATAATCGTAGCTTGGATTTGGAAGACACTGTAAGTCACTTATTATTTGGAATGGAGGAATAGGATAAAAATAATTTCAGTCTTCTAAATTACTCTCAGTGATCGGAAATTCAAGAAACTACTGGCAGACCCGTCAGAGGCCTTGAATTAATTAAGTGGATTAGTTTTATTGAGATTATCAAAGAAACTACTGGCAGACCCGTCAGAGGCCTTGTGATAAGTCTGGAGTTACTGGAAGAGGCATAAGGATTGCCTGGTGTATTTATAGAGGCATAGGAATTGCCTGATGATATTTATTTATTCATAAGAGGCATAGGAATTGCCTGGTATATTTATAAGGGGCATAGGGATTGCCTAGCGATATTTATTTAATTATAAGAGGCATAGGAATTGCCTGGTGATATTGAGAATAGGCACTGGAGTTGCCTATTGCTATTTAAGAGCTGTTGACTGGAATAATTTAGAAGCAGTAATTATCCTCCCAGTGCAGAGAGCACTATCCTTATTATTTTCAGTGACTATACATATACTAGGGGCTACAGTTCATTGTGGACCAGTGCAGAGAGCACTATCCTGATTATATCCTCTCAACCATTTATTTTAGACATTTAGACAGCTTATCCTTGGCGTGTTTGCAACTTGTTGTGGACTGGAATTAAATTATTATTTATTGAGTTGTGTTGAATATTTGCCTGAAGAGTGGATTTCTTTTAGTGAACCCTTTCCTTAGGAATAAAAAGACTGCTCATTATACCTTCTTACTGGGTCATATATTTTGACTACGAACCCTAGTCTCAGATCTAGAAATACTAAACCGGTGAGGCGGAACTCCGGGGGTTTATAGTGCCTGTCAATTTTCCGCCTGGTGGCAGCGCTATCGTCCTGGTAACATCTTGGACAGTTTTCCGGAACGCGTAGGCTTGTCTAATTATATTTAGCCGACGCAAGACACGTGACGAGCCGGAAACCCAAATCAAGTCGACTATTATTTTATCGTCGTAGTTGAATTTCCGCCACAATGTAAGGGGAGGGCTATGTGACGAAAATGCCCCCCGGTCATTTTGTCAAACTTACCTTTATGTCTGGATAAACTTAGAGTACATTTCATCCACTTTTATTACTGTAAATTGCGTTATTTATCGCTGATATTTTACCAACCGTCACGATGTCAGCTGCTAATACATTGTCATGCTTGCATGCACATGTGTTTATGCGTGCTAAAAATAGAGTTAAAGATGGCCGCCTTCTAAGTCTCTAAGAGCAGTCCGGATTGGTCTAAAGTTTTAAAAGATTACTCCTTATTTCTTGACTTTATAACCGAAGAATATAAGAGTAGAAAGTTGTCTTGGATTTACTTCTACCTATTTTAGTCTTTGAATTAAGTCTTTAGATGAATACTTTGGAGTAAGAAATTAGTTACCGATTTTTCCTATGATGTCGTCTGCTGAGGTCTGAAAGTCATTCATGAATATTCATGAGATGACATCACTAAGTTTTGGTCAATAGAATTAGGGTGTATTTACATTCATTCAACAACTTTATTCTTGGTCTTTCTCACGAAATCTAGGGAATTTCACAGTTCGGTTTCATTTGGAATTGAAAGTGTATAGTTTAAGGATTATTTGAGTTCTTTGATTGAAGAATATACTGTATAAATAGTTGACTTTAAGATGAATTAAATCTTTGTTGTGCATAGTAATTTTCGCCAGTTTTACAACTTGTGGGCGTGGCCTATTTACTGCGCGTACAGAAAGTCTGTGCGTTAATAAGGCGCGCGATTCAAGACTATAAATAGGGCAGATTTTGGGAAATTCGGGGTTGTGTTGTTGCTGCTTGGTTGGTTTGGAGTTGTTTTGGGTTTCGTGTACTGCTGATCGCTGATTTATTTGAGGAGCTTTCACTGATTTTATTTGAGGAGCACTGAGGAGACAATTAGTAATAGCCTAGTAAGAAATAGTGATTTTTGGAGGAGTTTTAGTTTAGCTGGGGACAAATCTTATTGAGGAGCTTAGGAGCTTGAGGAGCTTAGGAGCTTGAGGAGTGAGGAGCTTGAGGAGTGAGGAGCTTGAGGAGCTGAGGAGCATAATCGTAGCTTGGATTTGGAAGACACTGTAAGTCACTTATTATTTGGAATGGAGGAATAGGATAAAAATAATTTCAGTCTTCTAAATTACTCTCAGTGATCGGAAATTCAAGAAACTACTGGCAGACCCGTCAGAGGCCTTGAATTAATTAAGTGGATTAGTTTTATTGAGATTATCAAAGAAACTACCGGCAGACCCGTCAGAGGCCTTGTGATAAGTCTGGAGTTACTGGAAGAGGCATAAGGATTGCCTGGTGTATTTATAGAGACATAGGAATTGCCTGATGATATTTTTTTATTTATTTATAAGAGGCATAGGAATTGCCTGGTGTATTTATAAGGGGCATAGGGATTGCCTAGCGATATTTATTTAATTATAAGAGGCATAGGAATTGCCTGGTGATATTGAGAATAGGCACTGGAGTTGCCTATTGCTATTTAAGAGCTGTTGACTGGAATAATTTAGAGGAGTTTTAGTTTAGCTGGGGACAAATCTTATTGAGGAGCTTAGGAGCTTGAGGAGCTTAGGAGCTTGAGGAGTGAGGAGCTTGAGGAGTGAGGAGCAATGCGGCCTCAACTGTCAGTATGTGGCTTGTACACCAATTGACGCTTGTAAAAAAAGGGGTAGTTCAAACTTTTTTAAAGAGAAATTAATTTTACCAGTTGCAGGGTCATTGTGGTTAGATACGAAACTATTGAAAACATTAATAAAAATGAGCTGATGCCATGATTTTTTTGGAAAAGGAAACAGTTTTTCAGCAGGTTAGAAATACCAGAGCTCTCACCTGAAAATTCTTAACCACAGAATGACACACGCTGCTAATTTATTGAAAAAAATTTAACAAGTACTAAAATTATGTTCTGTCAAAAAATGAATTAGTTGAAATATACTAGAAACATTTTAACACATATAAAACCGAATATCAACTTTATTAACAACTCGTGTACCGTTGAACATCATAAGCAAAATCTAAGTTATATGCACATCGGGTCATTACAGAGGTCATTCAACAGACTGACAAATTGTGACAAACTGACAAAGTCCACAGACTGACATAGCATAATACTGAAACCACAGAGTGACAAAAGTTCCATTGCTGTTCAGTGCAAATTTGTCAGTTTGTGGCCGAGTTTGTAAAATGCTGAACCGCATTCTGACACACTGTGCACAAATGTATAGGCGTGGAAACCTCTCAAGAGCTAAAACAAAATTGAGCATTTTTATTGATTTTTTATTTGTTTTGGGGGGGAAGGACGGTAATTATAATGCAGACACCAGACATTATAGAAGTTACCCCCCCCACCCCCCCCCCAAATAGTTTGCCCAAAAAATAGTGATGGCCAAGCGTCAATCTCCATTTAGTCAACCCGTTTGTTAAATGTGCAAGATTCCCTTTGATATTAACAAACTTATTTTTTTTACTGAATTTGTAGGCGTTTTTCAACAAAGACATTAAGCCCGGTTCGTAATGAATGCAAATGCGAAGCAAATTTATGACGTCAACGCCAAATAATCATGCTGCAATTTCGCAAAAAGTTTAACACATTTTTCCACTGCAGATGTTCACGAGGTCAATTCGCTTCGCATGAAGTATGAACCAGGCTTTATTGTAGACACCATTAAAACATTATCACAAAACCTGAAACAAAGACATTGATGGATTTCACTCATTTGACGTTTAATATTCCATTAACAGTAGTTGCCAGGGTCAATGACATGGAAAATAATACATGTACATGTACTTTTAATCCCCTTGCATTATTTCAAATTGAATACAAACATCGTTTTGATAAATTCACCAATGAAAACTTAACATTGCATCCATCTATAGTGGAATTCTAACACAAAATGTTCTTTGGCCACAAATTCATTGCATATTATGTAATTATATGACAGTCAATATACTTCAGTCCGGAAAATATGCAAAAGTCCATTTTGAATTTCATTCAGTTAAACTCATATGTATAAACACATGTATACACGTGTCCAAAATTATAAAAATTAACATAAAATTCATCATACATGTACTAAAAACGTACACTAATTACATTGACTGACCGACCGAGTGAGGATCCAAAACATCAATCTTATAAAAATTAACAATTGCGTTAATACCCAATTCACAAATTCCACAATAAAACATTCTGTTTGTGAGTTCATTGAGTACTTAAACGGGCGGATCCAGGTTTTTTTTGCAGGGGGTGTCGGCTACACCCAAATCCACACCTGCTGAGGGATGATATCACGTTGCAGAACCTTGTTACACATAAACAAACAAACACAAACAAGAAAACAAAAACCTGTCGCGTTAATTAATTAGTCAGTTAAAGTACGTGTTCCTTCCTCCACGGTTAAAGGGACGGCCGCGCGATCGCCACTACTACCGGCAATAGAGCCGACCCCCCCCCCCCCCCCCCCCCCCCCCACCACCACCACCATTTTTCCCCTGAATCACAGCTGGGGTCACAGAGGGGGAGGGGGCTGATTTCGCCCTCAGCAAAACATTGACGATTTGTGTACAATCTGAAGTGCAGTGAGTGTTTATGGTCGAACTATGCCCGGTTTCTATGTATATGTACAGCGCTGAGGGTCATTGAAGCGCCCTACATGTCGGATAATGTTGAATTGCGCGAGAACGGCAAGTCGGATTATCATAAATTTGGTGTCAAAATGTGCCTAAGGCATCAGCCGAGAAAGTCAAAAAGGCTTAGAATCAAAAGTTAATATATTGCGATACTTTCGCGAAGAAAAAAACTACATGATGAGTGTGGGCAGACTCCGCCCACTTTGAGGATACAAAAAAAATACAATTGCGTATTAAAAACCGACTCAGATTGTGCACATAAATCATGAATGCACTTAGGAAATGATACATTTATGTAGAATTCCCCTTGTCTTAAAGAAAACCCCTTTCTCAGCCACAATAACGGAAATACTTGAGTTATTGGACGAGGTTGGCATTCCCCGGACCACAGACTGACGAAAAGAGAGCCCTCTGTTGACAAATAAGGGTCCAGTCGCAAGAATTTTGGGGGGCTTAAGTATCTCCCTTTTGCATACAGACAGTATTTTTGCCTCCACCAATGCATCAATTCAACAGAATTAATGATATAGCATAAAGTAAAAAAAACAAATAATAAATCAATTGTACTCAAATCTATTTAAAGGAGAAATAGAAAGTGTAGCTAGCCACATAATGACATTTTTAGAATGTTATTTAGCTGATAAAAAAATTAATGAAATAGATTCTTGCGTAGTATTAAAGGAGAGGCAAGATATATTTAAACTTTTTGGGTTTGTTTATCAAATATTGGGAGAATACTTTTCACTTGTTAGATAATAAACAAATCATGTCGAAGGAGCCACAGAATGACACCATATTTGTTGACATTTGGGGGAATGTGAGGCCTCTAGAAAACAATCACAATTTGTAAAAAATTTAAGGTATTTTGATAATTATTTTTTTATCTCCAAGAAGAAACATTTTTCTAACTTGTAGAGCACGTATTTAAGCGGAAATGATATTTTTGGTTGAAATACACAAAAAATGAAATGTGACGGTAGGGTATAGGGGGGGGGGAGGGGGGGGAGGGGGGAGGAAGGAAGGGGGAGAGCAACTTTCCCCCCCCCCCCCCAAAAAAGAAGAGATTTGCCCAAATCTTAATTTCAGACAATCCAAGCCATCTTGGTCACTTCAGTAGCACACACCTCTCATAGGTTTGGGATCTTAAATATAATAAAATCACAGTTAGGGTCTCAAATCAAGACTAAAACTTGTTTTAGACTGAAATGCCAACAATTTGAAATTTCAAACCTTCCTCTTGCCGTTGCAAGTACTTCTTTCCGCTTCTTTTGATCTTTTAATCTGTGCTGCCTCTGAAGATGCTGTGCGAGGTACAGCAGCCGATTTCCACAAATCAAAATAGAAAGCTACAAATATTGTGTATAGGGATATGCTGTATAAAAATATCTACAAAATGTTAACTAGTCTTTACCATTTAAGGAAGTGTGTTTTACTAGGGATAAATCTCCCCTTCAAGATTAATTTTGCTTGACAGTAAAACATACAAAATAATTATTCGGTCAACTTTCTGACATGTGGCCCTCACCACGTTATATACCATGGGATAAAAGTACATTGTGCACATGGGATAAGTAATACCATATAACTAGAAAGAAAATATTGCTTTTTATCCATCCAAATTGAGATGTTTTTGGTTGCTAATAATAATAATAATAATAATAATAATAATAACAGTAATAAGTCTAGTTTTTAGACAGAGGAGCCAGAGGTATTGACACAACGTTTCAGTCAGTATGCTCCGACAGCCATCAGGAAAATGTCTAGACTCTAGAAAGGGAATCCTTAACGAGTTCACGTCGGAGGACGTGTATACACGCACTCAACGAGGCAAGGATCCAGCGAAAATATCTGTCGGCGACCGGCTCGCATTGAGCAAGGCCAGGGTGTGCTACCCACAGATAAAGGCCTGAGCCCGTCTGTCACCCAGGCTCATGAAAAATAATCCCGGCGTGAACTGGTTAAATACCATGCAATTTATTTGTTATGTTAGGATGTGTATTTATTGAATTAATAATCGAGTCATTTGGATAATTGCCACTTACAGATTTATACTTCTTCCTTACTGTTTTCTCTTCGCCATCGTCCTCCATATTGCCCTCCACATCGCCATCGTCCTCCACATCGCCATCGTCCTCCACATCGCCATCGTCCTCCACATCGCCATCGTCCTCCACATCGCCATCGTCCTCCACATCGCCATCGTCCTCCACATCGCCATCGTCCACATCGCCATCGTCCTCATCTTCCATCATCTGTTGGTGAGCATCCTCGATCTGATCCTGTGATAAATTTGCAAATACAAAGGAACAAAGAATAAAAAGAATTTATGCCCTCTAATTTATTAGAATTTCTAATACTTAAATCTGTATCATGCAATCTGTATGTCTAAATATATAAATTAATTAGCCATCACTTTCCACCTTTGTTTCAACTGCCACTCTTGAGGTGTTGATGATGATCCTATATTAGCAATTGCTTGAATTTTATGCCAATTTTGAGTTGTAATATTCTCGAGTACAGCCTTATTGTCATTCAAGGTAAAAACCTGGGTATACATGTACATGTAGCTGGTGTGTACCTGTTGCTAGAAATATATTTTTCTTTCTTGGAGGTTAACTTTTTGGAATGTTTGTGGTTCCTCTTTATTTCAGGTTTGGTAGACAGTTGGTAAACAAATATAATGTACAAACTGGTACAATGTTCATTTAATTGGGCCTTTAAAAGTTTCATTACATGCAGTTCAAAGAGAAAGGGGGATATTCTTATAACAGCACTTGGTGTACTACAGTTTTCAGGCCCAACATTTCACGAAGGGCTTTTACCTTTGTAATGCATGTTTGCAGGAGTGATGGTTGTCATACACGTTTAAATTCAAGACACTTTGGTTTTATTAATGCTAATATCTGGTTAGAGTAGTCTTGACACTTCACCAATTTTCAAAGGCCTGTGTTTGCATCAGAAGAAATGAAAACAATTAGGTATGATACATTTGCTCATAGCTTTGACCTCCCCCCATGAACCACTCAATTTAAATGTATTTCAGATCTGTGAATAAATGACCACTTACAGGGTTTAGCTCGTCTGCCGATGATGCCTCTCCACGCTCAATCTGTTCGAAAATGGATATTGCCTGCAAGTATATAATTAACATTTAATTGAAGTGCTAAACTTTTCTGTTAAAATACCTGTTTAAGGACTAGACTTTGTTTTGTCTTTGTCGTGGCAGGCCCATATGCAGGATATTTTATGGGGAGTAGGGGGGGGGGGGTGGGGGGGGGGGGGGGGGGGGGGGGGCAGTAGCGTATCCAGCTTTTTTGTGCCAGGAAGTGCAAACAATGTCTGAACCGTCTGAAAACCGTCAGAAAAACACTATTTCCTTTTGTTTTTTATGACGCCTCAAATGCCGCCGGGGGGAAAGTAGCCCCCCCCCCCCCATTGAATACACCACTGGGGGGGGGGGGGGGGGCATATTTTTCTGAACAGAATTATTGGCTTTTCTGGCTTAGATGCCAGAAAAGCCTTTGTCTTATTTTAGTTCTATCCCAAATGCCATTGACTTTGTACACGCACATGTACAATTTGAAACCGGCACTTCATTTATTAAACATTGTCAGTTCTTTATCAAACTTTGCCCATACTTAGAAACTCTAGTGACAGTGTATGTCATGAGAGTGATGTCATGATGCTGTCATCGTATGTCCCGTGACATGAACTTAAAGGTCAAAATTGGGGTACAAATTTGGGGTCATAAAAAACCTCTGATCTTAAACTTAGCAAAGACATGCAAGTAGACCCTAAAATAAAGTTTGATGCTGAATAAAATAGGAAAACGGAAAAGCCATGCATCTGTTTACAACAGACGCATAAATTTGGGATTGCACATATTCATCACTTTCTGTAGATGAAGGCCTCATCACCCTAACAAAATATTTATGCATGTATGTATGTATGTATGTATGTATGTATGGAGTTTCACTTCCATGAATAGGTCCCAATGACTGAGTGAAATGAATCGAAAGCACAGGGCGGATCAGGATTTTTGCAGGGGGGGGGGGGGGGGGGGGTGTAATTTTTGTTCATAACGTTACTTTTGGCCAAAACGTTGACTGTCACAATACATGCAAAGGTCTAAATTAAAATGTTCACCTGCAAACAAAATTGTACAACAAAGGGGGTTGGGGGGGGGGGGGGGGGTTCAGTACAGGTAGGCCTACTCTTTCTCGACGTTGGTAGGAAAAAGGACATTAATAAATTTGTGAGGGCGCTGTTCATTTAGGCCTATCATAGACTATGATTGATAGGCCTATTTGTAAAATAAAGCTGTAAAAATGTGCCAAAAAAATATAGAAATTATTATCAATGTATCATAATTTTTGAAATCATGATTGCTATCTGCCTTTTTATTCATAGGTTTATAAGTATAACTATAAGGCATGAATAAAGACAAAGATTTTGAGAATGTGAGTTTTAACTAAGCATTTCTGTCATGGTCATAGGCCTACATGTCATAATCTGCACTCCAATTTGTGTACAAAATAATCACACTTTAGGACCTACTGCATTTATAATTAAACGCGTAATTCAGGGACACAAAAATCCCTGCTTTAAATCAATTTGTCTTTGCTTTGCAAAATCCGATGTAGGCCTAGGCCCTAATCCGAACTTGAATAAAATCGTTTCTTATGACTTGCTCTTCAAAACTAGGAAAGACGTTTCTGATTTTGTGGTTTGCAACTGTATTCGTTGTGGCCTAGGCCTACATAGCATATTGAGCATGTTGAGTGAATGACATGTCCTCCATGGCCTACGTTGAACATGATGACGCACGGGAACGGTGTGCGTTTGTATAGCTATTCAGACCGTGGACCTTTAACAAAGAGGACAATAGGGTCCGCGATTGTGTCAAGGTCAACGTTTGAAAATCGTGTACAAAACAGAAGAGGGACAATAGGAGGTCCGCGATTGCCGGTGTCACGGTCCGCCAATTTGTATTTCGCGCGTACAAACTGAACTCGACTGTGCAAATCAACAGAGGCGCCCTTTTATTTGTTGTTTACATGTACCGACTCGGATTTCCAAAAACACATAACGAAATTCATGAATGGATTTCTCCTCACGGGGAACACCCTACATCCGGGAAATTTATGTAATGAATATGCATAAGTTCCGAACTCTACCTTTTAAAAATGGTGAAAATCGGCCTTCAGATAATCGAATTATAAGTTAAGAAAATTACTTATTAAAAATTAATTATTGGGCCTACAAAAAATCCCCTTTTTTCACCAAAACTACCGAAATAGCTCAATACTCAACTTTCCCTCTCTTGTACGTGACCTTTCAACCTTCGTCTATCGCACGATCATGACGTAAACAGCTGGCGCTCCCGGCCACTAGAAGACCAAAATCTGCACAAAAATTGCCTCTGCTGACTTTCTTTTGGCTAAGTGATGACGTCATCGATATTTATCCCTCCCCAAAATGTTTTAGATAGACCAGATCCAAGGATTTTTGGGGCCAAAATCTATTTTTTGTGTGTGGAGGAACTCTTTGGCAACAACCCCGAAGTGATTCGGCTATAATACTCCGCGTCCCCTGGTCACACGACTCCATTGTGTATGCCAAGGTCAAATATGCATGACTCATACCCGTGGAATTTCCCGAGACGGAGAACAGCTGTCGTGCAACAAAAATTGTTTTCTCGACGAATGGCTTCAATACTCACTTCAACCATGGAGTGAAAACAATTCATTTTAAATCGATTATTATCGAAGTATTTCTCACATTCTTAAAACCACAAAATTTTACATTCTCAAATGAACAGGTTGTTTTAAAAACAGTGGAATACAGTACACATTTAAAACATTACAGGTAATGTGTGACATTTACCAACATAAAAAAACAAAACTACTGAATTACTTGTACATGTATAATGCAATCCTTTCTATTTATAAGCAAATAATATGAAATCATGGCACCTCGTGTGCGGTCATTTTCAAGAAATGTGGAGTTTTTGTATCATTTTCCAGCAACAGTTGGTCGTCCATTGTTGAAGAACAAAATTCCTGACCCGATAATTCCCAAATTGCTCCATTTTATCTGAAGGAGGGTCAGGGAACCAGACTCTTTGTTTTCCTGCATTTATGCACACAAATCCCCCAATAGGTCATGTTACAGTATTTGCTATAAAATACTAACCCCTAAATCCATTCATTTCTGAAAATTACAGCAATAGTTATTGGAGTCATGTACATGTACATGTATGTTTAATTATAATACATACTGTATATTCATAGTTGTGGTCGGAAGATAAAAATTACCTGCAGCCGCATCAGTGACGGCAGTGACCGTCTCACACAAAGGCTTCGGCTTCATGAAATCAAGATGAGAGACATCTGTTTTGGGGTTCATAGATGCAGCACTGGTGACATCAGAGACGGCAGTGATCGTCTCACACAAAGGCTTCGGCTTCATGGAATCAAGATGAGAGACATCACCATCATCTGAAATTGCGTTGACCTTCTCATATAAAAGTTTCTGTTCATCTGATGAGAGATTCTGATTGTAGTCAATTATCCAAGACTCGACCCTGTACTAAATGGGATTATTGATTGTGCTGACTTTGCAACTAACAGAGACTTTGGTTCTTTTTTCTCCTTTTGTTTCTTTTTCGTTTTCTCTTTGTTTTTTACAGGCGTTTCCTTCGTCTTTGTGGTGTCGCAGACTTTCTTTTGAACCTTTTTTATGGCTGTATGGTCACTCACTTTCTTCACCGTTTTTACAGCTGGCTTCTTTGTCTCAATGTTATCACTTTTTGCTCCTTGTCTGCATTGGTCAGCAACATTTTCCACCTTTTTCTCCATATCATTTGGTTTGGATCTTTTTTGCTTATATTTGTTTGCTTCCATCTTTTTCTCTTCATTGTGCCCTTCAAGCTTCCTCTTTTTTGCACTCTCATGCTTGTCTGCTTCTTTCCCTATATTCTTTGTGTTTTTTGCTTCATTCCCCCTACTTATATTTGATTTGCATATTTGTTCAACATCTTCAAAGTCAACAGGATTTTTACTGTTGTTAAAATAAATGTGACACAAAAATGGGTCTCAAATTTCAATCTGTACAAGATTTCCCGATACCACACACTGATCCCCACGCAGTAGTCTACTGAGCTCTTCTCTCTTGACCTTTGCAGCATTTCTAGGAATTATCCTGTCCTCTATAACATCTCTGACGAAGTCTGTAATAAATGCAAAAACAAGTCCGAATTTCATGTCCTGGCTCCATGTTGTGTAACAGAACATGACAGTTAAATGAGTTAGTAAATATTCAGTTTATGGGAAAACTTACTATATATGGGTGATGAGCCCCCATCACCATTTGGTACATTATATATATATGGAAGATTTCTTCCAAGCTTTTTCCTTCTTTTTTTTCCTGTGAAAGAATTATCCGCTAGATTTCTTCTAAAATGGTTATCAGTTATGAAGTCTCTGAAGGTGAAAGTTAGACCACATTTGCACAAAATTTGAAAACAATGTGACGTCATGATGACATCATTCAAAATTCAATTTTTAAAACACATGACAATTCGATCAACTTGGTGAGTACATGTAGGTAAAAAATGGCAATTTTGAAATGACCCAGGACTTTATCATATGTGACGAAACAAATGTGCATTCTTCTGCGGCCAATATCTACAAAACTATTGGTCTTATCAGATTATATCTTAGTACTTGAATAAGTAAATAGCAGTCTCAAGCATCCTGTGAAATCGTGGAACCTACATGTAGTGTACTGCCGTTTTCAAGAAAAGTCGGTTGAGCATTGTTAGAAATATCCCACTTCCCAGACCTGATAATTCTCTAACTCTTTAAATTGCTTCGATTAACTAAAGTAGAGTTGGAGACCAAGACTACATGAATTGTATTTCTTTCCCCCCATCATCCATGCACACAAAATGTTAAACAGGTCAATGTTACAGTATTTGATAGCAATTATAAAACACTAACTCCAAAATCCATTTATTTATTACAGCAAAAGCAAATGCTGTATACAGCATTGTACAGTGAAACACTGCAACACCGAACACCATCCTTGGCTCCCAAATTTTGTGTACAAAATTTACCGAACATTGCACCGAGTAGTTGGGCTGTTTGTAATTCCCAAAAGGCCGCAGCTTTATGTAAAAGAGTGACAGGCGGCTGTTATTTCCCAAAGGAATGGGAGGGAAAAGCCAACTACTGCTGCTTTAGAATTCGGTTAGCTTAGAAAGTATGAACGTGTAAATTCAATGACTTTAAGAACGGCAAACCGGCGGCTGAAAATAGCAATACCAAACAAAATCTGTGGATGCCGCGATGTTTGTTATAGCAGCGTTCCACTGTACCTTCAAACCCTAGAGTATGGTTATTCATAGTGAGGCGCGGAGGTGCAATGTCAACTTTGCAGCCAAGCAAAACGGACACAAGATGCTTGTGCAGCCAAGCGTAACGAACACAATGATCCGAACAATGGATTGAAAATGCAGCCGGCCTGATGGCAATTTGTTTTGGCGCCTATAGGCATCATACAGCTTCAAAGGGTTAAAGAGCCAATACATTTCAGTGTCAATAATTCGGACATAGGGCTGTCCCCGATATAGCGAATATATGAATGTTCGATTATCAACCAAATATTGGAATAGCTTTTTGCTGGTTTGAATATTCGAAAAAAATATGCACATACAGAGATACAACTATGATGCTATTTTAATAGAAAAGTTACGGCACTTGCAGAGGACAGAGGTTTATGGTTCCCGACCATAAAACCCTTGACACTTCTAAAATAATATTTGCAAAAACTTGGGCTGGAGTTTGGTTTCTTGTTATCAGAACATCATATGATCTTGATACAATGCAAAAAAATGGATCGCCGCATGTAAAACACTGGCGTGCTTTGTGTGCAACTTTTTACCGGCATGGCATGCAGTTGCAGCAGACGCCTGAAAGACCTGATCGGTGAGTATCGAATATTCAAATATTCGGTCAAGCCCAGTTTTGAATAATCAAATACTGAATTATTTGAAAATAAACACCAGGGCAGGGCATGATGAGGGGGAAAAACTTTCATGGGGGGACATGAAATTTAACGCCACAACTGGAACGACGGCATGGCCCCGTCATGCCCGTCAGCTTAAGTCATCCCCATGCAATTGTAGGCCTATGATTTTTATACTTAGGCCTCCTGTGTCTACACTGCACGTATTTGTGGATCCTTCGCCAAAAATCGTAGATAAAAGTTCAAATTTTTTAATATAAAAGATTATACGTACATGTGTATTCATGCAGCTCAGGCTATGTGCACATTCCTCTCTGCATAGTCATGCACACTCGTCGTGGTGGGCAGTGTCGTCGTGCGTTGCGGCCGGCCGGCTTGAACGGCGGTGCACGTGGTAGGCCTTGACGCACGCTAACAATTTCGCGCATTTCTTCGCACCGATTAATTATGCCGATTAATTACGTTTTCGCACCGCGGCGACCATCATGGACCTTTGAAGTCGATGTGTGCTATCTCCTTCTGTTTCCTTCCTCCATGATTGAAGTGAGTATTGAAGCCATTCGTCGAGAAAACAATTTTTGTTGCACGACAGCTGTTCTCCGTCTCGGGAAATTATACCTGTAAGACTTAGCTGAACATCTAAAATCTGCATAAAAACATTGGCTTAGTCCATTTGCCCCTGGCCAATATTTTTAAAAGGAGCATTTTTCCACTGAATCCTTGTGATTTATGTGCGTCTTCGCACGTGCTGACGTTCAGTGGGTATTTAAAAATGGCTGACGTGGCAACATTGTGCGTGCGGGAAATGCAGCGTTGATTCTGTGGGTGTTTTGGACGTGGAAAATGAATGTTTTCACAGATTGGTCGTGTTTGTGGTCAAAAGGACGGGAAGTAGATTTATTCCAGCGTTCATCAACATGCTGATGGGTGTTACAATCAGCATAATTTCGACATTGTAAGTAGGCTTGGTGGTGGCAAGATAAGACTAGAGCATGTACAATATAACGTAGTGAGCATGCATAGCGAATGTACATGTACTCAATGCACGATGAATTCTACACGTATTTTGTATAAACACTAAACGGAAAGATTTTACTTCAGTATACATCCTACCAAAATCGGTCAGGAAAAGCAAATTCTGGAAAAGAATCATCCGTCTGTTTTCAGAATTGTGTAAACACTTGGCACAACCTTTGGGGAATTTGATAACTTAGTTGGGAAATGTTTGTGCAATCATGGAGGAAGAATGTGTTTTCTTCCTCCATGGTGCAATATAGGGGAAGAAAGTTTGTGTTATTTGTGCTACATGCAGATGTTTTTCAAGTTGGCACATGTTGATTTCTGCCTCATTTTTACAGATTTTGCTGACATAAATCTTGAAATAACAGGCTGAGCCACATATTTTGATAGTTTTTATCAAGGAGAGTTAATTTATTTCCAAGATTTTGCTGTGGGGTTATTAAAGTAAAATCTTTCCATTTAAATATCACTGGGGCAGGTCCAGCATTATTGGAGGGGGGGGGGGGGGGGGGGGGGGGGGGGTAAGCTCTCTGTGCTCATGTGAGAGGGCATGCAGGGGGCGGACATGCTATTTCTGCATAAACTACCTATTTGATGTACTCAAAGGAAGCAGGTTTAATATTATGCAGACAAAAGCGGTGCATACCTGTTATTGTTAACATCCCCCCCCCCCCCCCCCCCGAGTTTTCACCCCTTTTCAGCTAAAACTAGACCCACCCCTGGATTAATCCCTTCGCCCTGCCATAGATCCAGATTGCCCAAGTTTCCACAATATAAATTTAGAACTATAACCTTCGATGACAGCCAGTGTGTTTACGTGCTTACTATTCCACATGTAATAGAAAAAATACATGCAGTAGTCGGTGTACATAATATTGGTTAAAAGAACTACACCACAATTGATTTCATTACAGTCATAATTGATCATTTTCAATTTTTTTGTTTAAACAACAATTTGTATACAAAGGAAAACATATCAGAAAGGATTAACAAATGGTGATACATACGGCGTACATAATAGCCCAACTTTTATAGTTAAATATAATCCCCAAAAAATTGTCGACAGGAAGAAGTGTTGATAAAGTGAAGGCAAAAACATAGATTTCGGGGTTGTGGGGATGGGGAATATATCTCCACCCACACACACTTTATGACAAGATCACCCCTAGACAATAAAACCAGACAGAAGAAAAAAATTGAAATAGACCAGGAGGTATTATAAATTTCACATGGAAATTACAGTAGAATTGTCGGAAAGAGGGTTAAATTTGGGTTTGTGTATGGACCATAATTAATACATGTGTAATAAACAGCGTTGTGTCCATTCCCCCCCCCCCCCCCCCCTTCGAAATTGTCAGTTGGTTGGTTTTGGAAATGTCATGATACCACCCCCCCCCCCCCCCCCCCCCCCTTTTCCCGGTCTCCACACATGTCATAGTCAAATCATGAAGGCGCGCTTGAGTGAAGGTAAAAATGTATGAGAAGGTATTGCCCGATGACATGTACATTATATATTGTGCATGTACACTGTACGAGCTAGAACACTGGTGTATAAACATGTGAGGTGATAAACTTAAAAAGACTTCAGAATGGAGGACGTCCCAGCCAGTTTGTATAAGTAAATGTAATATGTCCTTAGTGAATTTTGATTGACACTGGTCTTCACAAAATTACTGTGGTCTAGTGGATCATTTGTACTACTCGCCCGATGGCCTAGTGGATATTTTTATGAAATTCAAGCCCTGCCTTGGAAGGGTTGGAACCCAATCACCCTCTTCATGAATGAAACATATGCAGCGCACTTCATAATTGACCTATCGCTGTTTATATTCAGCATTATCCAATCAAAACGTCTGTTCAATATCATGTGACATCATAAATTGTAGACAAACAGCAAACTTGCAAATACGTGCAAGCGGCCGCATGTGCGCCTTGTTCGTTGAAACGCAATAGGTGAACACAAAATGTGATTTAACTACAGGTGTATGTTCACACATGTACATGTAAACACGATGAGAAAAGTTGTCTCGGACAAATCCAAGACAACTCCGGTCAGAGATATGTGTACATGTAGCAAACATTCTACGAGCGCTTGGGCATGCAGTGCGCCATTATATGCTATATTGGGGATGCTGCACATGAGTTAAGTTGTCCAAGAACTTGCTGACGGCGACAGGTCAAATGACCTATTGCTGTTGGGAGTTCTTTGACAACTTAGTACACGTGCAGCACTTGCACATGCGCAATAGCGTCGCGTACACTGCATACACAATCGCTCGTGAAGCGTTTGCTGCTCTCACTGAAGTTGTCTGATTTGTCCGCTTCAACTTTTCTCATTGTGTGTTGTAGTCGAGACCCCGAAGTCCGAGACCGAGACCAAGACCGAGACCTGATGGTCCGAGACCGAGACCGAGAAGACCGAGACCGAGACCGAGACCTCGTATGTCATTTACATAATAAAAGAATGCAAAAAGATCACAAATTTCCATATGCATTAGCCTATGTGCAAAGGAGTATACATGTACATGTACATGTACAAGTAAACCGTATTTATTGACATCAAGAATAAGGCTGCGGTTACACGGTTAACTGACCATTTATCCGGTTACATGTTTACATTACATGTATATCGACATCTTGACTCGAAAAAACAATGTCCAGCTGTACTAGAAACGACCGCGATGGCTTTAAGCGGTATAGAGCACACGCCGCTGATCGTAATACCACACGTACACGTAGTTCGTGTATTTGAGCATGTCGTTCCCAACTTCCCATACATGAAGCTAATGCGCTACATGTACGTTTGGGCACGCGTACACGGCAAAGAAAGAGGTTGTCATCATGTCATGTACTGCACGTTTATAAATCTTTAGTCGAGTAGAGCGTACTGTAATCGATTCTGTAAACAAGAAGTTGTCATATACTGCACAATTATACATCTCGAGTCGAGTCGAGTCGAGCGTGCTGTAATCGATTCTGCACATGTGCTGTTTGTATACAATATTGGTGGTCTCGATACCGAGACCAGCAAAATACCGAGACCACGGGGTACCGAGACCGAGACCGAGACCACAGGGTACCGAGACCGAGACCAGGAAAAACTGGTCTCGAGACCGGTCTCGAGACCGAGACCGGTCTCGAGACCTACAACACTGGTTTTCGTGCATGATTTTACGGACCACACACCCTACGAGTGTGGCAAGAAAGATCGCTGCACCTGCACTGTATCCTTGAGCACACAGCCTGTGCATCAGCTGTGCATGACTCCCAAGTTTGTGATTAAATATCGCAAAACAATTTCAGGGAAATTCAGGTACCACAAAACACATTCAAAAGGCAAAAAAAAAAAAAAAAACGCTCTGTATTTGTGCCCCTGAATTTAATTTAGATGCACAGGCTTTTATACCCGTGGTTGAATGTGTGCGAGTTAGCCCTGCCACACACGTGGGGCTCGTATTTGACGTCTGTTTGCGGACTGCATTTTAACGAACAAGGCGCACATGCAGCCACTTTCGCGTGTTTTGAAGTTTTTGTTTGTCTAAGATTTAGAATGTTGTGTGATAATCAACAGATGCAAATGATTGGCTAATACTTTTAAACGCTGATATGTCAATTACATTGGAAACCTATTATTGTAAGCAAATTACTCCAGAAGCATCCTCGTTACCATGGGTACGATTTTGCAGTGCCATGTCAATTCCCACCATGAGCTTAACCCCCTGGCATTGAATAATTTAAACGTCCCACTCTTTGGGACATTTTAATTACAATGTAGGTCATATTCATTTCAATTGTTTTGTCATTTTTGCAAGCGTAACGCGCAACGCCTGTTCCAAAAAGCGTACAGGCTTAACGCCAGTGCAAACGCGCCAAACTTTCAAAACTGTGTGCGTGCGCGTGAAATTACTGCGTTAATATATATGACAGCAAATCTGCATTGTTTTCCCAAGTCACCCTTCCAGGGGTTAGTGAAGGAATGCACACGCGCACATGGAGTCTAGGATGCTCCAGAAGATGATCGTGAGACAGAGGTATGCATACATTTACTGGTGCCTTTGTGGCATCATCGATGGGTGTGTGAAGTGGGATAGAGTCTGATGCATTCCAAGCAGCTGCTGGCAGTTGGGCCGCACAATTCCACATGTAAGCAAGGAGCAAAATCTGTCATCTGTTCAAAAGAAAAAGAAAGTTAAATAATCAAAAGAAGGCAAACCGTTCAATATTAGCTTTGAATTATTTCCTTTCTAGGCATTGACAGGAAGAAAGACAAAGAACCTGTATGCAACCACAACAATCATCATCCCCATCAATAATAATGAAACAAGCAGTGCTACATTGTATTGTAAAGGTATAGACCGTGTAAGTCTCGCGCATAAATGTCACGATTAAACTTCCGGGCACCTCCGAGACGACTGGTAGTGGTATAGGACTTTTACATGTGCTTGATGTTGTCATCTATAATACTTTGTTTTAACAAAGATCTGAACTATAAAACGGCCATAAAGTTGATGATAAATTCAAAATTAATTTTACAATATTATGACAACATCCATGACTGTCTAAATTATTTAAGAAAAGTGGAGAAAAAGGTTTGTCCCAAGCACCAGGTTGCATCGTGATTGGCTCATTGTCGGGATGTGAAAGCTGGCCCCAAAATCCCTGTACCACATGGATTTTAGCGTTGACGCGCAATTGCGCAAATCGTATGCATGACACCGCTCGCTTAACGCTTGCTTGACATGCTTGAAGGTGTGCAAGCTGGGTTTGATCATGTATGTTTCGATTAAAAAACACCTGGTAAAACGATCGAACAAACATGTACGCATTGTAGGGCTTGTAGAAAATGCCATCGGGTTTATATTATAACACAACACACATGTACCTCATCCCTAGTCTATGATGACCCAAATCCCCACCCCGGGGCTGAACAAAAATTCACCAAATCCCCACCTCGTAGGTGGGGTAGCCCGAGGGGGGAGGGGGATTTATGCACCAGCTATTTCCTAGCCTAGCACGGATCATAGGGCCGCCTTGTACTGCATACGGGCTAAGCTTTAGAAAGATTGGCGCGTGGATGGTGGATGACATACGTATGATGACGTATCTGGACTTTTTCGCTCTCCTTTTCCCGAATTTGGTATACCTATTCATAAGATGGAATTTGCGTTGGGGTGATGTACATTTAATATTGGGTTTTACCCTTCACCGATGTATTTTATAAACACTGTATACTCAGTGTTGTCCCGAGAGATTATTTAGAAAAAATCACTCGGGTGGGACTCGAACCCACGACCTCCTGGGTCCTGCTTTCTAGTGCAGATGTCTTACCACTCGACCACCGAGCTTGTCGGAGTCGGTAGAATTGGCTGGTTCAAATCTGATATAGCGGCGGGTACCGCAGCCAAACTATTCATAAGATGGAATTTGCGTCGGGGTGATGTACATTCAATATTGGGTTTTTGCCATTCACCGACGTATTTTATAAACACTGTATACTCAGTGTTGTCCCGAGAGATTATTTGGAAAAAATCACTCGGGTGGGACTCGAACCCACGATCGACCTCCTGCTTTCTATTGAAATGACAGATATAAAATGACAAAACAATATTTTTTCTTAAAGCTTTTATCTACCTTTCAGTAAAAAGAACAGCGTCAAAACAAAGTATTTCAAGAAAACTACTCGCTTTACACGTTACAGTGTGGGAGTGCAACTATTAAATGAATATAATTTGCCCTATTTGGGGCCTTTAACTTTGGTATTGTAAATTATTTAATATACACGTGCGATGACTTTAAAGAAAGAGAACAAGTAACGTTATTCGTTGTTTTTATTTAATACATGTACCAGAACAAATCACAACTGAAACATGATCAATGGTTTAACAATGACAAAAATGCCTCGACGAAATTTTTGCACCACTTGACTTATCTGTAACAGAAATGCGACGACTTGCTCGATATTTGCCAAACAATTCCGTCGCGTCTAATTGCTGGCGTTTTCGTTTCCCTGTTCGGAAAAACTACACGGTGGATTACATTTATTGGCTTTGTCACCAAATCGCCAATGATACCAGCAGTGGTCACCTTTATGCGAAGTTGGTACTGGAGATCGGGAACGACGTTCGCGTGAACGGTTATCACGGCTTCGATAATTACTGTCGGATCGCGAGCGAGGCCTACCGCGCATCTCTTTTGTCAGCGTGTCAACGCGTTGCGTCAATTGTTCGACCATTTTGCGCAATTCAATCATTTCAGAAAAAATAGGAACATCGCCGACCGCAGATATCGAGCTCACAGCGGGAGTAACCTCTAAAATTCTATCGGCTACTATCGCTAGCTGTTCTGTTCAAGTAACATAGTGTCACTCGTGGGAGCGAGTATAAGCTGCACATTTGTCGGTAATCTTTGCAAAAATAATTGCTTCAAAATACTTTCCTCCAAAGTGTGGTCGCCTAACAACTGTCGCATGCGTCGCAAAAGTTGCGAGGGCTTACGATCGCCTAATTCTTCTGCTATTAGCAGTTGGTGCAAGCGTCTCTGTTCAGATGCAGACATACGCTTAATTAATTCATCTTTTAATACGTCGTACGGTTGGTCACCCGGGGCCTGCAGTAACAAGTCTCTAACTTCTAAAGCTATATCGGGTTGTAAAGAAGAAACAACATATGCATATTTTGTCCGTTGTTGAGTGATGCCACGTGTGGCGAATTGAGCTTCGACTTGTGCGAACCAAACACGCGGATCATTGGACCAAAATGGCGGCAATTTTATACCCACAGCAAATTGTTGACTAACAAGTTCCGAAGTATGAGGTTTTTCCTCATCCGATTCCATTTTGGAACAAATCCAATTATTCAAGTGTACACTCAACTTATTAGTGTCTATTTCAAAAGACCTCAACAGTTCACTGAACCATTTCCTTTTCAGCTGAGACTTGGCATGCAGGCCGTCATATAATCCGGAGAAATCATTACGCAATGCTCTATTGTGTCTGCCGGACTTCGACCTGCGTTTACTCTGCTTTCTTACCGAGGTATGCCAAGAAAGTGTACGCGTGGTTACGCCCAGCTGCAAATTGCAATTAAATGCCCGAATCTGCGCATTTACTTCGTCCAACAATGAATCAATCTGCTTTTGATTATACCGCAATTCATCTTCAGTCAAAATTGGCAACTTCAATTTCTTACTGGTCTGGTACTTTGTGAAAGATATTGTTGGGATTGTAACAATTGAAATTACCACAGTAGGTTTACAAGCAAGCACCTGTTGTTTGAAACTCATAAATTCAGCAAACAAAGCGTCCAAAGATAAATCTGATTGCTGCAATACTTTTGACGGAGAATGAGGACAAGAAACAAATTCAGTCAAATTGTTAATACCAGCGGCTAGCTTGATTATGACAAAATCAAAGTCACCATACATTCGCAATTTTGCCAAAGTTGGTAAAATTAAATCGGCTATCTTGGCACCGCGCACAATAACAAAATCTAGGTTTAACCTATCAGGCGTTTGCAAAAAATAATGATCAAAATAATTGGCTCTGGAATCGGCAACAAATAATTAACGGATTTTCCCAGACATCAGTCAAAAATGAGTAGCCACTATCACGTCGGGGTCACCAATTGTGGGAGTGCAACTATTAAATGAATATAATTTGCCCTATTTGGGGCCTTTAACTTTGGTAATGTAAATTATTTAATATACACGTGCGATGACTTTAAAGAAAGAGAACAAGTAACGTTATTCGTTGTTTTTATTTAATACATGTACCAGAACAAATCACAACTGAAATATGATCAATGGTTTAACAATTATGACAAAAATGCCTCGACGAAATAACCAGTATGTCACGTCCCCGTGACTCACCCTTAGCTGTATGCTACTGCCAAATTGTTACACCACGGCGACGTGACATCGAAGCTCGGCTTTAGTACAGCACTGGCACTGGCACTTCAACAAGAGCGGAGGAGGGGAAGAGGCCGAGTCTAGCCAACCACAGTCTTTTATGGTATAGTAAAAATCTTTGGAAAGTAAGACACCCTGTCTATACGCATGGCAGCACCTGGCCAGCAACTTTATCTAAATAGGCTACAATAGCAAGACGTCTAGTCTTGCGTAAGTCAGCACCTGGCTGACAATTTAAAAGAATAACAAAAGACACCCGAGCCGGCACCTCGCGGGCCATTCAATTTAAATAGACTACAACAAAAGCTCCTATTCGAGGTGCCCGGAAGTTTGGTTTCTCGTCAACTACTTGAACGTACGTTCTCGGGGTCAACTTACATGCTCTATTACAAGCACACATACTCCAGAACATGATTGGAAGACTGGGGTACATATATATACATACATTTACTGATACTTACCAGGACAAGATGCCTAAAGCTTGTGGCAACATTAGCACTGAGGATAGGTTGCTTAGTGGATGGATTGTGGAAGAGGAATTAAGTCTGATGCGTCCCTAGAAAATGCTGGCAGTTGAACCGCACAATTATAAACAAGGAGCAAGATGCCTCATCTGTTAAAAAGAAAATGAAAGAGCAGTATATTTACGTTATTACGTTTACAGGTTTTCGACACGACTTTCCTTCACCAAACAGATCCTTAAAACAATAATTGCGATAAATAGTCCACAGTTCATGCCCATGACCTTCAGCATGGTTCTTACTTCCTAGAATTATGCATTGTATGATATAGCTTTGGTAATATTCAAAAATATAATAAATGAAAAATGTTAATCTAAAGGGTTACTGTTTATAAATTATAAAGATGGTTCAAGTACCAACCCTCCTGAGAAATATTTCCGTCTTCGAGAAAATTGTATCTGAAAACCTCAAAAAAATGCTTTGGCTTTATTCAACAATTGTTAAAACAACGGTTTTCCACAATTTTCTCGTGACTTGGAAGTTGGATGAGGGATAGTACGAAGGCTCATACGAAATTATGATATACCATAGAGGAAGATACGCAGTGGCTATTTTTACGGTAGCCATAACGCGACTTTCAAATGCTATTGTTACGGCATACAATGCGAACGTATATCAGATTTAAAACTGCCTATCCTGCCAAGGCGCTCTGGTAGCTCGATTGGTAAGGCATCAGATTTTGATGGCTGGGGACCCCGGATCAAATCCCTTAAGGGCCGGTCACACTGGCCACGATAACAAAGACGATAACGAAAACGGTGAGAATAAACGGCACTGATTGGTGGACGGTCGCGCGTGTAATACGCGCGCGTTCCATCTACCAATAGGGAGCGTTCATTCGCATCGTTTTCGTTTTCGTTATCGTTATCGTGGCCAGTGTGACCGGCCCTTTACGCGCTGTCCGATTTTTTTTTTTTTTTTACAAACGATTTCTTAAGTTTTAGGTTTTTAATCAAATGGTTATTTTTATTTAAGTACTAAAGTAGATTTAATTTTTATGAGAATTTTTTTTAAAGAAAAATAAAGTCGGAGAACCGTTTGCTATTGAACCCAGACTGGAGCTCTGCCAATGTGTTTTGTGCATAATTTCCGGACACCCACTTTTCGACTTCTGGAGTACATTTAAAGATGCAAAAAAAGTCACATGATTCGAGCAGCAAGTTTCAGAATTTACTTTGTTGATAAGAGAGGATCAAACTTTGAACAGACTAATTTGCATAAACCACAGAATGAGTAACTTTTTTGAGGTCAAAGAAGAGGCTCAAAAACCACAGAATGCAAAAGCCGAGAAAGGGAGTTGTTGCTGAATCGGCATATCCTATACTACTCCATTGGTTCTGTGAGTAGTGCCAGATGAATGGCCAGAAAAGGAGTCAGACTCCTGCATGTAAGTCCGGCCAACAACACACCTGGAATCGCACTTAAAATTACCATGCTGTGTGAGAGGGGATGCAGCCAAGGTGGGGACCTTGGCTCGAACAATCAGGTCTCGTAGATTGCGGGGGCGCCTATAAGCCAATACTGGGTTGTCAGGGGCGGCACGGGCAAGGCGATCTGAAGTATGAAGAATATGATGGTTTTCATTAGTTATTTTACGAAGGAGAGGGAGACTAGGATGAAAGGTGGCGACCAAGGGAATCTTGGGGTCGGCATTAGTGCTGGGCGTCTTTTCCTTGAGAGCCAAATCTCTGGTGATAGATTTGGCTCTGGCGATAGCACGTTGAACTTGGCGGGAGCTGTGGCCCCTGGCAACCAAGTTATTCTTCCGTACATGATGGGAAAATTCAGAATTGTTAGAACAAATCCTTCTGAGTCTAAGTGCCTGGCTGAATGCTATGCCTGTCTTGCAATGCCTGGGGTGACAGCTGGAGGAGTGGAGGTACTGGTTGGTGTCTGTGGGTTTAGAATACAGATCAGTGGTTACCGAGTTGTCTTCCTTGCGGATGGTGACATTCAGGAAGTTGATCTGATGCACTGAATACTCTGATGTTAACTTGATGGTCCTGTGGAAGGAATTAATGTGAATAATAAAAGTCTCCAGACTGTCCCGATCAATGGTCCAGATGAAAAATACATTGTCAATATATCTCCACCATACCCAGGGGCGACATGGTGCTGAGGCAAGTATGCGCTCTTCGAGGTCGCACATGAAGAGGCATGCAAAGGAGGGAGCCATGCGAGTTCCCATGGCTGTACCGTGTACCTGTAGATAGTGTTTACCTAGGAAGGAAAAATTGTTCTTGGTTATTACAAATCTCATGAGGGTGCCAATATCACTGATGGGTGGGGTTGTGTGTCCTTCCTTGGCCAGGGCCGAGGAACAAGCACGAATACCTTCCTCGTGGGGAATGTTGGTGTACAGGGATGAGACGTCAAAAGTCCTGTGGCGTCTACCCCTTTAAGGTTGAACTGTCAGCCGAGGTCAACGCATTCAGCGTAACTATAAACACAGCCACCACGTGACTGTACTAACCACTCGGCACAAGTAAGGCTGGTTGGTACCCTGTATATATGTATAATGACTGTTGCATGCATTTCTTCGCTGGTTGGACAACACGTGAGTAAGAAGGTCATCCATCTTGTTTTTTGGACTGCTCACGGAGGTTTTAGCACAAGTTGCAACCAGATTTCGTCACCGAATTTTGACGTTTTGATATACTCGTTTGTCCTCGTTTTTATGTCGCAAGTTTCTCCGAAACGCGGTGCACACATTCCGGAACTCCGGGTCAGCGCCGAGCCACCGTGGAGACGCACGTCGCCAGCGACTAGGGTGAGTTCAGTGAAGCCAATTAATTTTTGTCCATCAAAAACACTAAAGTCCCAATGATGGCTGTGCTGGGAATCTTGTTCTTGATTCCTTCCAGCTTGCGCAGGAAGTCTGGGGTGTCATGGATGTATGACGGCATCTGTGGAACGAGGGGTTTGAGAAAACTGTCAATAAACAGGGAGATACGTTCTGTGGGTGAACCATTACCAGAGACAATGTGCCTACCGGGGTTGCCAGCCTTGTGAATCTTTGGAAGGAGATAAAATCTGGCAGTCCTACAGTCAGAGGAAGAGAAATTTTTGAGCAAGGAAAAACTCTCGGAGACGGATCCTACGGTAGTATTCCGTGAGATCTTGGCTGAGCTCTACCTTGTTCACATTGTGGGGAGTAGGACAAAAATTGAGACCCTTTGAGAGAAGTTTATGTTCAGCGTCAGATATGGATGAGGGAGAGAGGTTAACTACAGTATTGGAAGGGGTGGTGGTCTAGACTGGGGCCTGGGACGTCTGAAGCGTCTCTGTCTGCGTTGATGTTGCTTTGCAAGCAAGCCACCAATCTTCTTGTTTCTCCTGTTAAGCAGAACAGAGTCAAGGTTAGATATGTTCCTATCAATCCCACCATGGAATTTACTGTATATGTGTCAGAACAACTGGATCTAAGTTCCGAGTCGAGGTGGGCAATATTCTGATGGAGGTTCTGAAGTGTAGTTTGACACTGTTGCGAGAGGATATTGATGAGTTTATTAGAGGCACCATGTAGAATTTGGTTCCATCTCCTTTGAAGTGTCGGTGAGAGGGTACCCAAGCAGGGAGAGGGAGATAATTGCAAACCTGTATAGGAATAAATCGAGAGATGGAGAAAAAATTGTAGTTATCTAGATGGTAAGAATAGCGTAAGGCCTTCTCCCTAGCCTTTCTGAGCTACTGGAAAGTACAAACTGAGTTATTCATACCTGTGGAAAAGGAGAAAATTATGTGGTTAGCAGGCCTACAAAATATAGATTGTGCTGCTCATGTCTGTAGAAGGGATAAAATGATGTGGTTATTACAACATAGAAACACTTGAACAAGAAGACAAAACAAGATATACAAGTCAGAAAGGAGGATCACCACGAAGGGATACTGCAACAGAAAGGTATTAACATGACAATGAATTAAACTTGCAAACTGCTGACTGACTGAATGGATCTGAAATATACAAATCAAAACATTATCTGGCCTGACGTTTCGAACTTAAGCAAGTTCTTTCTCAAAGGCAAATGACAGAGTACAAGAAACAAACATGTAGGGAACCACACATGCATGAGGGGGTGGGTGGAGAAACACAAAAGAGGGATGCAAAGGAGCATGGCAGTGGGTAAACGTCAAAGGGATGGAAAAGGACAGCCAGGAAGAAAGGAACAAAGAAGTGTGGTGTAGGGTAATACTAGAGGAGCTACACGTTATTCATAGAACACGTTCATATTTAACTGTTGATTTTCATGTTTGCCATTTTAAAGATATAAGATCAAAATGTGGCTACTTTTCCTTAAAAATGAAATGTCTTTGCTAAAAATTGATATCAGGCAATGTAGCCTCAAATTTGGCCCCAAAGAAGTCATGCATGCAAAACCACGAGTAACCTAACAATAGAAAAGTATTTATGAAAAAAACGACAGTTAAATATAAACGTGTTATAGTGATACCCTAAGGACATTTCCTATTTTTTCAGACTGGCAAACCATCCTAATTAATAGGCTATAATTAAGCACAAAAGTAATGGTGTGAATTTTCTTTTGCTTTCATTTGTTACCCATTTAGAGATATATTACTTAGTGTTCACATTGCAACAAGGTAAACATTAAACAGTTTTGTACTTCTTATAGGGCTTTCCCGAATATAGCAAATATTCGAATATTCAAATATTTGATCATCAACCGAATATTGAAATAGTTTTTTGCCGGTTCGAATATTCCAGAAAAAAATATATATGCACGTACGGATACGACTCTGATGCTATTTTAATAGAAACGTTGCGGCACTTCAAATGCCGCATTATTTGTGAGCAGAGGTTTATGGTTCCCGACCGTAAAACCCTTAACATTTCTAAAATAATTATTGCAAAAACTCGGGCTGGAGTTTGGTTTGTTATCAGAATGTTATACGTACTCGAAATGATCTTGATACAATGCAAAATGTCCATCGGGTGGTCTCTAATATTGATCGCCACATGTAAAACACCGGTGTGCTTTGCCTTTGCATACAACATTTTACCGGCGCGGCATGCAGTTGCAAGCAGACGCCTGAAAGACTTAATTGCCGAGTATCGAATATTTGAATATTCGGTCAAGCCCAGACTCGAATAATTGAATACGAAATTATACGAAAATGAACAGCCCTAATTTCTGAAAGGAGTGGAGATTATTATTACATTAATTTCATCATTTTTTGGCTATATTTCACGGGCTGTTTGTTTACAATTACTGACTTCATTACTTTTATCTATTATTAATTATTTTTGTTCTCAGCGTAGCAATGCCATCTCAACACAGTTGCAGCTTCTAACAGCACTTCGGTTCTATGCAACTGGCTCATTCTACTCTGTTCATGGTGATCTCCATGATGTTAGCGTAGCATCCGTCTGCAGAATAATTAATCGGGTGACAAGGGCAACCAGTGGCTTGACAAACAGGGTTATCACTTTCCCAGTCAACCAACAAGATGTCACAAGATAACAACAAGAGTTCTTTGCCGTTGCTGGGTTTTCAGAGGTAGTTGGAGCCGTAGACGGATGCCACATTCTTCTTCAGCGCCCCCATGGGTAACGATGAGCATCTATATGTGAATCGTAAAGGATATCACAGCATCAACGTACAGTTGATTTGCAGTGCCAACTACACCATCACTAATGTAGTGGCAAGATGGCCGGGAAGCACCCATGATAGTGCCATCATTCATGGGAGTGTAGTTGGCAACATGTTTAATTATGGCAGGTTGGTGCGAATTTCAATGAACACGTTCATATTTAACTGTTGATTTTCATATTTGCCTTTTTAAAGATATAAGATCAAAATGTGGCTACTTTTCCGTAAAAACAAAAAGTCTTGGCTAAAAATCGATATCAGGCAATGTAGCCTCAAATTTGGCCCAAAATAAGACATGCATGCAAAACCACGAGTAACCTTACAATAGAAAAGTATTTATGAAAAACGACAGTTAAATATAAACGTGTTAATGACAGATAATTGTAATTTTGTAATACAAAAGGAGAAAATACATTGAATTGGCCTTTAATATTAAAAACTTTAGCAACATCTTGAAACAGATGATGTCGAGTGCAATAGGCCTATGGGTTGAAATTAAGTGTAAACAAAGACAGCCTGTGCTTATTAGTTCTATTTATAGGCCACCTTCAAGCTCTGTTGAATTCATTGATAAACTAAGTGATATTATTAATAAGGCCTCCTGTGAATGTAAAGAAATTATTGCAACTGGGAACTTTAATTATGATGTTTCAGTTGACGATGATAGTATGAACTCAAACCCAATTATTTCTTGTTTTGGTTTATTCCAATTGGCGCAACTCATACATGACTCAACACGTGTCACTGAGTCCACTCAAACAATAATCGGTCTCTTTTTCAGCTCCCACCAAGAGCTAATAAAGGAATGTGGTGTATCACCAGTCCTAATCAGTGACCATTATCTTGTTTATGGTCAACATAGTTGGAAAACACCAAAAATTAAAGGTCGCTCAATAAATTGTCGATGTCTTACAAATATAGATAATGATGCATTTAAAGACGACCTCCTTAATGCACCATATCAAGATGTACTGGACTCTTATGATGTTGATGAAGCGTGGTGCAAATGGCACTCCATATTTACGAGTATTAATAACTTTCATGTGTCAATAAAAACAAAACGTATTCGGGGTGCCTCTTTACCTTGGCTCGATTGCAAAATTCTTAAACTTATGAGACAGCCGGATCCTGCACACAAAATCGCAAAACGCTCAGGCTCACAGATCGATTGGGACTCTTACAAAAAGCTGCGGAACAATGTAACTAATAAAATCCGCACTAAGAAGAGTGAATACTATACATCAGCTATAGAAGAAAATAAAAGCAATTAATCTATGCTATGGAAAAAAAACAAAGGAGGTACTTCCTAAGAAACAGAAAATTGCTCCAGATTCTATCACTTCCCCAAATTATGAAGAAAATATTGACGATCCCACCGACATTGCTGATACATTAAATGAACACTTTTCTACAATAGGAAAACGTACAGCTGGAAATTGCCCATCGCGCGAACTTGAAAACAATCATACCTACGCCTCTATCGTTGATTCTCTGGATGAACTTGAAGAATGCACTGTACTTAATATTACAGAAGAGTTCGTTCAAGAGCAAATATCATCCATGTCGGTTGGAAAAGCAACAGGTCCGGATGGCATCAGTGTTAAAAGGATTACAATTGCTTCCCCTTATATTACTAAATCTTTAACTTATATTTTGAACCTCTCCATAAGATGCGAGCAATACCCTAAAGATTGGAAACACGCCTTGGTAACACCAATTCACAAGGGAGGAGATAAATGTAGTAGTAGTTACAGGTAATTATCGACCTATTTCTATACTGTACAGGAGGTGTAAGGCACGTCTAGAAGTAAACTGTAAAATACAAGAAAATATTTTCTGATTGTATAATTTTACTTCACGGTATTATCTTGTTTTGCTTACTCCAGAAAAACAATCTATTTCCGTGAAAGTATTAAACATGTTCAAGAATTGAACTTCAACGTTTGCCTTTTATCCTCGTGAACTTAGAAAAATATACAATTTGATATGAGGCTCCACAGATGCATATTTTACAAAGTGAGACCTTCATATGTGCTAATTACAGTAATTAAAACCATTGTGAACTTGTACTTGGGCATGGATTCCTCTGTAAATACTAAATAGATTCCATTCCACTTCAGTTCAAATCTCATTTAGGCATTTAAACCTCCAAAATTGGCATCACATGTACACGTTTCTTAGCAAACCATATGCGTACTTCTACTTCCTCAAAATTGTATCACTTCAGGATTACTGGGAATATAAGCAGGATTGCAGAGATTCAACAGTTCGTTCTACTCAAAATAAATATCTTAGTGTACTATATTTAAAATACATTGATACTTCCTCTGACCGATCCAATACATACTTGTAAGAGGTGCGTTTCTCAGAATACATTATATTGTAAGATTGTAAATGTTCTAGTAACGATAAGAAATATTTGTAACTTACCATGCAGTGTCCCCCCGACCTGTGCCAACCGATGAATGTGCTGAAAAACACGGGGCAATTCGAACTATTTGGCTGCAAGTGTTAACGTAGCAACGTCGTAACGTGTACGTATTTGAACTGAATTGCAGAACCAACGAAGATGATGATCACACAAGGGAACACAAGAACAGAGTGACTAAAGTAAATGTTTGCACTGAGCCAGGAAAGTTACACCCAAAAGTTTCACATATAAGTGAGAGCATGGTGAGAGGCAGTGGCGCAACAATAGGTTATTGTTCTCGGCTGCACAGCGACATATCTAGAGCATCGCACAATGCAGAGTAAACTGGGTTGGTGCATGAATGGGGCATTGTGCTAGCAGAAGGGGTGCACACATACTAAAGTACAATAGAGAGTGTTCTACAAGGCATTCCCACTTGTTCCAAATTATGACAATAGAGAGAAAGGAATTTGAGAAAGTAAAGGAAAAGAATGTTTAACAAGGACAGTGGAGGGACCAGATGATTTTTATATGTAGATCGGTCACCCTCAACACTAGATTAAGAAGAATTGTAGGTAAGCTGATAGTGCAGTGGAGGGACCAGGGGCCTTATTCACAAAAGGCACGCTAAAGTTTGCGTTGCATGTACTTTGCGTTGCATGTACTTTGCGTGGGGTTAGCGTGTACTTTGCGTGCACGCTTACTTAGCGTAGCGTGGCATTCACAAAAGCATGCGCTAACCGCACGCTGATTGCGGGCCCGCAACGATTGCGTGTGGAAACTAGGTCAGGAGGATTTCCCGACACGTGCACGGCAGCGGTTGTACAGTATTTAATTCCTCCGTGGTTGTATTGACGAGTGCAGTTCTTACGACAAAATTGATGCACCTAAATCAAAACGTAAGACTAGATTCTCCGAAATGGAGGTTTCAGTGTTCTTAGACAACGTTGAAAGGAACTATGGTCTGCTAACTTCTAAATTCACGGACTCCATCACCAGTAAGAAAAAAGGCAAAGCATGGCTAGATATAACCCAAAAGGTTAATGCATGCGGCGTATGCTTGAGGGCAGTTGACGAAATTGGAAAAAAGTGGGAAGATCTGAAGACAAGGACCAAAAGAAAGGCATCAGATATGAAAAAAGATGCCGGCGGAACCGGGGGCGGATGCGTCAAAAACTCACCCAAATGGAAAGACGAATTGTAGGTCTCCTTGGGGAGGCTAGAATTGAGGGAATCGCCGGAGGCGTTGAAACTGAGACTTGGCATGGCGAAACTCGGGTGAGTATATTCGAGGTATTTATAAAAATGTATCACAGACAAAATATTTCACCAGTCTATTTTTTGCACAACATGTATATATAAACATCGTGAAATGCAGTTAATTCTGGACAGACAATGAATCGGTCCAACCTATAATATCTGAAACTTACATGACATGGTACTTTCTCTAAAAGTTGGTAGGCATGTGGTCCCTGTTCCTGCATAACAAGTAAACCCTAATACAATGTGGATTCGGTGTTTATTCCCACTTTCCCACTTATATTTTATTTCTCTTTATTCCCACATTTATTCTTTTAAGCCTCCTGGCGGGTCTTCTGATACGGAACCATCAGGTCGCGACGCATCACCGCCATTTTTGTTTGAGGAGGCCGGAATACCACCGACACTGCTTGACCTTGATTCGAATGCGAGTGAGGCGTCCTACAGTCTGGCAGATGAAGTCGCACCTACGCCATCTATCTTGGGATTCCCAACGGAGACTTTGTCCGAAACAACCTCAGAACGTGGCAGCAGAGCCCCAACGCCGGTTCAAACGAGCACCAGCAGATCGACAACCATTGCTCGTTCAGTCGGTCGGAGCCAAGCAGGGTTAGCCTTGGACGTTGCCAGGATCGAGCAAGAGAGACTAGATATTGAAAAGCAGCGACTACAACTGGAACAGAAGCGCTTATTGGTTGCCGATAAGTCCTTGGCGGTACAAGAGAGAATCCTCTCTATTCAAGAACGCCGATTACAGATTGAGGAGAGGCGTCACTACGAGCAAGAAAGGTCTAGACCAAGTGAGGCTTCAACACGGGCCAGTCCATTGCCTGATACAGGAAACGTGTTCACCAACTTCCACCAATGGCATAACATTTAAAGGGTCCATTTACACTGGTACTTTATGTCCATGTTCACGGATATGGCAATCCGTTAGAACAAATAACAGCCCACAACGAAAGATACCATTATATAGCTGCATGTTGTCGTGAACGAACAGTTCGAATTTATATAAAGTAATCTCTCACGATAGCATTTCGAACTCTTGCCCCATCGTTTCGGTTTTCAGCAGCATCAATCGGATTTAAATCGTCATCTGGGTTGTCATCCAAATTTGGTAGTGCATCCTGAGGTATTGGGACGTAATTATCTTCACATATATTATGCAGAAGTGCAGTTGCGGCTATCACCTTCACACATCTTTCGGGGCATAAAGTTAGAGCTCCTCCTGTAAAATTAGATCAAAAATGCTATTACTGATTATCTTTTGTTCAAAAATATTAAACTAATGGTACATAAGTGGTGGCTGCAAATATTTGGACATGGTGTTGCAGGCGATAGTCCCATCTCATGTACGGACCCTTTGTGTTGATCCATGTTCGTGTATTATTTTATCACAAATGTTACTGATTGATTCATTGTAATTGCTACAGCTACTGTAATTGTTACCGTATCCTACTGAGCCCCATACTTTGGTTCATTTTGTTGTTACATTTCAGTCAGTGGACGAATGAGAACTGAAAAGCTCGTGTGGGGGTCAATGTTCTTTCCTTTACGCCGGAACTGTGCTGATACTTTCAGTTATGATTACAATGTCACCCAAAAAATAGAACAAAATCACAAAACCAGAGGCCATGTCCTCTGCCACCAACCATAGGGCTGCGACCCAAAGAGATGTTGTAAAAGACAATCGTGAGAAGCCAACATGTTTGATTTCTTTATGCAAAATAAAACATTTCGATCACATATAAATTCAACGCTTTCCTTGCTCTCTTTTAACAAAGTGCCTGTAATAGGACTCGCTTGTATGAGACACATGCAATCATTAGCAGAAAAACTACGGTGTCTTAAACAATCATATTCAATTGTTTATTCCACATGTGTTGCATTTCCCACATGGAAAAGGTCGATCATAACATAGTGACCCACATAAAATAATGAATCGTATGCCATAAATTATTTGTCACAAATATTTTTGATGTATCTTTGCCAGAAACGGGTTATGAACAACTGAATTAGGGATACCCTTTTAAGGCAAACGAAATTTACCGAACTTGTGTAGGCACAACCATCTCATCTTCCATCGACCAAACGTGTTCTCGATCTTCTGTCGCACTCGTCTATGGTGTTCGTTGAATTGCTCTTCAGAGGCGTTGTGTGGGCGGGGGATTGGCGTAATCAGCCATGGTTGAAGAGGATAGGCTGAATCTCCTAGAAGGATTCCATCTCTGATGTGACCGTTTTCAAAGTCCTGATTTAGCCGGCATGTATTCCATACAAACGCATCATTCCCGGCCATCTTACTACAAGATTAGTGAATTTTAGCTGGTGGTTGCAAATTCCTTGAACATTAATTGCATGATACCGCTTCCGACATACAAATGCATCTTCATTCTGACTGGGAGCCTTTATGGGTACCAGGCTACCATCAAGGCAACCAAGCACATTTGGTATGCGGTGTCTGTTTCTCTCAAAGAAACCCTCCTTGACGGTTTGTTGATCTCTTTGCAGCCGAGGGAACTTAATCAACTCCTGACTTTTGTTCGCAAGAGCAGCCGACACCCGTGTTACAATCCGGGACACCGAGGCCTGACTGATTCCAGTTAGGTCTCCGCTGACAAATTGAAAATTCCCAGTTGCATAATAGCGAAGTGCGCACAGTACTTGTAGACTTGCTGGTATGGCATGAGACCGTTGTGTCGGATGTTCAATCTCAGTTTCAATCCAATTAATGACCTCCAGAATGACATGGCGAGGCATCCGAAATCGCTTCATTAAATCAACGTCATCATACTGTTCGAAAGGATTTATCCTATCGCGAAAAATCCTATTCCTGCGAAGATTTCTTTCATAGCCGCGTCTACAGCAAGCAATAGCGCCATTTTCTCCCTTCCAATCTGCGATTGCGTTCTTTGCGGGACCAATTTCAGCTCCCGCTAAATTATTCCATTAGCGTTGCAGATTGCGTCCTTGCTAAAATAGCGCCATCTTTGTGAAATGCGTTGCAAACCTTGCGTGGCGTTTGCAAGCCCGCAAACGCTTGCGTGCCTTTTGTGAATAAGGCCCAAGGTGACCAACCGGGTCGACTGGTCACATCAGTAAACCTCTTAATTGTGTGGATCATGTAATCCTACTATAGGCAAATTGAAGAAGCTGAATTTGTCATCTTCTGTAAATAATTGGTTTAAGTCGTACCTAGGCGGTCGTAGTCAGTCTTTAAATATTGAGGGCACAATATCGAAGGTCCTGCCAATAGACATAGACGTTCCACAAGAGTCGATCTTATTTAGGGCCACTTTTATTCATTGTTTATAGTAGTGATTTTCCATCTTGTATACCCCAAAATTGCAACTTATTTATACAACATGTATGCAGATGACTCCACGTTAACGTGTAGCTCCTCTAGTATTAACGAAATAGAAAGGAACTTGAATGTAGCTCTTGCTAGTATTCACAACTGGTGCCTAAGAAACAAACTAGCATTAAATGCCAACAAAACCTAATGTATGCTTATTGGTTCAAGGCAGACAATATCCAACGTCGACCTGAACGTGTGCATTGCTGATAAGGTTATCGAAAAAGTGAAATCTTGTAAATGGTTGGGTGTAGTTGTTGATGAAACATTAAGTTGGGGTACACATGTTGAATACGTATCAAGAAGAATGTTTCGTCTAAATTGGATGTGTAAAACCCCTTGCGTACGGATGACGGAATAGGGCGCCAAAAAAACAAACAGTGCCACCAGGCCGGATGACGCCATTGGCCGCTGTTTGTGCAGTGTCAATCCATTGTTGGATTATTGCGTATATGTTACGCTTGATTGCACAAACACATTGTAGCGGTTCGCTTGGCTGCCAGAGCCGCCGCGGCACCCCGACGTCTCCCGTAAAATACCGTACTCAAGGGGTTTTAAACAGAATTCGTGATTACGTTCCCCAAAGCAGCCTGCACACACTCTTTGTAAGTTTAGTTATGCCATCTTTAGAGTATTGCTGTACGGTGTGGGGAGGAAGGTACATATCTCACGACAATACCCTCAACAAATGTCTAAAAAGAGCCGCACGAATAATCCTTAAATGTACCTTCCTTACCCCCTCAGCTGATATGTTTGCCAGACTAAATTGGATTCCTTTTAATGAAAGAGTTGTCAAAAAAGGCTATCCTTGTTTTTAAGAGCCTTAACAAAATGACTCCTTTGTACATTGTCACACCATGGGTCCGTTTTTCCCAAGGCGGACATCGCAGTGGTTAGTTCTGACCGGGGTGATACAACGATAGGACAAATTACCCTATAGAAACACACATATTTATAATCAACAGAATCAAATTTAATTAAATTCCAACAGGTTATTTACAATTATTTTGGATTTGTCTCACCTAAATATTAGTTTACTTCAAACCCATCACCATAAATCAGTTCCGCTCTCAGCGGGGGAGTCAATTAAACAACATTTTAGGACATCTAGTGCACTTAGCTGTACACAGTCATATGCACCCAGCTTTCCTCTGATAGGGAATTACTCTTGTGGTCCTCAGAATGGATGGTACCGTTGTATATGTACACTGGATCCAGGGGTAGTCAATGGCCGACCTGGCCGCACAGACGTACAAGGGGATGTCCAGACAGGACGGTGTCCACAAAGGACGTCAATGGGAGGGTTATTGGTGGCGCAGTTCCACACAAGAAAATTCACAAAGAAATTGCTGCCCCATTGCCAATGGTGCCACACAGGCTCTAACTCCTTTCAGGCCGAGTCGCCTCAAACATGCTGGCCCCTACCGGGGAACCCTTTTGTTATAAAAAAAATAATAATAATAATAAGTACCCAGGTAATATAGAAAGTTACACATATTATACTTTAGTAACGCTCCATCAAAATTTCACATAGCCCTAACACTGCTGAATCCATCAATATCAATACAAATTTCTACACATCCTGGGGGGGGGGGGGGGGGGGGAATATCAATACAAATTTCTACACATCCTGGGGGGGGGGGGGGGGGGGTATATAGGGTTATTGGAAATTACAAGGATTTTTGAACCCTACTTCGAGTTAAACAATCACATACCGGTAAGTTAACTTTTAAATTTCCCTTCAAAATGTCAGTTCAATAAATGTTTCAACATAGGGTATAAAAAGCACTCAATATTCTTACTCTGAGTAAATATAATAAGTGGAATATAGTTTAACTTACAGTTTCCAACTGGCGATCACAGTGCAAGATTGATGCTGGGACACACCCAAGGCATGTTAAGCTGTAGTCTTGGTTCCAAGACGTCCTTAGCGCGGTGCGCCGTACAGCGCGAACGGAAGCGCCCTCTACCTACACACACACACATACGCCAAGGCCAAATCGCTAAGAACGTCTTGGGCATTTCGCAAGTGAGCGCGCGCGACCTGCTCATGCATAATTTAACAGGCGGGTCAAACGAATAATCGCGCTTGCGCACTGGAGGAAACTCATGTTTTAGTAATAACTTACTAGTCAGTTAACGTACCTTGTACGTACACACGTGCACACACCCCTACGTGTACCATGGTACTTACGTACGTACCCTCGGCCGGATGCGGGCCAGAGAGGGCCGGCATGGCGGCAGGCCAGGCAGGGCGGGCGGCGCGGCCGCCGGGGGTGGAAAGTTTATGCAGTACGGCACAATGGCTTCGGCGAAGCGGGTCGATGTTCGCGCGGCCGGTGGTCGCAAGATTGCAAGTCGGGAGAGTCAAATTTTTTTACAATCCATGAAAACATACTACATTTTTGTACATGTGTAATATGTTGAGGCAAAAAGTAAGCTTTCTGGGTTTATGACTTCTGACTAGCCCACCCGAACAAAGATACTGACAATTTGGGAGACCGCCAACACAGGGCAAGATAGCTCTTTGGGGGGGGGGGGGGGGGGAGGGTGTTTAATCGCGATATATAAATCAAACGGCTCATTTAATTAATTAAAGCACACTTTTTAAATTATTCATTTATATTTTACTGGGGGGGGGGGGGGGGGGGGGCGATGAATGTTGGGTACATGTATGTACAGGCTGTTAAAAATGAAAAGCCAGAACCAACTTGCCCTGTACATGTACATGTAGTTCCACTTTATTTACTTCTCCCTTTAGGCAAAGGGATTCATTTTTTTTTTTTTTATAACTTGAAGTTGATAATCCAGTGTTTTTACATTGCATGCCTTTTTTTTTTTAAGTAACATTATTCCCCTTTTCTTTTCTTGTCATTGAAGTGTTATGTCTACAGTAAGTACACAGAGATCGCTTCAGTAACAAAAACCTGTTAATTGTTTATTTGGTGAGGGGGGGGGGGGGGGGGGGGTACATGTACATACATGCACGCAATGAAAAGAAATGTCAAGAGGAAGCCAAATGTACAAATCCTGATTGATTGATTTTTCAGGTCAAATTGATATCTACATGTAACTTCAAAGTGATTAGAAGATTAACAGAAAACTTTCTGAATTATTAACTAAAAATAACCTAAAACGGGTTAGAAAAAAATACATTGTTTCTCGTTACATTGGAATATCGAGTCTCTGGGTGTTATCAGTGTTATTTTTTTTTTCATTTGAATTAATGCGCCTATCAATTGCTTCCCCCACCCCTCCCCCTGGGCTGCCCCACCCAAGATGTTGGGATTGTCACTTTTGAAGTGACAAACTCCCCACCCCTGGGGCAAAATCCCGACATACATGACAATCCCGACATACATGAGTGGGGCACTCCACCTCATGGTTTTAACTTCTGATGATGGGGAAACAATGTCAAAATTAGTGACCAAAATCACCACCCTGGGGCTTGAAAAACATGACCAAACTCCCACATAAGACCTGGGCCAGCCCGTGGGGGAGGGGTGAGGAAAGCAATTGATAGGCGCATAAAAATTACGCTATCATGTATGGTGGATAAATATATTTTTTTAACAATCATTAATGAAAGGCAGTATGTGAAAACAATATTCTGCGTTTACTGTGCAAGCATGTACATGTCCTGGGGCCAATTTCACGGAGCTGCTAAAGCACAAAAATGTCTCACTTGGTAATTATAAAAACAGGTCATCAGCCAAAACTCCATGTGATTTCCGTGCTAAGCAAATAACATCTGAATAGCATTCACATGCAATATACATTACATGCACATTTAGCTGGTAATCCTGTTTTTATCAAGGTACATGTATACATTTTCATTTTGAGCAAATTTGTGTGCTAAACAGCTCCGTGAAATTGGCCCTGGTACCTACAGTACATGTACATGTACATGTACATGTACATGTACATGTACATGTACATGTACATGTACATGTACATGTACATGTACATGTACATGTACATGTACATGTACATGTACATGTACATGTACATGTACATGTACATGTACATGTACATGTACATGTACATGTACATGTACATGTACATGTACATGTACATGTACATGTACATGTACATGTACATGTACATGTACATGTACATGTACATGTACATGTACATGTACATGTATGCATTGTGCTGCATCTGGCAAGGTTAGGGTTACACATTTCCAGTTATTTTGAAGAAAAAAAAGCACACCAGGTGCCATGCAGGATTTTAAGCATGCTTGAGACTGCTTTTCTCTTTTGCTTTGTCCCGACATAATATATGAAGCACTGTATACTCGGTGCTTTCAGAGAGCCGGTGTAAAAAAACCACAGAGGCTTACTAGGGCGGGATTTAAACCCAATGATTCTCTTCTGCACATCTGACTCTGTGTTTGTGTGATACATGTCAAAGAACCTGTGTGCATCTTTCGGGAGGACAGAACAGAAGAGTGAGTAAAGTTCACCGACGCATTTCCTTGACTGGCAGTACAAAATTGTACGCTCAGTGGAAATTCCTTTTTCAGCAATTTCTTCTTCTATCCAGTTGAAGGTGAGCTGAAAGTCCTTCAATTTGGACTTAACAACAACATACTTTATGTTTGTGCGTTCAGGGCTCTCCTCGATGAGAAAGTAGTTTCTAAGTGCTAAACTGTGCACGACTGTTTTTCTGACATTTCTGGTCACAGTAGCTAGTGAAGGCAATGATGCTGGTTGACCCTTTCAGCACAGAACGAAGCTCACCAAGCTGCCCATAGCACTTCCGAAAGGCACTGCTCTGTCCTGATGAGTGTCCCCTGATCAAAGCAGAAAAGAGGAAATGATATACAATCTGAAATATAGGAAAGGTATTTGGTTTTGTTCAGTTCGCAATTCGAATGTTATGCGCCTATCAATTGCTTCCTGATCAGCCTGCGATAGTGGGGCTAAAAACATGTAGTTCAGGTAATTGAAGTTTTAGGGTAAAAGTGTAGTGTGCATGTACATGTAGTTCTAGTTCACTAGAAAATGCACCGTGCGAATGACTGTCAATGAAATTTGGAGCAGTCTTTTCTCATTTAGGGTTTTAAATATTTTTTTTTTTATAGGAAAGATTTTACTTTCATACACACACCAAAATCGGTCAGGAACAGCTTATCTTGGAAAATACCCATCCCTCTGTGTTCAGAATGATATAAACACTTGCCACAACATTTAAACTTGATAATTTTGTTGGGAAAAAATGTTTGTGTTTTCTGTGTTAGATGTTCTTGGCACAAAAAATGGTCACTCAAAATTTTCACATACATGTACATATATCATGTACATGCACATGTCAATTTCTACCTCAGATTTACAATTACAAATTCTGCTGACATAAATCTTGAACAAAAGATTTTACTTCAATACCACCCACCAGAAATCAGTCAGGAACTGCAAAATCTTGGAAAAATAACCATCCATCTGTGTTCAGAATTTAGTTGGGAATTTAGTTTGGAATTTTTTGTGCAATATAGGGGAAGAAATTTTGTTTTCTGTGTTAGATGTTCTTGGTACAGTGCACAGTGTATGTTCACTCAAATACAAGGTTGATTTCTGTCTCATTAAAAAAAAGATGTTGCTGACATAAATCTTGAAATAAGTTGTGCCACATGTTTGTAATCAATAAGGAGGGTTGTTTATTTTCTAAGATTTTGCTGTTCCTGATCCATTTTGGTGGGGGTATTACACTTTTTTACAGTAAAATCTTTCCCTTAGGCTTTGCTGTTCCTGACCGATTTTGGTGGGGGTATTCATGGTATTATAAGTAAAATCTTTCCCATGAATGTATTGTCACTCACCACTTTGACACGCAGTGACTCTCATCCACAAACAATCCGTAGCATCTACTCCGGACAGATTGAAGTAGCTCTTTTCCACGTTCTGAGCAGAGTGATTCTGGACTGGCAAACAGGATTGAGAAATCTTCGGATTGTTCCAAAATGTGATCTGGAATATCAGACGTTATCTGCCGACTTCAGTCCCAGATGTTCAGCACGATGTAACTGATCAACGGCCAGGGCTTTCAATGGCACGACGACAATAACCAGCGCTTTCTCCTGTTTACCTTCGGTTTTACTTCGTTCAAGAAATCTAAGACCTTGAAAAATTACACTCTTGCCAAATCCCGTTGGTAAATTAACAAACAAATCATGGCCACGTACAAATTGATGAATGGCACTGATCTGATGACTTTTTAGCTTTCCAAAGCCCAGTTTGTTTGCTGTAAAATCGATCGCTTGGTCCACGCGGTCAGACATTTTTTTCCAACAAACAACGAATGGCTTGGTATATACCCCCGGTACTGCGCTGCACGTTCATACGTACGTACACGTAAACCCCACGTGAGTACAGAAACCAGACTAGTGAGTGTTGGCTATTTACATGCGATAATACAGTGACGTCACACGCGCATGCAAATGCCACACAGTTCTGCTCGCGATTTCGCGAGCGGAACTTGCAAAATTCCCTAGACGGTCTTAGCGATTTGGCCTTGGCGTGTGTGTGTGTAGCGAGAGGGCGCTGTCGGCCGCTATACGTCGCACCGCTAAGAACGTCTTGGAACCTAGACTAGTTAAGCTGTAGCTGTGTTGAGCAAGCTCAGCCAAAATGTATGTGCTTTCACATCGAAAGCTAGGGTGTGTCTGCCCCTGCAGTTCACACAGTCACACCATGCATGTCCCCATACACACTTAATCCTTCTGGCATGCCCTAATAAATTAGCATATCGTATTTGCATAAATTTACATACTCCAGGTTTAAAGAACTTTCTGGACTCCTCCAAAAAAAGGGGGGTGGAAACAATTTAAATTACAAAAGAATATTTCAAAACCAACTGCATTTGCAGAGATATAAACACCTGGTGACAATATTCCCCACTTAAGATGATTCTATTTCTTTCTAAAATCATCAATTTCTGCAACTTCAGTTGATTTGATCTGAAATTTAAGCGGTGCATCGACTGAGATAATCTGGTCCCACATTTTGGGATCCCTTGACTGCTCTAATTACAAATCTGTACGGTTGTAGGCTTAAAGCCCAACGCATTACTCGACTGTTGTTTATTTTGGCCGTGGCCAGGTACGACAAGGGGTGGTGGTCAGTTTCAAGGATAAATTCTTGACCATATAGGTAGACATGAAACTTGGAAATCGCCTACACAAGCGCCAAACATTCCTTCTCAATTACTGCGTAAGCGCGCTCGCGCTGCAACAAATTTCTACTTGCGTAGCATACCGGTTGTTTTACGCCATTGCTCTCGAGAGATCCTGCATCAACACAGCGCCTATCCCTATCTCAGACGCGTTTGCGGCAAGGATGTAGGTCTTATCTGGGTCAGGGAGACATAGAATCGGTTCTGTTTCTAAGCGTGACTTAAGTGTCTGGAACGCCAGCTGTGGTGGAGTGTCCCACTTCACTACGTTAGGGGCGCCTTTCCTTGTCAAATCAGTAATTGGGGCTGCTATTGCTGCGAAGTTAGGCACAAATTGTCTATAGTAACTAGTCAGCCCTATAAATGACCTCACCTCCTTTTTCATCGTTGGTCTTTCTGCCTGAATTATTTGCTGCATCTTACTTGGTTTAGGTTTGATCTCACCTCTCCTAACAATGTGTCCCAGAAACTCTAGTGACTGGAATCCCACGAAGCATTTGGATGGCCGCGCCGTCAGTCCTGCCTCTTCCAATCTATGGAACACCTCTTTCAATACCTGTAAATGGTCGTCCTAATTCTCAGTAAAGATGAGAATATCATCAATGTAATTTACAACATTATTCATATATTCATCAACAGTTTACGCATCATTCTAGAGAACACAGCTGGTGCATTAATCATTCCAAATGGTAATACTTTAAATTGAAACAAACCTTCAGATGTCACAAAAGCTGTCTTTGCTTGATCGGCCTCAGCTATGGGGATCTGCCAATACCCTTTGGCTAAGTCCAACTTCGAGAAGTACTTTGCTTTCCCAAGTCTAGCCATCAAGTCGTCAGTATATGGTATAGGTTCTGGATCAAAAATTATAATGGCATTGAGTCGCCTGTAATCAATACAAAAACGGTTACTGCCATCTGGCTTCTTCACCAAAACGATGGGTGAAGCGTATGGTGATTCAGAAGACTCAATCACGCCTAACCTCAACAATGAATCAATCTTGCTTCACTGCTTGTCTCGTTGCATGTGGCGTTGGGTATGCTCGTGACCGTAGAGGAACATCTGACGTAAGATGCAGTGAATGCTATATTAGGTGGGTTCTGCCTGGTAAGTCAGATAGAACGGATCGGTTCTGCTCTAGAATTCGTTTAACATCTGCACGTTGCTTGTCACTCAGACCATCATCAATATGCACATCCTCAAAACCTTCTTTGGCTTCAACTGGAGGAATGACAACTTCTGGCAGACCATCTGTGTCATCTAGATCCTCTACAATCAAACCCACTCCTGCAAAACACAAGGCACCCGATGTAGACACTTCATCCTTCTTACCTCTCTCAATATACAACTTGAGCAAATTTGCATGATAGGTCCTGTCCTTCCTGCAACCTGCACCACATAGTCATGCTTTGCCACCTGTCGCATTATTGGATATGGACCTGCCCACTGCATTAATAATTTGTTGTGATCAGTTACCTTGAAGCGTCTATCTTTGGCCTTCACATTGTAATACCTTTGGTACCGCTTCGATGCTCTGGCCAACTCATCACGAGCCAACTCACAAGTAGACAGAAGTTTTTCTCGCAAGTCAAGGACATATTGATATGTGGTCTTTACCTCGTAATCCACCTTTTCTCCTGTCCAGACGTCATGTAGGATGGAGAGGGGTCCCCTTACCGATCGCCCATACATCAATTCAAATGGAGAGAACCCTAGGCTCTCTTGTGGTGCCTCACGGTAAGCGAACAACAGAGCTGGAAGAAATCGATCCAACTCCTTGGGGCGCTTCGCACACATCCTTCTGAGCATCTTCTTCAAGGTAGCATTAAATCTCTCCACAAGGCCATTACAGATTGGATGGTAAGGCGTTGTGGTGAGTTGTTTTATTGTTAGAAGTCGACCCACCTCTCTCATCACATCTGATGTGAATTGTGTTCCCATATCCGTCAAGACTTCTTCGGGAATTCCCAATCTGGTGTATACTTCGAGTAGGGCTTCAGCGACTCTCTCGGACTCAATTCGGGGTAATGCCACTGCCTCAGGATACCTGGTTGCATAGTCAACGATGACAAGAATGTACCGATTCCCTCGGTCAGTCATGGGGTGAATGGGCCCCACAAGGTCAACAGCGATGCGCTTGAATGGAGTGTCTATAAGTGGCATCTCACCCAGAGAAACCTTACCACCTTTAACTTTAGACACTGTCCTCTGGCATATGTCACAAGACCTGCAAAAGCGTTGAACATCACTTGACACTCCTGGCCAGTAGAAATTCATCAACAGCTTATCTGTCATCTTCTTGACACCCAGATGACCAGCTAAGGGGGAGTCGTGAGCCAACTTCAACACTTTATCTCTGTACTCCAGAGGGACTACCAGCTGCTTGATGACTCTCCCTTGATCCACTTTGGGAGACTGGAACTCTCTGTAAAGTAAGCCTTTATAGTTGACAAACTTTGATACATTTGCCTTACCAGACATCCGAGGTGGATCCTGTTTGTCTACATGTCTCCACAACTTGGTCATCGTTGAGTCATGCTGCTGAGCTGACGCGATCTCACCAGAAGAGGTTTGAAGGCTTTGTCCTTCATCTTCATACTACGAGTCTCTACGGCTCCACCTGGCTTCTCTTCCGTCACTGCTTCTGTTGACTTACTCACTGATGCATATTTTACTGGAGGATGCCATTTTTCATCGGGTGACTGAGGATTCCTGGCTCCTGTAATATTACCAATGATTACGTCATACAAAGGGTTATCCATACACAATGCTTCAATTTTGCCAGAAAAATAAGGAGTATCAACTTCTATACATGCCACTGGTAGCCGCCGCACCGTACCATCCAATAGTACACAGGGCTGTATACGTCCTACCATCTGATCATCTGTCACTATGTCCCTACGGACCACTACCGTACTACATCCAGTGTCTCTCAGGACAGTGACTGGTTGGTGCCCTATATACTACTCCCTGCCTTACTGGCATAGATTGTTCCAGGGTACATGCTGCACTAATAAGGGGAAGGGCCTTACCTGTTCCTGAGGACATCTCTTCCAGTATTGCGTCTACGCAGGGTTTCACTTCCACTTCCAAACATGCAGCACCTGTTTGGGTTGGATCTTCACTGACCTCCGAGGGAAGCTCCATACCTGCACCTACTTTGGGCTGGGACGACTTCGACTTGGAATCAGTATGACCCTTTGACCGACAATTTGGAGCAATATGGCCAACCTTGCCACACTGGTAGCACCGTCTATTAGCATGAGGGTTCTCCTTAGTACTGCTAATTTGCTGCAATGGCTGGCTTGATTTGGGTCGGGTGGAGTCTGCCTTTTTCTTACTCCACGAGTGCAACGCACGCACGCATGTACGCAGCTGCTTACGTGCCATGCATAATTATAGTTACTTTACAACTCTCTAAATTATGCACGCACGCCCGCATATGTACGTGCTGCTCTCACGTGCCATGCATAATTATAGTTACTTTTCACATCACTACAGTTGTATCTATTGCCTTTAATATAGTAGGACAAAACTTCATCCCAAACCTTGGCGTTCAAGTGTATGGACAAGAAATTAGCAGGAATGTGTCACATGGTGTCTCATGACAGAAACAGGAAGAGTAAGTGGGGGAGATATATTGATGCGGTTTGCTCTGGTATGTGCATTAATGCGGATATTTAGGGAAGGATTTCAATTGAATATTCGTCATCAATGGGTGGTTCAATCCAAGGCCTTGGCGGAAGTGCAGTGCGGGTGATTGCATCCAATGCGGAAGTACACATTGATGTATTTTGATTCCCTGTTTATGTCAAAAATAAAGAGAAAAATAGAATGTCAATGCATTTTCACGAGAGACGCATGGGGTGCTTATAGGAAGTCGTAGTCTTTAAATCCCCACAACCGTCCCTAAAATTTCAAATATGCCAAAATGTGTCTATCTGTTTTAGAATGGGGACCCACTTTGGTAGCCCCTCCCCTTAAAAAAAAGAAAACATAAGTTTGGTGCGAGGATACATTTCCTTTATAACTTTGTAAAATTTGAAGGGAAAAAATCTGAATAAAAAATACACATTTGTGTGAAAAAAGACTTTCTCGAAAGAAAATTGTGGACCCTTTGTTGGGGAAGTATGCTAACAATAATGCGATGCATATACAGTGTTGTTTAAAAAAAAACCTACACACTTTTTAATGGAAAATATCTCGGAATTGGGGAATTATGGTCAAATTGTTTTAACATATTCGTCAACTACAACGTCTTTGTTGTATATGGTGCAAATTGTGTTAAAAAAAAGCTCAAATAAAGAAATGTCGATATTTATTAAATGGTCAAAAACGGGTTTGTCCACACGCAAGTCAATAGAATTTGGTAAACAAAATACATTTTAGCAACGCAACGCGTGCACAAACTCAAACTCCAATAAATGTACAGTTATGCCCAAAATTATTCATACCCTATGAAAAATCTGGTAGTTTGCTTTTCTCTCATACATAAAAGCTGGATTGGCGGAACTTGGGCTTTACTTAATGACTTTTAGTTGACATGTACAAATCTACATATATTTTGGTTTCACATCATTAGCATAAAAGTAGAAATAATAAATAAAATGATTCACAATACCCCGAATTTGGCATGGGTATGAAGAATTTGGGCATAACTGTAGTTAGGCCTACATTTATCACAGTCATCCCCTTTGTCAGTAAAAAACAAATGTGTTTACAGTGAATAGCATTTGACACAAAAGAACAGTTGAAGTGTTTGTTATGTTGTGTTTTTGTTTCTTTCCGGGTTAATAGTGAATACTTATTACTTTCATCCTGGGTGGACCTATGAGTATCAATCTTATAGCATGCATGACTCCTGTAGACTTTCGTGTGGACAATCTGTCTTTTTGCTATTTTTCTTTAAACCATTGCCATTTGATTATTTGAGTTTTTTGTTTAACGCAATTTTCACCATATACCCTTAAGATGGTGTAGTTAATAAGTTAAAACAATTTGGCCATATTTCCCCAATTCCGATAAATTTTCCTCTAAAAAAGTGTGTCGGTATTTTTTTTTACCACACTGTACAAACTATACAATACAACTCTATACAAATCTATACAACTATACAACTCTATACAAATGTCTCAAGGCGCCTCACAAGTTGCGCTTGCTCATGAGGACATCATTTTATGCAACATTTAGAGATCAGCGCAATTTGTTTATCATGGGTAGCCTGATCAGTGCATTAGCACTGTTCTCCCTCAGGGCACAGTTTGAATTGAGAAAAAGCGAAGAAGGAACAATATTTTTCTTACAATGATACTATTATTTTCTCCGTTTACGAAATTTACAGTGGGTGGCAACTGGGGAGTCGACGATATATTTTGCTATGAGGGGGGCGTGCTCCCCCCACGCCCCCCCCCCCCCCCCCCCGGCTACGCCGCTGGGTAGAAGGCGAGGAAAGAACCAGTACAAGAACCCATGGAGGAAGGACATTTCCTTCCTCCATGAAGAACCTTAGCGCTCCTAATTTGTTCTCTGCCCTCACTGCAGGTACCCATTTATGGGTCTGGGTGGAGAGAGGCCATTGTAGTAAAGTGTCTTGCCCAAGAACACAAGCATCATGATCGCCGGCAGGGTTGGAACCCTCATGGGTCAGGCACCATTACTAGACCACGGCGCTCTTCCACATGCCTGTAGGCCTACATCACTTCTGCTATCTTCCCCCGTTCCCCTACTTTGCAAACGCTTACCCACATCGAAACACCCTCGCTGATTCTTTTATTTCTTCATTTGGATTCTTATTTTTTAAAGGAAAACAAACGGGCATGCAATTGACGTGAAATCGTAGAAGATAACAGATGCCCCATAGAGCAAGAGATTCCTATGATTCAGTGGTTGCACATGTGCAATGAATTACCCTTCATGCAGTGATGACACTATCCATGTATTTTTTCTTGAGATCTATTTTGGCATTTATCACGCGTCTGCGGGACGGAGAGGGGTTTCCCCGCAGCGTCTGGACGGTATGGGATTATCCCAGGATAGCAAGTGATTCGTACAATTCGCAATCACCTCGTATATATACAGCTGCGCGAGGGGAGGATTGCAGATAATGTGCTGAATTTGTTCGTGCCGTAAGCACTTAAAGCTAGATTACAACATTCACATTTGTTGTCCTTTTCAGAAATGAATGGATTTTGGGGTGAGTATTTTATAGCGAAAGACTGTGTGAATAAATTCTAGGAAAACATAAAGAGAAAAAAATGCTGTTTTGTAGTCTGGTTCCCTAACCCTACTTCGGACAAAACAGAGCATTTAGAGACGCCGTCAGGGAATTATCAGTTCTGTGAACTAGACTATTTCCGACGATGTTCGGCTGATTATCACTGAACTTCATTAAAAATGGGCTGCATAGTGTGTCTTGGGCATGATGGCCTTTTTGGGTGACGCACATGCAAGCAAGTAAATGTGCCAATCAGCGTTTTGAATCATAAACCTCTATGAAATTTGACTGTTTCGCACCTCGCGAAAATAAGGCCTATACAGATGATGTGACGTGAACTCAGTGGCGTATCCAGCGGGGGTGAGGGGGGTGGGGGGGGGGGGGGGGTGGATGGGTAAGGGGGGAACTTTACCCCTGGCGGTATTTGAGGAGTCATAAAAACCAAAAAGGAATATTTTTAAGACGGTCTTAAGACGGTTCAGACGTTGTTTAACAATAAACATATTAATTTCAAAGAATTTTAACAAAACTGACTATTAATTTTGAGGGCAAATGAGCACGCTGTGAATAGGTTATTGTTGTGGTCTCATGCGTGTCTCTGGCTTTTGTTATGAACAATACGGCTAAAACTGCAGTCGACGCCGACGCAGTTTGGTCTGCAGCAATACTAACTGCAACAATGGCTCATCAGGAAGAATGGGGTGGCGTAAAGGTGCATTAAGCACTTATAAAGAACCACCAAAATGACATCGTCACGCGCATCGCGCCTTGTGCCTATTCAATAAGACCTTGTGCCTATTCAATAAGGCCTTGTGCACTTTCAGTAATACATGACGATGTCGTTTTGGTTGTTCTGGAACAGTGCCTTCCGCATTAACTACGGTACCTGCCTGGATTCGTGTACGGGAAGTTACCGTTATTTGCACTCAACATGAATTAATAATTGGGAACATAAGACTGAATCATTTATAAACGCGTGGTAGTCGGAAATCATGATACCTCAAGTTCACAGTCGAGCTAGCTAGTCACGGCTGGCACATTTCCTTCCTAAGTTCCCATCGTCCTTGTATTCCAAAATGTATATCTTTGTGGAGACCAGGCTTTGTTCTTTCCTTTGTTCCTGTACTTAAGCATTCCCCCATAGACTTTGTTTACAAATTTCATCATGGAGACATCCTCCTCTTTATAATTTCCTTGTGGAGACCTTTTCATCCGTTTGTCCTCTATTGTTTCTCAGTCTCCACAAGCTAGTGAAACTTTAGAAACTATATATCTCCTGTCTAAAACGAGAAACAAAATAACAACGAACTCTACAAAAGGTGAAGGGTGCGACATCCGGGTGGGAGGGGTATGTGGTGCCCAACCAAGTGTGACTGTTTCAAATTTTGCGAAATCATGAATAAGTGACAAAGACTGTGAGGGCGTAAGTGATAAATCCCACCCCCTTAAAGTACCACGATGTAAATATCAACAGGTCAATATTACAGTATTTGCTATAAAATGCTTACCCCCAAATCCATCCAAATGTTGTATACTATTTTAGACATATATTGTATAAAGAGTTGAATCGAATCGGCAAAAACTTCGTGTGTATCTCTCGATGTTTACAACAACCGAGAGAGAAAAGCAACCAATTTACTTCTTCTTCGAATCGGTCACATGACGGAAGGCTTAACCTCGTCCACAGGGTTTACTTTATTTTCAACCTCGTTTCCAATAGTATTGGATGAGCAAACAAAACACACTTTTTCCGACCGACCGACCCTCTTTTCCAATTGTACCTGTCCGAGGGCAACACAACAATTTTATTGGCCTAATTGTTATTCCGCTTGTTAAGATTCAAATTTTGTGATTTCTGCTACTAAAGCCATCTTTTTGACCTCCATGAAAATATTTGTCTATGTATTTTCGCCTAAATAACTCAAATTCACGGCGACTATGGTTCTTTAATCGGTTGCCGGGGTAACCATGGAAATCCTAGAAACTTGGTTTGAGTTCCAACTGACCCACAAATTTCATCGGCCGAAGCGTTCTGTGGTTATATAAGTTTGGTGGAGGGCATATTGTCAACCCCCCCCCCCCCCCCCCCGATCCGATCCTGATAGGGTTAGTAGCTTTCCAACCTCCAACTTTCTTTGTATGTACATGGGTCATTCCATAAATGTGAGGTCCAAAAGTGCGACATTTTTGGTGTCCCTGTTACATAGTGACATGTATAAGATTTTGCAATTCAGGACACATTCTTTAATGCCTTAATTCTGTCTCTAAGAGTGAATGTGTAAAGCAAAGTACCTGCCAAACAAGAAAACAAATAATGTGAAGTCAATTTTAATGATACTTGATGGAAATTACACATGTCAGGTGTAACAGGGACACCCAAAAAATTTCACACTTTTGGATCCCAAATTTTATGGAATGACCCACGTGTATTGAAGTATTGAACTGTCAATGGAAAGAATTGGTCAACTGTCGAACGAACAAAGCGGCCAAATACATGTACTTTGTTTTTTCCGCATCCTACAAACATGAACATTGTCTTCCCATTCCAGCATTGTTTACGGAAGAGGAAAAACTGAATATTTAACAATCTACCGATTCGGGTTCATATGACTTTAATGACATTCGTCACCATGTTTGGCCATTAATTTCCCCTTTTGTGTTTAAATAATTTCCCTCTGTTTTCTTAATAATTTTTTCTTTGTTTTATATAATTAAGTAGGCAGCACAAGCATCATGCTGGTAATACGCGAACCGTGCCAAAATAAAACGTCAGTAATTTCCCCGCTTGAAGCAGGAATTGTCAAATTTCTATCAGAAATAAATATTTCGGTCTCAATATTGGCCGTCTGCCATCTGCAAAATGACGCAGAAACTTGTGAGAATGACCAAATATGTCGCAGCATTCCTCATACAATCATGACATCACGTTTTCCTATCATACAATTTTAAATACTTTCATTACTGTTTGGGTATGTCCCGTCCCAAGGAAAAGGAATTTAATTTTGAAAAATCAACATGCAGTTATTTTTATCGAGGTATTTTCTGCCAGTAAGGAAACTGCGGAAAGCCGCATTCGATTGTTTTCCCTCCAGCGTGACATCATCGCCTGAAATAGATTCGTCCTGCTGCGCGGGGCTGTCCCCTCTTCAAGTATGCGTCAATAAATACGACACCGCCAAGTCAGCGGAGATCAGACATCGCAGACGAACGACAAGAAGTAACCAACTCACCTGCAGGAACTCCAAGTCATTGTGCTCCTGTCATTTTTGCTTCAGTCTACCATCGGCAGTTTGATTTCAACTTCACTTGTGACTGTCTGCTCGTGACAAACACCCAGATCAGAGTCATGGAGAACCTTTTGAAATTCGTGTTTCTGACATTACTAGGAGTCAGCATTGCAGGTAGGTCTGAAACAGCGCGTTGATAGTGATTTATATAATTACACAGCAATACAATTCTTCCGAAACATGATCATAGTGCAACGGCGCTGTGTGGAAAGCAACACAAAGCCATCTCGAACTCGCCCTTGCTCAAAATGCAGGTCTGCTTGTAAACATGATGACGATGACATCTTTCTACATACTGTTCAAGTTATTACCGGTACCAAAGGCTATTTGCTGCCGCTGGCTTAGATACTAACCACTATTATCACACAATGTATAAGGACAACGGCTACACATTACCATTACTTGTAGCACTAAGCAATTTCGCGCATATTTTAAAGGGATCTTTTGTCAAGTACGTTTTTCCCGTGATTTTTTTTAGGTATTGAATACGTGATAGTTCTCTTTGCTCTCCAATATCGTTTGATCATTAGTCACATTATTAATGTATTTACCGTAATAAATGGCTGATGACGATACATTAGGAAAGAAAGTTAGGTTAAGAAACCGAAGTGTGTAGAGGTTTGACAAAGTACCTGACAATAGAAACAGCCTAATGTTTTAAAGGACTTAGCCTAATGCGTCGCCAAATTTGACTGGTATTTTCCCAAATTGTCTTTTGCTGTATATTCATAATTGTGTTATTTTGACAACACAATTATGGATAGATTTACACCTAATTAAGATAATGTAAACAAAAAACAATCAATTTTATCATTAACCGCGGATACAGGTTAACAATTAACCAAACTAACCACCTGGGGCTTGAGAGGGAATTATACTACAAATTAATGGCAATCGTGAATACAATAATTTGGAAATCGTCAAGGGTTTTTCTTCATAATGTCAGGAATACGGTGGAACACGTTCATGTTCGATTTTTTTTAAAGATGTAAGACCACAATTAACACAATTTAATTGTTAGTAAAGGTTAGAAATCTTGGTTGAAAATGAAATACCTGTATTAGAGCCTCAAAATGTTGCTTCTCGTAAGACGTGTATAACAAAATAAGATAAACTGTCTAATAAAAAGTTACCGCCTAAACAAAATATTTAAACATAAGATTTTTCTGGGAAATTGAGACCCTCCAACAATATTTTTTCTTTGTTGCTTCCGCGCCTCTCTAATATATATCCACCTTTGGTGGAACTGAATTGTTGTCGGCCGCAGATAATACGATATTTGTCAAGAAATGAAATGAATATTGTATTGCTAGAAATATCTATTTAAACAACGAAATTATCTGTCGGAGTGAAACTCGAAAATACATGGCACGGACAGTACATCTATAAAGGTGAACTTGTTCTACATTGTAAAAAGATGGTGTTGGGAATTTAAACACATAATTGTACTCACTGCTAACAGGTTGAGCCTGCAACATTTAGGTTTAAAATGTTTGACCTTAATTCTAAACACGTTATAAGCTAAACATGTATCCAATGAGCAGGTGTCAAAAAGCTCAGCACGTTTATAGGTTTTTGACTTTTACAGGGATGAGCTGTATAGCATGAAAACATGCTGAAAGTTGTGTTCGAATGCTAAACGCAGCGTGCGTGTATTCACGTGTGGGATGTAGGGCCTACTTGTGCAAATCAGTCCCAATGCTGGTGGTCTGTTTCGTTTCTAAAGTCTGTGTGCTCTCGTAGTGCGCAATTCAATAAACCTTTTCGACATTCTCAATGCATCATGGGATTGTATGTCAAATCCTATTCTGATTGGCTAATAATATAACATGATTAGCTGTTCCAATTCCAGAACATTGCATTCATCAGTAACTGGTACCCTGAGAGGGATTTACCAATTATTTCCCTACTTTTAATGCCATTAAAAATTGACATTCTTTTTTTTTCGTCAAACAATCCACAAGGGAAACTGACTAGGTAATTTTGAATACATTTTCAAAGTGAACAAAGAAACTGGCAGGAACGACCTCCGGCTTACCGTACCGGCGCTCTACCAACTGATCTATCTTGCCGTATGTTGGCGGTCTCCCAAATGGTTAGTATCTTTGAATAGCGCCCACCCGAACAAAGATACTGACAATTTGGGAGACCGCCAACATAGGGCAAGATAGCTCTGTTGGTAGATCGCTGGTACGTTAACCCGGAGGTCGCAGGTTCGAATTCCGCTCCAGCCAGTTTCTTTGTTCTATTTGAAAATGATCCTCTTTTTGGTTATCATATTCCTTATGCCTCATGCAAAGATATATGAAACGAGTATCTCTCAACTCCAAACAGGTGTTTAGAATCAAATCAATTAATGTTTGGACTGGTTCACAGTGCTATAGGTTTGTTTGTCATCCATACCCACAATGCATTGAGAATGTTGAACAATATATATTTGTGCATGGTCGTTATAGCAATCAATATCATACTTCAGCACTGTACGTGTATGTGTGTGTTTTGGTTGTCTTTAGCGTCTGTTGGTAGTGGTGATGGCGAATGGTCACCAGTCGGACTGCGCATCCGTGATTTGCGTTCGACACCGGAAAATAATGAGCACTGTGAGTTCAGTCAATCCTTACACCAATGCTTGTGCGGCCATCTTGGTTTCCCTGTGCAAAAAAAAAGTGAAGCAGGCTTACAGTATAGCTAATGATTTAATGCATGCAGAAAATTGGCTGTTGTCTTAATTAACGCATGGAGAATGAAGCCGATGTTTCATGAGTACGTTTGCAGTCCGTTAGTGTCCATTGCGTTTTGGGCTTATGGGAAACCCATAGGTTAAAACACGAAAGAAACACAATTTTAAAATGGACCGTAAAACGCATTTATGAAAAGCCAACTTTAGCCTTTGGGTGCACAATATGTTGGGTCACAACATGTTCGCCTCGGCTTCCAAAAATCGAGGTGTAAACTCTCAAAGATGGCTGAACTATATATATCAATTTATGGAGATCATCCGATACCTTTGGGGAATATTTCCCTCCAAAGAAAACCGCCCCTACAAGAAGGGCTGGAGCCAAACTTGCAGAGCGTCCATTAAAAAATCTCTCACTCAACACTCGAAGAAAAGAACGATTTTTATTATGCATTGTCAAAAAAACTGAAAAAATGTGTCAGTTAATAATAATAATAATCATAATAATAAAATAAATAATGTAGATTTGTAAAGCGCACATTTCCACCATCATCACAGTGCTGAAGGCGCTATATTAATACCCCTGCTCATCAGGCTTATTAATCATCCATGAAACCTTAGCACACTGGGCTGTATACAGCCCCAGCTGGAAGTTCACATGTGCTTATCAAACACGTAACCATCACTGCCCTCACAGGGACCCATTTACTCCTGGGTGGAGTGAAGCAACTTGTGACAAAGTGCCTTGCTCAAGGATACAAGCACCATTACCCCAGTTCTTCCAGACATTCTGAAAAGTTGAAATGTGGTTCTATGGATATGTGATAGCTAAGGGGAGATCTATCCCCCTGGCTCTTCCCCAGTCTTGCCTGGGCATAACACATTATTTTCAATAACTTGGGCCAGTTTCGCTGCGTCGCGTTTCCTGTATAGGCCTACGTGGTGTAAGATGCGAACCGACCTTAAGCCTCGAGCATGTTGTAAGAGGGACGACATACTCCTCTAGTGTCGATGCCCTTTCCTCCATGCACCTGTCTCAATGTGACTGCATGCATGTCTGAAAAAGACACAACCCACTAATTTGTGGAGCAGAGCTCATTACTACACGCGCCTACTATTCATATTATCTTTGATTTCCATGCTCTGTTTTGTTCTGAGAATTTAACACCCATCATTTTTCACTGTCGTTCTTCATCATTCACTTCAGTGGGAAAGTTGCCTATATTTTGCATGCGGGGCCAATTCAGGGGCTATATTGCCACAAGTGATGTTCAGTCAAGATTTTAAATTGGTACTTAAAGTAGCCTATTGTGTTCTGATATCTTTAATAAGGGCAGACCTGAAAACCGACAGTTAAAAACGAATTTGTTATTTTCTATGAATTATACTTTAATTAATAAGTAAAGCAGTCGTAAATAGAAAAGAAATCTACAGAAGTCTAGTTAGCCTATTTGAGTCACATCCGGGCATTATTCCCTTTGTCCGAAGTTATGTCAAAATACTTCTGCCACGGCCTATAAGTATCCGGTCGCACGGTTGAATACATCTGACGCCACCGCAGTTTGGTCTGTAACAATGGAGTGGTTAGTTGGAACAATATCTGCGGCATAATGCTTTATTATCAAGACTGTGGTAGTGAAGGGTTCAGGAATCACGCATTCCGATTCGTACGTTGGCAAATTAATCTTTGTTTGCGTGCATGGTGGACATGTAAATAATGATTCTTCCATACTTACACTTACGCATTGATGCCCCAAATACACTTCCTTCCTACTTTCTCAAAATCAAAATCAATTTACATGTCTAACCAAATTCGTGGGCTTTTTAACAAAATCAAAAAAAATCGAACCCATCTATAATAGTTTTCCCGGCTATTTTAAAACATTTTTCGTTCAAATTTAAAGACGCTAATATTCGAATCCCTCCAGCATAATCGATTTCATGCATTCCCAATGTTTAATTTCGACCCGGTGTTTAAGTAGATTGATACAAGTTTGAAATTGAATGGAAAATGACGAAATTGCTTTTGCCAAAAGCAGGTGAATTTCGTCTTGGGCGAATTTGAATATTAATATTAATGAATTCGAATGAATAACGTTTTAAGATAGCCGGGAAAACCTATATTTCCTTATTTTATTTAGAAATCCTGCTATATTATTTTTTTAAAGCACAAAGCGCAATTTATACATTTCCTTTATGATAACAAAAAATCCGATAGCTCATGTTTAAGAACTTACATGTATTGGAAAATTTTTGTATTAAAAGAAATGTTACTCTTTCTCGTCCAAACTCTTAAACTGATAATACGAGGGTGAACATCCCATCCCATCCCATTCAATCCCGTCCCATTCGATCAACATGTAATTTTCCGTCTTCGTTTAGCCAAATTGAGTGTGGTACTTGAGCCCATGGAGACGAACGTAGCTGTAGGAGGGATGATCCGGCTGAAATGCACTGCAGTTGGGCCATTAGCTTGCTCCTTCGAAACCTTCCTTTACAAAGTGGACGGTGACAACCCGGAAGCATCGGTCCTACCCGAAGGACTAGGTGCAAACCATGTCATATCGTATGCCCATGATTGTTCGCCGGGAGAGCACAGATTTATCACGTCGTTCATTGTGGAGGCTGGTAGCGATTCCAACGGGACCTATGGGTGCTTTGTGCGGCAAATACAAATGGGGAACGAGCGACCGTTGACGATTAGCCGCGAAGCCACAGCCGGACCACATGAAGTCCCTGTGTATCTCTGCTCAGGTGAGTGGTATTGGTTGTCACTTCCTTATACACAAGTATTTAGGCCAAACTTGGGTTCATTCAGAGCCGAGTGAGAAATATTTGGAAACTGTCGTGTTAAATGTAGTGTAGACATTGAATTGGTCATTGTTGCAATTTTCAGAAATGGGCGGATTTGGGGGTTAGTATTTTATAGGATATATCGTTCCACCGACCTGTTCAAAGTTTTCCGTTGTTGGATGGCGAAAAAACGAGAGAAAAACGGCGCTCGTTTTCAACCGTCGGGCGGATGATAGCCTTTTATAGGCAAGGCGCACGTGGCTACCTAGACGCGTGACGCGCCCCGAATGCCAGCATGTCCGGGGCGCGCCACTCGTCCGGGTAGCCACGCGCGCCTTAACTAAAGGCTACAGGACAGCTGGAAATCGTTGGAAAACGATATAAATTTCCACTTTTCTTGACAACGACAGCACACCTGCATGGTGCCATCATTTCACAGGATGATTGAGACTACTATTAACTTACAGTCTACTAAGGTATTTCGTAATAATTCAGTAAAAAAAATGGAGGATTACCAATCGTGTACACCTTCAAAGTTATGCTCGTGCTCTATAAACTGAATATTTAAGTTCAATGGATTTCACCCTGGAAACAGTCAAACGGTAATTTTGAAAGGAAAAAAGTAACTTACTGCCAGGGCCGATTAAGTGTTTTGTTACCGCCCTATATAGCCACGTCAACACCAATTTCATGACACTGAAAAGCACTGGGGCCTCGCACCCTTTCGGAAGCTACTGTCGGTCTTCTTTTTCTTTTTCCTTTTTCTTTTTTTTTTGGGGGGGGGGGGGGCAAAATAAATAAGTCAGTTGATGCTTAGTTGACACTAACATGCAGCTACCAGTTTTTACAATTATTGAGGTTTGCTGTTAGAGGTCAGCTGTATGTACGTACTTGCTAAAACTTTCCCAAAATCGAAAATTCAGAAGGAGACGCAAAAAACACTTTAAAAACTCGTGAGTGCGTTTGTGGGTCTGGGTGTATAGGGCATACTGGGGCATTTTCGTAGGCTCCTAATTGTTCGTAGGCCCTGGGCACAGTACCTACTGCGCCTATAGGCACGGATCCCGGGGGGGGGGGGGGTCGAACACCCTCCCCCTCCCTCCCCCCCTCCCCCGCTCGTTGCCAATTTGTTTTCTTTTTTTGTAAGTTGCAAACCAGAAAAGCAGAAACCCTGCAGGTCTTATTTTGCCTATGGGTAAGAACAAAACAAAGAGGTTAAATGGCGCCACCAACGGTGAGAAAGTGTGTCAGCCCCCCATCCCCCGCTTGTAAATTTTGTTTCGCAGACCAAACATTTTGGGAGTCACCTTTCTGGGCAAATTTCAGAACCCCCCCCCCTGCAAACAATCCTGGATCCGCCCCTGGCCTATTGGATAATCCGGTGTCATATGAATATCAGATTCCTATTTTGTTAAACCCTCTCACGTGACCGGCCACTCTCCTAATTATCTTCACTTAGGCATGCGCAATACTACCAATGAGCCCGTATTTCATTGTGACTGAAATTTACGCTACATCGGCCTGCTCACTGTACGTTCTGCACAGAGTACCGAAGTCTGACGTCAGTTATTACGACAACTGGCTCCAAACAAATGTAGATTTCGACTGTTCCTTTGTTAACAACCAGTCATGCAAACACATTGACACGAAAAATAACAAAACTATTCTAGTTCCAAACATTGCATTGACGTCATCAATTCGGTACTCTATTGTATTTGGTCTTCCGCTTTATTGTGTGCTATGCACGAAGATTGCCCTATAGGCTACGGCGCGCCCCACTCCAGTTCTAAATTGTAAACATATTACATCTGTTACTCTCAGGGGCCGATTTATTGTGTGATGTCTCATTAGAAATAATATATTAAAGTTATATAATGTTAACAAATTATCAATAACATTTTATAAACAAATTCGGGGTGCCACGCCTAAAAGTATAGACACTGCATCTTTATTATTGTAAAGAAAGTGACCTACGGTTGTGCATGCATGTTTTATTGGGGCCTCATTGAGGACTACATTGCTGGTAATCGATTTTTCTTTCAGCCAAGAGTTTCAAATTTTCACTGAAAACTAGTCACATTGACGGGTCAGTCATAAACAAAACAATATTCTGTACGGAAGTAGCATACCCTAAATGTGTCCTTGTGTTTCAAAATAGAACCGCATCTCACAATGGAAAATACTTCCCTGGGTGGCGGCCACCACATCATCAGTGCTGAAGAGAACTGCAGCTTCCACGGGTTGCTGACATGGCTGGTCAACGGCTGGCCTGTTCCACGAGAGGCCAATGACCCCTCCTCCTTTGCCGTGCAGAAGGAAAACGACTCGCTTGAGATTTACCGGACCGCGGGATGTGACCCGAACGCCAAGGAAAGTCGGTGCAACGTCACCGCTAAGTTGAGGTACTTCAGTGACAAGCATCTGAGGGTCTCTAGACAGACTAAGGAAATCTCCGGTAAGAGTCAGTTCTGTACAAAATGTGAACCACCACCCAAGCTATGCTGAAGTAGATTACTTCGATTCAGGGAGTTTTTGATTAGTCACCAAGCTTTGTTTTAGTAGTTCAATCTCATCCAATGTACAATGTTGTGTGGGCTTTTTTTTCAGCAAAAATAGAGTTAAAAAACACAAAGAAGTCTTGCGTGGAGGGTGTATAATTGTAAATTAGTACTAAGAAAATCTCCCAGATGCAAAGGCGCCCTCAATATCAAACCACCCATACGACTGAAGATCACTTTGTGTACGCGAAAGTTCTTGCACGTTTTCTTGAAAACTTAATCTTTGTCTGTGTCTGATGTCTTGAACTATTGATCAGTTTCCATTTTTTGCGTTTTTTGGCTTAGATCAGAGAGGGCACAGTGGGGCTATTTTTCACTAAAAACTGACATTGATGGCCGAAATTCGAATGCCTGCTGCAATATGGTCTAACTGACCCAGGCGTGAAACCATGAATAACTTTTCAAAAGTGACTGAATAAAAAATGCACGAAGACCTACGAAGAGATGACGTTACACCTCGTTGAATTCGTGCAGCCAGGCGCGGAGAGAACAACACGCGGCATGCATTTCAGTACATACAAGTTGGGCTTAGGTAAATGTTTAACTTTTTGGCGACAGATGCAAAATCTGCGTTTTTAAAATTCAAGGAAACAATTGTTGCCTTCAGGCTCCTTGTACGAAGTAAAAATAATCCTCAAAGTAATCACCTATACGTACAAAGTAAATTTCATCGGAGAAACCGTATACTACGATGGGGTAATATTTCCGAATGTTAACTGGCCAACGTAGTAAACAGTGGGCGACATCATTGTTTCGTAGATCCATTTAAATGGTATAAAAATGCTGAAAGTTGTACATTTAAGAAGATTGAAGTTTGAACCCCACAGCTAAAGATTCTGTGTATAATTCATAGTTTCATTTCTTGTCCCTAAGCCTTATTTCTGTGCATTAAATCACACAATATAGGCTGCTGCGTTGACATCCCATCCACAGAAGCACCGACCGAGAAGAATCCCCTGACACAAAGACCTCACGGTAAGTTTAGTTTATTCTTGGAAATGTTCACATAATAATAACAACCTAGTGCTTTAAGGGCCTTCCCGAATTTACCGAATTTTCGAAAATTCGATCGTCAACCGATTATTCGAATACCTTTTAGTCGGTTCATATTTTCGAAAAAATATATATGCTGTGATGCTATTTAACAAAAGTTACGGCACTTAGCAGTGTCAAATGCCGCATTTTTGTCGGAGGTATATTGTTCCTGTCCGTAAAACCCTTGACACATGCAACATAATTACTGCAAAAACGCAGGCTGGAGTTTGGTTTCTTGTTATCAGAACGTTATACATATACCTGTAATGATCGGGATACAAGAGGCGCATGCAACACAAATGTCGCTCGGGTGATCCATAATATCGATAGCCACACGTAAAACACCGGCGTGCTTTGCGTGCAACTTTTTACCTATGTGGCATGCAGTTGCAGCTGACGCGTGAAAAACCTGATCGTCGAGTATCGGATATTCGATTATTCGGTCAAACCCAGTTTCGATTAATAGAATACTAATTTACAGGTAAATCAAGGGGTGTCATTACCCTTTTGAGATACGGCGGACACAAAAGGAGAGCGCTATTTGAATTGGGTAAACATTTTGTATGGCACAAAAGCTTTACCCAATTCAAATAGCTCCGCCATATCTCAAAAAGGTTATTGGTTAAATGACCAGTCACGTCCAGAGCCAAGCGCTTACTCCGTACGAACCTTCGAGTCACCCCCAGTATCTTAAAACGAGGATAAACAAGGAATGGAAAATAGAAAACGAATAATGATAATCATAAGTTGTGTGCGTTTTATTTGCTTTGTTATAATTACTCCCCAAAGTAAGGCATCCATCTGTTTTTTAAAACAGTTCCTGTTCTTTCTCAACTGATCTGCAGTTCGTTTTATTTTGGTGCAAAAACAAATTAAGCGGAAAAACCTAGCCAGGTTTATCCGTGCGTTTATCCCACTAATCTAGCGCATCGGCTGTTCGAGTTGAGTTCACCGTCCGCCATGTTATCACTCCCAATACAACAAATTTTCCAAGCTTGTCCCCAGGGTCTCCTTTCATCCTCGTTCTCCTTACATAGCGATCAGTGGTAAATTGGGAGTGGTAATATGGTGGGTGGTGGCTTCAGTTGCTTTTACAGCGCGCAATGGCCAATGAGCTATCCAGTTTATATAGAGGTCAGTGGTTTATCCCAACTCGAGTTGATGGAAAGTCCATGCGGAGTGATATCGGTTTTGTAATTTGGCTTTGTGTTTGAATTTGTTTTTCCGATTTGGCTTATAATGCAGGGTGTTGTATTAGCGCTGATTGGAGTAGGCCATCAGAGAAAGAAAGAAAAAACAACACAAAACACATGCACTTGCATTGGTTTCTGAATTGGAGTTACATTTTTTTCAACATTATGTGTCTGTTTTTGCACATGGAGAATCAGCATGACTGAAACTTTCCAAAAAGTACAAACATCTCCAAAAAATGATTCCGCAATGATTTGGGGTATACGTACATGATTCACGCGATGATTACTCGAAACTGGTCTTTGGGAACATTCCTCATTACGTCCAGCCACGCAAGAAAAGGAGCAACCTTTTCTTATACGGGAAGGGGAATCTCACGCATGGCAGATTACGAAATGTTAAGAGCTTTTGCTGTAATGTTTTGCTTTGAGTTTCATTTGTTTTATTTTAATTTTTGTTTTCAAAATGCCCCGTCTATCTGTCTGCGCAGTGTCTAGTGCTGTATTTCCCTATACGCGTTTACAGTGGGAGACTTTTGAGACGCTGGTGGCAGCAGACATCCTTTTCCATTGTTTTTACCAGTCGTGCGCATGCTCAGGTATATAAGGACCGGCATATATCCTGCCAACATCGTTTCAAAAGTCTACTATTTAAACGTAGTGTACACGATTAGTAATCCTCAATTTCTTTTACTGAATTATTACGAAATACCTTACTAGACTGTAAGTTAATAGTAGTCTCAATCATCCTGTGAAATGATGGCACCAGGTGTGTTGTTGTGTCAAGAAAAGTGGAAATATATATCGTTTTCCAACGATTTCCAGCTGGAAATCGTTGGAAAACTGCCCTGTAGCCTTTAGTCAAGGCGCGCATGGCTACCCGGACGAGTGGCGCACCCTGGACATGTTGGCATATTCGGGGCGCGTCACGTGTCCAGGTAGCCACGCGCGCCTTGACTAAAGGCTATCATCTGCCCGACGGTTGAAAACGAGCGCCGTTTTTTCTCTCATTTTTTTACGCCATCCAACAACGCAAAACTTTGAACAGGTCAGTGGAACGATATTTCCTATAAAACACTAACCTCCAAATCCGCCCATTTCTGAAAATTGCAACAATGACCAATCATGTACACTACATTTAATCACATGAATTAAAGCTTCCTTAAATGAATTTTGGGATGTGGCTGCATGAATATAATGAAATGCATTATGAGTATTGCGCTAGCTCCTCATTTTGAACAAAAAGTCTGTGGCAGAATTTGACTGGAATCTAGAAGCTATCGTGCGATCCAGCTTCCTGAAAGGGTAAGCCAAAGACAACAAAAAAATCGAGTTTTTGGGTGTGTTCAGTAAAGTCAAAAATCTTGGTCGAAAATCGATGACCTGCAACAAAATCCCAAGTTTGGCTCCGAATAATTATATAGACGAATGCAAAACTATCAGTAAGTTTCTAATAAGAATAAGTTTGAGTTGCGAATTCCACCCAAACGAAACTTAGTACAACCCGAGCAACAGTGATCTAGTGGACTTGATGGGAAAAATATTGAGTGCGTTATCTTGTGCCATTTTTGGCAACCCCCGAAGTGCCCTGATTAAAACAAAATATTATTAAAAATATCTAGTTACTTTTTCTTCGTTTTTGCTAGCTGAGTAAGCTGACACATCCAGTGTTATAGCAAAATAGAAAACATTTCTCATTTTTATAATGTAATGTTATGTTCAACACACTTCTCCCTGTCACTGTACGTTTTTCTTTTAAATTGAATCTCAGCGCCTATGTGACAGTGTTATTATTTATGCATATAATACCGCAAACAGGCTTATAATAGATTCAACCCGATATGCCCGTCCCTTTGTATATATTCTGGACTATTTTGGTTGTATACAATAGGGGCATCACTAAAGTAATATTCAATAGTATTGGACAAGCCCATCACAATAGGATTTGACTGCATTTGTTTCACACAGGCCATTGTACTAATCTCAGCTGTCTTCAGTAGGATAATTTTCCGTCTCGATTTGTTGAGAGACTCTTTTTGTTGCCCCTAATACATCGGAGCTCCCATCTCCACAGAAATGGTACAGGGGTTATATGAGGTTGAATCTACTATAAAAGATTTTTTTTGTTGCAAGCCTTGCTTGGTTTGGTAGCATGCGGTCTTCTAAACTAATGCCGTGTATATTAAATCCTCACTATCGAGCACCTTGAACAACAAAGGTTATGGTCTCTAATTATATATAGCCCTTGCAGCTCCACGTAAAACTCCAACAGAAACGCCGTGGGAAGAGAAATGGCAACTGAAGAAGGACGTCTTAGAGCTCAGGAAGGATGTCCTCATGCCACTCAAGATCAAGTTCCTCCAGGAGTTGCTCGGACGCAACCCAGACCAAATTTCGGATATAGAAATCGAAGCGGTTATGCTAGATAAGTAAGACACACTCTAACATTAAGCAACGTGCCGCTGTACAGACACTGAGTTTTCTTCGCCTCAATTTGGACTGATGACTTTTTGTATGCTTGGTGGCACTGGGCAGCAGACGTCATTCCGAGCATGCGCATGTGCGCTCAGAAATCGGACCCTGTGCCATTTCTCAAACCTGGGCTTCGGCTACCGCAAATTTTAGGTCCTCATAATGTGGATACATCCGACGACGAAGCCGAAACCCAAGCCACGATGTTTAATGACCCTGCATTCGATTTGGCATGTCTACACATTTTATTATATACCCAAATGAATTAATATAAACATTAAAAACCGCATCATTGTTTGCAGTAAATGATAATCATTTCGCATAAAAGTAATTTCAGTGATCAGCACGATGAATTTCTGTATGGGTATTTGCTGTGTTTATTTTTTCATCATGCGGGTTTAGAATACGGATTTTAGAATGCGCTGTATATGATAGGCAGTTACCAGGGTTGAAATTGTTTTGTTGCGACTTTTTATTAGTGTGTATGAACCGTTATTGGTTAATTAACAATGTTCTATTTAAGTCGCACAATTAAGAATTTTAATGCATAGGAATATTATACATTAGCGCAATTCGGGTGGAATTACACCTGTCCATCGCGGCATAAAAATAACAAGCAGTTGAAGACTTCAATATTGCAAACGAATTGTGTTTAAAGATAGAACACGTTTATTTAAACATGATTTTCATTTACCACTTTCTAATGGTAAGCTACGTATACATGGTTTTGCATGCATGTCTTATTCGAGGCCAAATTATATTGTATGATATTTTTCAAAATTGTGCTGAAAAGTATACAAGCACATTGTGCTCTTATATATTTAAGAAGGGCAACATGATAAATAACATTAGTTAAAAATGAACGTGTTGTTGGCATTGTTGTTAACAAAACTGGAGTTGTGCAATGTATGTTTAAGGAAAAGGTACTGTATGATCAAGTTATTAAATATCCTGTATAAACTTGTACAAATTGTTCTCTCATGATAGGAAATTATTGTTTTATAAGCCGAAGTGTCAAAGAAATAAGCTGAATTGATGTCCAATGATATCGGGACAAAAACATTGAAATAGAAATAAAAAAATTAAGTGTTGTGATTTTTGAAGAAAATCTTTCTGAAATATTTAAATCAGTTTGACAAATCTGATATTTAATTACATAATAGACTTTTACCACATATTGCTTTACGAGCTATATTTTTATGGTATTTATTGTAATTTTCGTACATTGTTAATGTTTATTGTATATTGTATTATGACTGATATGGCGAAACTCAAATAAATCTTGAACCTGCCTATTGCAAAAGAAATGTTTTTTAAAGGCTTTCTTCATTTGGGTTGATCAGTAGCACGTTGACCTCCAACGAGATTTGGCGAGAATACATACTGTCGGGCCCATCGCGTCCCATCGTTTTATTTACTGACTTGCACTGAGCTGGGAAAGTACAATAATGTGGTTTTGTAAAGGAACCGGGGGCAGTTCAATTTACACTTTCTTAAAGTATTAAAATTCATAACAAAAATAAAAATGAACATTTATATCAATGTATCATCCACTTTGCTATGGGATAAAGGCAGACTGTATACCCCTGCTAGACTAGCAGTGTCTGATAGCTAGACGTTCAAATAAATTGATTTAAAAAAAAGATTGACAAGTTTGGAGACTTGCAGGCTCAGCAGTGATTGCGAGACAAAACCGAACCCCTTCTGTTATGAGGCCGAGAAGCAATATACCTCCTATAAAGGAATGCTGACTCTAAGAAAACAAGGGAGATCGTTGTGCTCTTGATCTTAAGCAAGAGACTTGGTTGAAATTATAAATAAAGGACCCAAAAAAACTAAGACCTGAAACAATAACATGCATATCTTTATTCAATTTACCATAAATGTTTTTTTGCTATACTCTGAGCCTGTGCCTACCTCCATAGAAATAGTACATAATAAGTACAACTGCGCCCAAATTATGTAGCCCGAGTCTAATGACCAATTTAAAATGTACACATATCGTCACCGTCACCACGAACTGACACCCACCGGTCTCTGTTGCAGAAACACAATCCGAAGAAAAACGATTTTACAGGTTTCACACGAAATTACTCTGTCAAAACATCACTGTGCTTGCGGGGTTTTACAAACATTTAACGTAAAAACTCTTTAACTACTGGAAAGCAATCTTGATTTTGTGAAAAGATGCTTAGTTAATTAGAAATTAAATAATTAAGATGGGTGTCAGTTCGTGAAAACGAAAACTTACGCGTTTGCGGGGAGTGCGCGCACACCGCGACTGAGTGTCAGTTCGTGAAAACGAAAACTCACGTATTTGGGAGAGTGCGCGCACAGCACAGCCGAGTGTCAGTTCGTGAAAACAAAAACATACACATTTTGCGGGAAGTACACGCACCCAAAGCTCGAGTACAGTTCGTAAGAACCAAATTCTACCCGCAACAGGAAGTAGTGCGTACACAAACTATTTTTAATGAGTGTTGTGTAGGGCTTAAAAATATGTATAAGTTAAAGTTAAGTTAAATTGGTATTAAAGGTTCATTCTACGTAAAAATGAAGGGGAATTTAGATAATTCAGGAATCATGAAGTGTGTGCATGAGGAGCCCAATTAAACCAATAAATTTACTCATTATTAACTCAATAAATTAAATCGACTCATTCGCGTGCTTCAGTGCTATTTTCTCCGTTTGCCAATTTTCTTTACTGGGGGAAGGGGCGACTTGGGGCTACGCCACTGTCCGTTGGTAAATAGATGCGAAGTAACCACCCAACTTAAGACCTATGGAAAAGCATTAGTATCAGGATGGGACATCACACGGACAACGATGGTTAACGATTGCACTTCAACACGGCAAGATTTATTTAAAAATTCATTCAACATTCAATACGTGATATCTTCATGCAAGTCCGAGTCACACACGACAATTTAAAATGGAAATGTAAGCAATTATTTGACATACATCCAGTTAAGGTTTGCGGTGACTACTAATCAAGTAATTTTTCATCAGTTCATGTCGTGTAATCTGCTGAGTTGATTCATAACTTGTAATTTTGGAAAAGGCTGTGTACAAGGGAACTGTTTCATTCCAAATAAAAAGCATTTGAAGACTTTTTTATTAATATTTTACTGTTATATACAAATAACATTAGTTATATTGCCAATACAGTAGAACGCCGCTACAACGAAAACCGCTACACCGAACATTCGGCTACACCGAACACAATCCTTGGCTCCCAAGTTTTGTGTACAAAACTTACCGAACATTGTTGTTGAAAGAAAAGGCAACGGATTAAAAAATGTAATGGGCATTTGAGCTGTTTGCAATTCAGAACGGCCGCAGCTCTATGTTGAAGAGTGGCTATTATTTCCTCAAGGAATAGAATGGAAAAGCCAACTGTTGCTTTAGAATTCGGTATGCCAAGAAAGTATGAACATGTAATTCACATGATTCAATGGCCGGCACATGTTCATTAACCGGCGGCTGAGAATCGCTATACCGAACGATCGCTACCGAACAAAATCTGTGGATCCCGCGATGTTCGTTATAGCGGCGTTCCACTGTACTAAATAATAGTTAATCGTGGACCATACATAAATATTTAAAGATTAATTTATTCCTGTGTTCAACCAGCTCGGCCTGGGAGAGTAAATCCCGGAAATTAATTGTTTTCTCTTACTCCACCAGACAGTAATTGACACAATCTTTTTCATGCCAATGTAAATTCGTTCACATTTGTAACTATGGGAAAGATAATTTAACTTTAATAACAGCGGCATTTTAGTGACATTTCCAAAATCTAGCAGGAGAACATTTTTCATGGCAATCAACCAGCGCAAGTTGCGAATTTTACATAAATACATGTATTTACTAATTTACAGTTTAAAACTATTTGGTAAAATCCCGAATATTAAATACCAGGCTGAAAATTTATCTATTTACTTTGCCAGCATCTGATATTCTGTTATCAAGCAGCAATATACGAGGAGTCAATAGCAAACAGTGAAAAAGGTATAATCATCTTGCCTTCCGTAATACAAAGTTTATGAGTTAGTTCAGCACTTCAGCTTTTTGCTGAAAACTGTTAAGTTAGTAACACGTACCCAAAAGAACGATTCTAGTGGTATGTTATGGACTCGTACCTGTAATATATAGACTTAGTGATGAAGTGATCTGTAAAATGCCTGATAATCTGGATGATTCACAACTGGATAGGGCCCGGTACACAAGCTCTTCAAATCCTGATATTTCGCTTCTGAAATGTTGTGATATCCCTGGGGATATAACGGCTCCGGGTCCATGACCTGAACATGACCAGAATGTCTACGTGTCTCTCCAATCTTCAGAACCTCAAAGTCAGCATCGGCATGAGAGTATTTGAACAGAATTGTGTTGGCCTCATGTTTGCATACACGAACCTGCATAAACTTTGTCCAGTCAACATTTGTACCCTTTTCTGTTGAACGTACTCTCAAAATACCTCTCCCTTGGCTATACGACTTCCAGTCAAGAATATCAGATGACTGAACACTTGTTACAATGTATGGCCTTGGGACCCTGCGTGCCATTTTGATGAGCATCTCAAGTTGGGACGGAACAGTTAATTCACCCATTTGTCTCATCTGCCGTTCAATTGAACTGTGAATGGCATCACCTTCAGATTGACCATGGTTTGTTTCGAAGAAGTGTAGCGACACTTCCTGGACCGAGTTTGACCTTTCCACAAAGTACATACACATTGCTGGAATTATGGAATTCTTGTTTTGTCCACAGCAGCCGTCGGAATATAATTCCACTTGTTTGCACCCTCGCTCATCTACGTTCAAAAGAAACTTGTGTAAATGTGAGGCGATTTCAGAAGAGCCGCGTGCTGTCATACCTTCATGAGAAACAAAACAGAATCCATCTTTCGTTCCCAAGTCATAGATGGTAAAATTGAAACAAGACAATCGTCGTTTGTAGAACAATTCTGAACGGTCTGATTTCGGGAGGTATATCACTTGTTGCAAGTCAAACACTGCTGCACAAATGTTGTTGTCAGTTGCTGCTTTCCGTTTTGATGCAGCTTTAAGTTCACGAGACTTATTTTTCTCTCGTACATGGCCGTCATACTTTTCTTGAAGCGCCTTCTTTTTCTCATCGCCTGCTCGAATGAATGTGTCACACAACCCACACAAGTCTTTTTTTGGGTGATGAAATTTTAGGTTTAAACTGTGGAATACCTTCTTGTACAAAGACAATGAAGCCCCATTTGGATCTTCTTTGATGTACATCTTGTACATGATTGTCAGATTTAGGTCAGGTGACAAATACTGGCACTTGGAGTTGGCACGGCAGTAATGTGACTCCATTCTTGGAAATCTGTTGATGTGGTCCAATACTTGCTGCCTGATTAATTCGTCTCGGTGTATTTGTTTCCTTCCACCTCGGCCTTCATCTGCGAGAACACCAAATTCATCGACCATTCTTAATGCAGTACGTACCTGAGAGAAAGAAACTCCAATTGTGGTCATGAACTTCTTTCGACACACGTGATATTTTCCAGTTTTGTCACCTGGCTTTGGAAGATAGTATATATACTGATTAGATTCTTCATCAACCGGGTTCACAGATACATATCTCAAAATCCATTCACGCTGTTTCTTTAAATCTGCCATATTGTAGTATGCATCCTTTATGTGTTGACGTTCCTCAGTACTGATATTAAGGCAGTCCAAACCCCTTTTGGTACAAAACCAGCAGTTACTTCTATCTATCTTGGCCCTTTTAGAAGGTATCTCTTTGTTAGATTTCTCAGTATTGTAAGCCTCACCCCTGTTTCTGTGATACTTAACCAAAGCATTTTTGCTTTTCGGCAAGTGTTGGAGTGGGGGAGATAGCGGCCTCGGTTCCCCGTCGACTGGAAAATCTTCAGGCTGACTGAGAGTGTCATCAGGAATTAGTTTAGCTGAAGCAGTTGGTAACGACGCTAACACTGGAACAGAGACAGAATTTTCTGCAGTTGCACATTCTTCCCCAACAACATAGATGGCATCAATTAATGATGATTGAGGAGATCTGCAAGAAGGTACAGATGACTCGTCCGAAAAAGCGGCTGATGTACCTGGAATGCAGGAAATGCCATGCAGTGAAGACAAAATAGAGCCTTCGTTGGCACGTGTGTCTTCAACGTCACTCCCATTCATACAGGAAATTGACAATATAGGCGGACTTGCATCAGCAACAATGCTGCTTGCCATTACAGGTGCAGTTCCATGAAGAGAAGAACAGCCAGGTTCAGAAAAAGACATGAAAGTTACTTGTGTGTTTGTACCTGGCAATTGTGACAAGGTATATACACCGGTATCCTGGGTGCTGATAGTTGACAGAAAATTGGGCTCCTGAGATGAAGAAACCAACAAGGATCGATCAGCACTGTCCTGAAAAACACTGGGTGATGTTACAGGACCAGAAGGTGGCAATTCAAGACTACCTGAAAGTACAGGCAAAGAAGACGCAATGGCGACATGTGTGCTTGTACCAAGGCTAGTCAAGGTAGTGCCACTACAAGGCACCAACAAGGACCGATCAGCACTGTCCTGAAACACACTGGGTGATGTTACAGGATCAGAAGGTGGCAATTCAAGACTACCCGGAAGTACAGGCAAAGAAGACGCAATGGCAGAATGTGTGCTTGTAGCAAGGCTAGTCAAGGTAGCGCCACTACAAGGCACCAACAAGGATCGATCAGCACTACTGTCCTCAAAAACAGTGGGTGATGTTACAGGACCAGAAGGTGGCAATTCAAGACTACCTGAAAGTACAGGCAAAGAAGACGCAATGGCGACATGTGTGCTTGTACCAAGGCTAGTCAAGGTAGTGCCACTACAAGGCACCAACAAGGACCGATCAGCACTGTCCTGAAACACACTGGGTGATGTTACAGGATCAGAAGGTGGCAATTCAAGACTAGCCGGAAGTACAGGCAAAGACGACGCAATGGCGACATGTGTGCTTGTACCAAGGCTAGTCAAGGTAGTGCCACTACAAGGCACCAACAAGGACCGATCAGCACTGTCCTGAAACACACTGGGTGATGTTACAGGATCAGAAGGTGGCAATTCAAGACTAGCCGGAAGTACAGGCAAAGACGACGCAATGGCGACATGTGTGCTTGTACCAAGGCTAGTCAAGGTAGTGCCACTACAAGGCACCAACAAGGACCGATCAGCACTGTCCTGAAACACACTGGGTGATGTTACAGGATCAGAAGGTGGCAATTCAAGACTAGCCGGAAGTACAGGCAAAGACGACGCAATGGCGACATGTGTGCTTGTACCAAGGCTAGTCAAGGTAGTGCCACTACAAGGCACCAACAAGGATCGATCAGCACTGTCCTGAAACACACTGGGTGATGTTACAGGATCAGAAGGTGGCAATTCAGGACTACCTGAAAGTACATGCAAAGACGACGCAATGGCAGAATGTGTGCTTGTAGAAAGGCTAGACGTGGTGAGGCCAATACAGGATGCTAAGGAAGATGCAATGGAAACCTGCCTGTTACCAGTACCGATAGGATTTGGTCCACTAGATGCCACAACCAAAAGAGACGAAGCTACATTGTTGGTCTCAGCGGAGAAAAACACATTGTGGGTATGGCAAGTTTTACCATTATTCAAAAGAAAATGGTCATAACACAAAAAAGCAAAACAGTTATGACAACAAGACCAAACTTCTTCATTGCAAAAAAAGTCTTCACATTTTCTTGGTTCTTGCGATGTGGAAACAGTACTTCCTGTAGTAGACATAAAAATAGAGAGAAAATGGTGAAACAAATTATTGTTATTGCAAATTTGGAGACAAAAATAGATTTGACTAGATGACATCAACACTTTTGTTAATCAATTAAACACAACTTTTGGGCCTATGCACATATCAGTTGAAAAAAATGCCAACAGGGCATAGCGAGCTTGGTGTCCAGTACATGTACGTATGCGGGGCTGTAACACTGGACGACTGCATGGAGAATCGTCAAGACGGCATGCAAGGTTGATTTTGTACAGTGCATATGTGCCAGCCAAAAGTCATTTGTCATTGGAATTTAAATTTACTATGTGCAACAATTGACTTGAGACTTGGTACTTGACTTGACTTGGAAAAAAAATTACTTGGGACTTGACTTGTGAACATTTGACTTGTGACGTGACTTGACTTGACTTGAGAAAAAATAACTTGGTTACAACACTGCATGTAGGTGACGAATATAGTGTTGAGCTTATCCTGCACAGATCCTCAAAATTGAGTACAATTTTAAATACATACAGGGTTCTTCAACCAAGTAGTAAAACAACTAATTTGTAGTGTATCTGTAGGACACTTCTTGGCATCTACCATTTTCCATATTGCATGTACTAAGGCAATTTACAAAATAAGAATTTTGCCACGGTACAGATAATTCTCATTATAAGCAATGGAATTTTGCATTCAAAGCAGACAGTCATTAGCAGGATGTGATTTTAACAAAAGATTCCAAAATCACATCAAAATGCTCCAATTTCACATCCTCTTCCAAATTCACATCCTGGATTTCTATAGAAGTGTGAAAACTAGATGTGAATTTGGATTGTTACGACTTAATGTTCCTTTCCACCTTCATAGCTTTACGAGGAAAAGAAACTTGTTAAAAAAACCTACCTGTGGTGGTATTCTTGGAGTTTCTCAGTTGAGCTAAAGGAATGTCCTGATCTGAATCGGAGTTGTCACCTGCATTGTCATCTGAAGACGACTGATCTACATCCAGCACGACGCCATGCCAATTTTGACCTTTCCACTTCATGATGACTTTGCATCCTTTACGAAGCTTACCCTTGAAGGTCAAATCTACAGCTCTCACCACATTCTTGGTGCCGTCTGTCCATTGCACCAAGGCATCTACTTCAGGATTCAGGCTATGTAGCAATTCATGCAAAAAAAAGATCAAGCTAATAAAAACATAAGGTTGACAATTGACATGGTGTATAATTGACTGAAGCAATGTTATTCTTTCCTGAATCTAATGCTGGCCATAGTATACACAATACAATTATTTAGGCCTATAACTGCAACAAACTTTACATTTCCTATTTATTTCATGGATGCCTCAGTGGGTGTTAAATATGTTTACTTTTACAAAATGATTCCACTATTATCCACTGCGGTAGTCAGAGTTGTTAAAAATAATGATTTTGTTTTATTTAAATCGGATTTTTTTAAACCATTGTACCATTTGCATAAAACATTTGTTTTAAATAAATCAATTTAAATGACCATCATTGAAAGTCAAGTATAACCACACACAATTGTTCATGAAATCAGTACTGAAATCCCTTTCATTTATCATATTCTTTCCTAGAATACATTTTAGTTTGTCTTAAAATCTCTGTTACAGCATCACCAAGTTGATAACAGAAACCCCTCCTCCCCCCCCCCCCCCCACTCTACACAACCATGGTGGAATAAAACTATTTAATGCAGCCACCATAAATATCACAATATAGGCATGTACAGTATGTTTCATTTTCTTTTAAAGTAGATTTTCTTAGAGTCAGAACAGATTGCACACAATGTACAAACCGTTACTCTAATAACCCTAGGGTGTCTGAAAAATCACCTGAGAATTGAGGACTGTTAGAGTTAAGACATCATGGATTGCAAATCAAACAATCAGTTTCCATCTCTGATCTTGTTTTCAATTATATAATCATGTTCATGTGCCCACATTACATTTAGTTTACATGTATGCGCCTATCTATTGTTTACCCACCCTTCCCTCCACCTCCCCCCCCCCCCTGCCACCCCACCTCTGAGGTGGAGATTGTCACTTTTGAAGTGACAAAATCTCTACCTCTGTGGCAAAAATCTAGCGACAATCCCAACCTAAATGGGTGGGGGACACACCCACCTTATTATAGGGTAGGAATTAGAATTCTGATGCTCTTATGTATGGTTTAGGTTTTGATTTAAGAAAGCCTTGCAAAAGGATCGAGGATCGGGTAGGAGGTGTGGTGGGAGGTTGGGTTGGAGGTGTGGTGGGAGGTTGGGTTGGGGGGGGGGAGGGGTCGGGGGTGGGGGTGTCAGGGGGAATCAGTTGATAGGCGCATTACATGCATTCAGTTAAACATATGTACATGCAAGAGATGAATACTGTATAATACATGTAGGTAGTACATGCACATTACTTCAGAATCACATGCATTGTACACAAGATAAATAGAGTACAATGTTTCAGAAAACTGGCCTTTTACATCCTTTAGAGTGAGTGTAAGCCATTTAAAGTTAATGAAAGTCAGATTTGAATAACAGACATTGTTTTGACAATGAAAAATAACAGAAATTTAAAAAAATCAAAACGTGATTTTTTATGTATTTGTTTCCATTGATTTAAATCATGATTTAAATCAATGATTTAAATCAATGATTTAAATCGAGTGATTTAAATCAAACAACCCTGGCGGTAGTTAATTTCTTTCGTACGCTTTCATGGGCTTATCATAAAAAATACACTAACCTATTTTAATATGACAAACTTTTAAAGGAACTCGAATGAAACTATTACCACCCTCATGTTTTTCTGTCTTAGAAAAGTAATAGCATCCATCCATAAAGTTCAACCGCTTTATGCAACTTACACTTTGGACTTCATGCTGGACTGACTTGCCACACAATTGCCTGTCGTGACTGCTGAAAACAGAATCCTGCTTGGACTTTGCTATATTGAGGGATAAAAAGTTAAAGCAAATATAATGCACATTTCCACATGTAACTTTTGGTGTCTTTAATGATTTAGGTTTTATGTGAACTAAGTAGAAAAAAATGGGTCATACCTGGGATATTTCTGCCAGACTTCAGAAATCGTGATCCTCGCTTGTAAGTTTGCCTGTTATCACTGCTGAACCAAGCGCTGAATATAGAACCTCGCTTTAATTGACCCTGCTTTAACAATTGGAAGAAAAGTCAAAGAAAAGTCAGGGCAAGTTTTAACGTTAATTTGGCCCTAATGCTAGTAAGTATACATTCAACATGTACATGACAACATTGTGTGAGCATGTACTATAAATCTAGCAAAATGTAGTCCACATTTACTAATGTGTTAGATCATTTTTGTCAAAATAGTATTTCCCTCATAACATATAGGGCTATTATTATGTAGTCTAGACCTAACGTTAGTGCTCAGGAGATTGCGAGGTTGTCACTCAAAAATTACATAGCAAGAGTCGTATATTTATAGGCCTACATGTAGTGGTACAGGTAGTAAAATTACACACCAAACCACTTCTTAATGTTAGACACAGAGTGATTGTGTAATCACGGGCCCCCTTCTAGTATAAGAGAACAAAATCCACTTAGTTATTGGACTTACCAAACTAGCTTGGGACATTAAAAACCAACAGGTATGTTGTAGATAGAGAGCTGGGTTTTGCTTTTTTGTGTTAAATTTTGGGGCAAAATAATGAAGAAGACAACAAAACGCAACACTGTTCAAAAGAAACTGTTCAAATTTTCTTTTAAAGTGTATTAGAGTTGGGAGAAGTTTACTTTAGGTTGACAAAGTAATTTTGGAATGACAAAAAAAAACCTTGATGCAAATTGGACCAAAATTCAAGGGCAGTGGCTATTGTTACGGCAGCCCTCGTTACGGAACTACCTATCTTGTTCTCTGACGTAATGGTATTCAACGTCACGATGTTTGCTGTTGGAACCAGACTATCAAGCAAATGGTTCTCAGACTATATTTTCCTTTTAAAAAAATCTCCAAAACCACTGAAATCAAATGGAAGAAAATTTAATCTACTAATAACAATAACCATTTGATTAAAAACCTAAAACCTAAGAAATCTTTTCGAAAATAAAATCCGACAGCACGGCCGCGATTTGATCCAGGGTCCCCAGCCATCAAAATCAGACACCTTACCAATCATGCTACTGGAGCGCTCTGGCAGGATGGGCAGTTTTAAATCTGATATACGTTCCCATTGTATGCCGTAACAATAGCATTTGAAAGTCGCGTTACGGCTGCCGTAAAAATAGCCACTGCGAAATTAAAAGAGGGGCCCGTAACTGTCTATACAAATCGCCAGAAACAGAGTCAACGTTTCCTAATGTGCCTATGAATTGCTTCCCCCCCCCCCCGGGATGCCCCAGGTCTTATGTGGGGGTGTGTCACGTTTTTCAAGCCCCAGGGTGGGGATTTTGTTAACTCATTTTGATATTGTTTTTTCATCATCAGAAGTTAAAACCATGAGGTGGGGGTGCCCCACCTACATATGTCGGGGATTGTCACTAACATTTTGCCCCAGGGGTGGGGATTTGGTCACATCAAAAGTGACAATCCCCACATCTTGGGTGGGGCAGCCCGGGGGAGGGGTGGGGAAAGCAATTGGTACTACTAGGCCCTATGGTACTGTAGGCGCATATAAAACGCCGGCCTAACCATTCGACTGCAAAAAGAAAGTAGGCCTCAATGTATTTTCTGTATTGTAACGTTAGCCATTTATTGCTTGATCAATTGGAAGAAACTAACAAGAATTTTCAACCAACTACATTACCAAATTAAAAGCAAATACAACAACATTTTACTTGCGCAAGTTCCAGAGTACAACCGCGAAGCGTTTCACCAGGGCGCCGCCATTTTGACACCATCGAGCTTATTTTTGTTGTGGTCATGCGTGATATACAGAGCCATGACACAGCGCTGCTGCTCTGGGAACGAGTTAGACAGTGCTAGTTCGTGAAAACCTTTTGACAGCGCGTCCGGATTATTTTGTTTTCACGAACTGACATCGCGCGCAGTGTCACTTCGTGAGAACGAAAAAACACCAGAATGGACTTTTCCGCAAAACTCATCTATCAAAAATAGCTAAATCAGGTGATTTCAGATATGAAACTTCGTCTCGTTATACTTCATGATACATACTTCCATTTGGGCAAAAAAAAAAAGAAAAACAAATCTAGTAATTTGTGTACACATGTAATGCGGAGGGTGTCAGTTCGTGGTGACGGTGACGATATACGTGACCCCGTAGATCGCGCGTTTTGCTAAATAGTAAATGGAATAAATCAATGCATGTCTTGTCGCACGACTTTGTCGCGTAAATGGAAACGCATTCATCGCTTTATGTGAATTTAGACAATTGACCTATCGCGGTCGAATCGCGTCAACGCAGCTTGTGAATTATTGTCCAATCACATCAATATAAAAAATAATTCCAAGTGGAACGCGCAAAATCTTAGACAAACAAAAATTACCGCACAAAATTTCCATAGGGTTGTCTGAGGGGCGTGGTTAACTCGTAAACGGTGATATGTCAATTGTCGCGTGTTAGGCCTATGTGTAAATTTGCCTTAAGGCCCTGTCACACTTTTGCGTATCCTAATTCCTTATGGGTTGCGCATTGACATTTCTTTCATACGCACAATAAGCACCTCATATGCATCTCAATCGTTTTGTGTAAGTTTTATGTACGCAGGCATGCGCACAGTACGGCCCAGTACGCCGGATAGTTTTGGGCAAGCACAAAACTACGCTGCGTACGCTGTTACGCAGGTCATAAGTTATAAATACGCAGCGCATCGGTCCCGCATCGGTCGAGCGCGGTACGAATACGCTATGTGTTCTTGGGGGATAAGCGGTTCATACGCGGTAATACGCTGACCTCCCGGCACGCACCCCTTCAGCGTATGAGCCGCGTACATTGGACGTATACATAGCGTACTTGCAGCGCAGATACAACGCACGCATAGCGAATGCCGACGTATTGCACGAATTATAGTACCGTTGGTCCTGCGATCGGGCAGCGCATTGTACTTATTTGTAACTTATGAGAAACGCACAGACAGCGTACAGATAGCGTACTTGCCGTACATCCAGGGTACACTCGAGATTTAGTATAAATATGATGGCTACTCTACACTCTAGGGTGAACAGACCTCCTGAAGATAGCAGATCCAGGCCGGCACCGGCGAGAACACATGATTGCTGTCATCCAACACCGGCATGACATCATGAACCTGCAGCTCCATCTCCTTCGTCAAAGAAGAGAGAGAAGAATAAGAAGAAGAGCGCGCCGAAGAATCGCCTGGGTCCGGCCATGGATAGGGAGAAGACATCAGTTTGGGGTCTATGATAAACTGATGGTGGAGCTCCGAAATGAGGACACAAGAGCCTTCACCAACTTCCTGCGCATGCACCCTGCCATGTATGATGAGCTGCTGGAGAGAGTGGGAGGAAGACTCACCAAGAAACACACCTTCATGAGACACCCCATGGAACCAGGCTTGAAGCTGTCATTGACCCTCCGCCACCTCGCCTCTGGGAATACCTACGCGTCCATGAAGTTTGCTTGGCGAGTACCACACAACACCATCTCTGTGGTCGTCCGAGAGGTCTGCGAAGCCATCATAGCAGAGTACCTGGATGAGCTGATGGTCTGCCCATGTACACCCAAGCAATGGCGCCATGTAGCTGACAGGTACTACCAGAAGTGGAACTTCCCCCACACCTGTGGTGCCATAGATGGAAAGCACGTGGCCATCCGCTGTCCTCCCTGTAGTGGTTCCATGTACTACAACTACAAGGGCTTTTACTCCATCTTGCTCTTTGCCATGGTCGACGCGGACTACAAGTTCCTCTGGGCAGATATTGGCGGCTTGGGGTCAGCATCCGACGCCCATGTCTTCAATAACAGTGAACTCAAGGAGTGCATTGGTGATGGTACTGTAGCGAAATGATGGTCATAGGTTAGGACGCCCTCTTGTAGATAAGCTAATTCATTCATTTATGCAGTGAGCCAGTGACGCATGGTTGCTGCTGTGTGGCGACTGGACGTCTTCCGCTGATGAAGACCCGTGCGTGCTACACGTCTCCAGTATAGACCACGCGATTATAAAGCAGCGTGCCGCGGTGAGCAGGGCAGTCCGTCCGTGAGAGCCCTGTGAGCAGTGCAGTCTGTCCGTGAGAGTCCTGTGAGCAGTTCTGTCCAGTCCGTAGCCCTGTGTTCGCGTCACGTCAGAGTCACGTCCAATCCTAGTCTAGTAATCCTTGAAAGTACATGTAGATCAGTCCAGTGCACCTTTTCCGGAGAGTGAGTAAATCACAGTTAGTCAAGTTTATGATCGAGTTTCCCTTTGATTAGGAGGATCGTCGTGTGTTTGTGTGCCTCACTATAATTAATGTAAACCTGTTTAGGCGAGATATAGGCGCCACTTATTTAATCCTACCAAGGTGATATGTGTTATAATAAATTATTACTCCAATTAAACATCGAGTTTGAGTGCTATATTGTAGAGACATCAGACTCCAGTCACATTCCCTTCCCCTGTGCCCGCCTAAGTACAACCCATAGTGTGTAGTTCAACCCCGGTGTTTGGATGGAAGCAGCTGCGAACGCCTGGCGGTAGACTGCCCCAAAACGGACCTGTTCCCCTGGCCTTCTCTACAGCCGCTCGTCGGGTCGGCCGAGGGCAAGCCTAGGCACCGTCGATCGAGACCGCTACAAATGGTGTCAGAAGTGGGATAGGCGCCGCAGTAAACTTCTTGACATACATAATACATCGGTAAAACCTACCTAGGAACATCCACCTACCAAGGCGGAATGGCGAAGAATTTATTGATTGATTTTGAGGGAGAGGTAGCAACCTCACTACCGGTTGTGCAGAGGGAAGAAGATGTCTTACCGTCATTAAGTACATCAGATGTAGAGACCGACGAGAGAGTTGAGCTGCTGGAAGCAGAACTCTGCCTTCTTAGGCTACGCCAGCAAAGCAGTAATCGGAAGAAGGACTCGGGATTCGGAGGGTCAGAGCGCACGTCGTTGACAATGCAATTTTGTAATGACTCAACTGGGGAGTTACTTACGCCTATTCTCCAATCCCGGGTGAGGCCGACTCCAAAACAACGCACCAAGCACCACAGCACAGCAGCCCGTCTCCCACCACCAACATGTGGAGCTGCATCACGGAGTGAGACAATCCACAATGACCTAGACGACAGCAGCCATCGAGTGTCGACACAATGCAGTCCGACCAACAACAGTCAGCAGAGTAGCGGGGTGGATGATCCTATACAGGCGACAAGGAGTGAAGAAGAGAAGAAGTCCCTACCGAGGGAGCACACCAAGACAGAGGGAAACAGCAATCAACACAGAGTCATGTCAAGACGACCCAACATTATACCGGACAGGTACAATGGCAAAAGCCCATGGAGAGACTACCGACAACATTTTGAGGCGTGCAGGTCCGCCAATGGATGGACAGAGAAACAAGCAGAAGTGTTCTTGGCGGCAAGTCTCCAAGGAGCCGCACTGAAGGTGCTGGGTAATGACCCGGGTGCTGGGTCCCATCCGACTTTCGCTGAACTGATTGACAGATTGGAGAAGAGGTTTGGGCCAGGAAGAATGGCGGAGAATCATCTTATGGAGTTACGTCATAGGCGTCAGGGCCCCAAGGAGACTCTCCAAGAAGTAGGACAGGTCATAAGGGAACTGTCGGCCCTGGCGTATCCGGAGCTATCGGAGGAAGGGCGTGATCGCCTAGCAAGGGGACATTTTTCCGACGCTATCGAGAGTCAGGCTATTCGAGAAGGCATTTTCCGCGCCAGGCCTACTACTTTGGACGAAGCTGTGAGGGCTGCCCTGGCAACTGAAAGCTTCCAAAGAATAGAAGAACAACGAGGGGGCAAATTTCCTAAATTTGCAAGAGTCTTGGGGAGCGACGCCGAAGCTGCTTTGGAGGGGCTGAGAAAAGAGATGCAGGAGAATTACCGGCGTGTTGAGACTGACATCCTAAAGAGGCATGAAGAAATGAAATCGTGGATACAAACAAGGGGTAGCCCTGGAGGCGCCTACTCAGGTGAAGGAAGGAGGGAGATTAACCTTTCCGATGTTGTTTGCTACAACTGCCAGCAGAAGGGGCATTTTGCTCGGAGCTGTGAAAGACCACCGGCAAGGAAAAGACGAGCCTCGGGAAACGAGCAGCAGCCGGCCCAGGGGCCCGAGGGACGGCTGGAGGGTTCCAAGGGCCAAGTGTCAGTCAACCAACAGCAAAACTAACAGAGTCTACTGGTGAGAAGCGTTCACTAATGTCTCCAAGAATAGCCGGGGCTAGAAGCGGTTTATTTGTGCCAGCGACAATAAGGGGCAGACGAGTAAATCTGTTGGTGGACACCGGCGCAACAGACTCACTACTGTCATCTGCGTTCTTCTACGAAATTCCGAAAGAAAAAAGACCAGAGTTGACGGGCTCAGGAGCCAGTATCAGGATGGCCGATGGAAGTCTCCTACAGACGTTGGGTGGTGCCTGTGTGGACGTGCAAGTTGGGAAGAGCACTCATGCAGTGAATGCTGTGTTTGGAAACATTGGGGTGTTGGAAGGGATCCTTGGGATGGATTTCTTGCTTGCCACACAGGGAAGCTTGAATTTCAAGACCTTGGAATTGACCCTTAATGGCGAGAAGGTTAAGTGTACAGATACCCAGGGGAGCAACTTCTGTGCAAGAGTGGTGGTGGAGCGGACAACAAACATTCCGCCGGGGCATGAGGCGATAATTCCAGGACGTCTAGCAGGGAAGACGCGAGCGACTGGTCTTGGCATCATGGAGCCCGCCGACAGGAGTGAAATGACGGCAAAGGGGATTGTCATGGCACGCCTGCTAGTGACGTTGGATGAAGAAGTTATACCGATAAGGGTTTTTAACCCTGGTAAGAGACAATGTGTGGTAAGGAGAGGAACAACGGCGGGAATGCTCACCTCAGTAGGAGCAGATGATGTCGAAGAGACCCAAGAGACTTCGCCAAAACCTGAGGATGGCATAGGAGTGCCAGAACACCTTACTGATTTGTACGACAGAAGCAAGAGAAGCGTCGACCAGAAGTACCACAACAAGATAGCGAAATTACTCCGGGATTTTCAAGATGTGTTTTCCTCTGGGGACAACGATATTGGTCGCACAAACTTAGTACGTCACAGGATCAACACCAGCAACGCACCGCCAATACGAGAACGTCCACGACGATACCCTACACAGGAGCAACAGGAGATTCATCGTCAGGTACAGGCGATGCTGCAAGATGGCATCATCGAACGCAGCGATAGCCCTTGGGCATCGAACGTGGTTTTAGTCAAGAAGAAAGATGGGACGAAAAGGTTCTGCGTCGATTATCGTCGCCTGAACGCTGTGACTATCAAGGACTCCTATCCGATTCCTCGTATTGACGACTCGCTGGACTCCCTTGCTGGGTCTAGGTGGTTCTCCACTTTAGACCTGGCATCGGGATACTGGCAGGTTGAGTTGGAAGAGGAGGCCAAGCAGAAATCTGCCTTCGTGGTGCGAGGGGGACTGTATTCCTGGCGGGTGATGCCTTTCGGGCTCTGCAACGCCCCCTCCACATTCGAAAGGCTTATGGAGCGGGTGCTGGCAGGCCTCCACTGGGAAACATTGCTGGTCTACCTAGATGACGTTATAGTCTTCGCAGGTACAGTAGAAGAGGAACTTTCCCGCCTGGAGACAGTGTTCCAGCGCCTGCGAGGGGCAGGGCTTAAACTTAAGCCAAAGAAGTGTGAGCTGTTCAAGGAGAGTGTCCTTTACTTAGGGCATGTAGTAACCAGAGACGGGATAACCACGGATCCTGACAAGGTTAGGTCTGTGCGTGAGTGGCCTACGCCTGAGACGGTGAGAGAGGTCCAAAGCTTCCTTGGGCTAGTATCTTACTACAGACGATTCATTAAGGGTTTCGCCGACGTGGCACGACCACTTCATCGCCTAACGGAGAAGGCACGTGAATTTGAATGGACCGACGAGACTGAGGGCGCCTTTCGAGAGTTAAAACGACGGTTGCAGGAGGCGCCTATTTTGACTTACCCGGACCCAACGGCCGAGTACATTCTAGACACAGATGCCAGCGGAGTGGGCATAGGTGCTGTGCTGTCGCAGTCCATAGATGGACAGGAGAAAGTGGTGGCGTATGCCAGTAGGGCATTAAGCAAGCCTGAACGCAACTACTGTGTGACCCGGAGGGAACTTCTGGCAGTCGTTGTGTTTCTTAAGCAATTCCGGCAGTACATTTATGGTAGGCGAATCACCATCAGAACAGACCACGGGGCGTTAAGGTGGCTCATTCATTTTCGTGATCCCCAGGGACAGCTTGCCAGATGGCTTCAGGTGATAAGTGAACACGACTTCACTATTGTTCATCGAGCGGGCCGATTGCATGGAAACGCTGACGGTCTTTCCAGGAAGCCTTGTACACAGTGTGGGAGAGAGGAGGCGCCTTTGGACAAGTCATGCGCAACAGAACCAACGAGACTAGAACCCTGCGAGAAGCCAGGACTAAGAGTAGTCACAATAGAACCAACAATAACACAAGAACAATGGAGAGATGCACAGATGGAGGACGCGTCCATTCGATGGGTGATACAAGAAATGGAGAAGTCAGTGAGTAGACCTGGTTGGAATGACGTTACCCCTTATTCAAGTGTGGTAAAGTCCTATTGGCTTCTGTGGGACCAACTCGAGATTAGGGATGGCATCCTGCACAGGCGATGGGAGTCAAACGATGGCCGCCGAGTAAGTTGGAAAGTTGTACTTCCAATCTCCTACCGGAAGGCGATGATTCAGGAGCTTCACGGAGGAAAGGCCAGCGGTCATCTCGGGATTAAAAAGACAATGATGAAGGTGCGTCAACGATTCTACTGGGCAGGAATGGGTGCGGATGTAAGATCTGCAGTAAGGCAGTGCAACGTTTGCGCTAGCAAGAAGTCACCGGCGAGACATAGAAGGGCACCACTCAAACATCTGGCGGTAGGCGCACCTATGGAGCGAATCGCCTTGGACATAGTTGGGCCCCTTCCACTGACTGAAAGGGGGAACAAGTATATCCTAGTGGTAGGAGACTACTTCAGCAAGTGGGTCGAGGCATACCCCGTTCCCGATGAGAAGGCGACAACGGTAGCAGAAAAGCTAGTGAGTGAGTTCGTCTGTCGCTTTGGTGTCCCTATCAGTTTGCATTCGGATCAGGGAAGGAATTTCGAGTCCCAGGTGTTCTCCGAAATGTGCACAGTCCTAGGAATTGAGAAAACACGCACAACGCCCTACAATCCAAAATCGGATGGGATGATCGAAAGATTTAATCGCACGCTACTGACGATGATTTCAATGATGATAGAACCACATAAACGTCAGCGGGACTGGGACACCAAACTTCCATTTGCCACATTCGCCTACCGAGCTACTCCACAGGATTCGACGGGTGAAACCCCTAACATGCTTATGTTAGGCAGGGAGGTATTCCTACCGATCGACTTGAAAAGCGGAATGTCTGCTAAGGTGGACCACGGATCAGAAGCGGTGGCAACCGATTTCGCATTGGAGTTGAGAGACAACATGAGGGCCGCACATGATAGAGCCAGGGTTTGCCTGAAACAAAGTGCTAGGCGCCAGAAGAAGAATTACGACCGACAAGCCGCGGGGGACAGACTAGCTGAAGGGCAGTTCGTATGGCTGTACAACCCAGCGAGGACAAAGGGGCTGTCACCAAAGCTCCAACGGAAATGGGAAGGACCTTATCTCATTGTCAAAAAACTATCTGATGTGACCTACAGAATCCAAGGATCACCCCGCGCAAGGATGAAGGTGATTCACTACGATCGCCTTACGCCGTATATTGGTGAGCCAATCCAACCATGGAAAGTAGGAGAACCTACGAAGGTTACGCCTGCGGATGATAGAAGATCAGACACACCGGTGATAGGCCACGATGACTTGGACGGAGATGAATTGGTGATCCAGAATGAGGGTGATAATCGCCTTGGGACTCCAGCATCAGTATCTGTAGAGCAGCACGTAGAGCATGAGACGAGACAAGTTGATGATGTAGGCGACCACCTGGAGCGAGACGAACCCCAGACAGATATCCCGAGTGCAACAGAGGAACCTGGTAGCGTGCAGACACCACAACCACAGCGAAAATATCCAACAAGGCAGCGGAGAGTGCCGCAGCGTTATTTGTAGAAATAACAGAGTGACGCCTACCTAGGATGGCAAGAGCCTACTGTTGTGCAGACTGTAGAGATAGAGTAGAAATTTACAGTAGCAGTAATGTAACCCAACCGTATCTCTGTTGTGTCTTCCAGAGGCCGAGAGGACAAGTGAAGGATGGGGAAACAGGAGGAGAGGAACCACGACGCATCAGACAAGAAGATGGTGGAGTGTCCCAAGTGCCATGTGTTCCTGAACAAGAGGAGTGTTGATCGCCACATGACGAATGAGCATGGGCCTAGGCTACACTTCTGGTGTTTAAGGTGTTCGCACAAGAACAACCGCAGGGACAACCTCCGACCACATTATCGGGACTGCCACCCAGATAAGATCCACGAGGTCGATTGGATCGAAGGTGAGACCTATGAGATGCATGAGCGCAACAGGCACAGCGGCGAAGGCGGTGCACGAAAGAGAGTTTCTGGAATGCCTAAATCCCCAGAAAGGAGCCGTAGAAGAAGCAGAACACCTACCAAGGAGAAGAGAGAGTCGACAGGGCCCAAGTCGAGCAAGGGCAGAGAAGAGCCTACCAAGAAGAGAGGCCGGGAGGAGGCCAAGGCAAAGCAGTCCGGAAAAAGGGTACGGAAGGAGAAGAAACAAGTGCCATGTACAGTCTCCCGTGCGCCCGAAGAAGGGCCACTAGACCTGTCGGCAAAGGTAGCGCCTAAGATGAGAGTGCAGGAGACAGCCAACGTGCCTAGGCAGGCGAAGAAGTCCGAAGAAGAGATAGCTGGGGGTGATAGATCTCCTACCGAACTGGCAATTGGCGTGCCAGGAGTTGCAGAAGAGGTGGAGCTAGAGGCTGATGGGCGAGTAGAGGGTCGACTTGAGGAGAGAGCTGAAATAAACCTGTCACCAACTCCGATGTTGTGGGACCAGGACGAAGCCCCTATGGAAGCAACACTGACGCCAGCACCAACTGGGAAACCAAGAGGCATACTGGAGATGCTGCGTGTCGACAGCTGGAATGCGGTCGAAGAAGCTGAGAATGACAAGCAAGGTGGGAAACCAGTTCCCGCATGGCCACAGCCACTGCTCCCTGAGAAGCTTCTACCAGGACAAGCCGTCCGTGTCCGAGAAACCAGAGAGACCTACTTGTATGCGGATGAAGGGAAGACAATCTGCGGTGAGGTGCAGCGCGAGTATGAAGTGGTGTACCTGAGGCCTATCAAGGCGAGGAAACCAAAGGAGGCTCCCCCTACCCAAGTCCTACAAGGTGGAAAGATTCGTCGCCTTACAAGATGTGAAGACTCGGGAGACCTGGTAGCAGGACCACCCGTAACCAAGGACGACCTAGAGATGGCGATGTTGGGGAAGGTCACCAAGATAACGGAGACGTCATCGAGATCCGTGTATCAGGCCAACACCAAGATCACCAAGGACAAGACGACGCGCGTCTTCGATGTTGATTTCTTGACTGGGATGAAAGCCGATCCTTAGACTATAGGAACACTTCTGTTTATTAAGGAGTTAGAGCATTCTTGCACAGTTTTCCGTGTATTTCACCTATTTAGGCAGTTTCATATCGGCCAGAAGTTTTTGATACTTGTTCTGAAGTTTTAAGTTTTCCTGTTTGAAATTTGTATAGTTTTCAGTTGAGGCTTCATTGAGTGAGAACAAATAGTTTTTCGATTTATAGAGAGTTGCGGCCTAAGGTTTATAGTAAATGATCCCTAAGGAGGCGAATGTTATGAGATCATTAGAGAAGTGGCGCCTAGACTTAGAATTGTATAAAGAGAAAGAACATTAACCTAGATAGGAGTAAAACTTAATGCATAATTTCGCCTTTAGTTTTCAGATGTTTAGGTCAAGGGACTGACCAATCTTGGGGCATGGCAATGTAGCGAAATGATGGTCATAGGTTAGGACGCCCTCTTGTAGATAAGCTAATTCATTCATTTATGCAGTGAGCCAGTGACGCATGGTTGCTGCTGTGTGGCGACTGGACGTCTTCCGCTGATGAAGACCCGTGCGTGCTACACGTCTCCAGTATAGACCACGCGATTATAAAGCAGCGTGCCGCGGTGAGCAGGGCAGTCCGTCCGTGAGAGCCCTGTGAGCAGTGCAGTCTGTCCGTGAGAGTCCTGTGAGCAGTTCTGTCCAGTCCGTAGCCCTGTGTTCGCGTCACGTCAGAGTCACGTCCAATCCTAGTCTAGTAATCCTTGAAAGTACATGTAGATCAGTCCAGTGCACCTTTTCCGGAGAGTGAGTAAATCACAGTTAGTCAAGTTTATGATCGAGTTTCCCTTTGATTAGGAGGATCGTCGTGTGTTTGTGTGCCTCACTATAATTAATGTAAACCTGTTTAGGCGAGATATAGGCGCCACTTATTTAATCCTACCAAGGTGATATGTGTTATAATAAATTATTACTCCAATTAAACATCGAGTTTGAGTGCTATATTGTAGAGACATCAGACTCCAGTCACATTCCCTTCCCCTGTGCCCGCCTAAGTACAACCCATAGTGTGTAGTTCAACCCCGGTGTTTGGATGGAAGCAGCTGCGAACGCCTGGCGGTAGACTGCCCCAAAACGGACCTGTTCCCCTGGCCTTCTCTACAGCCGCTCGTCGGGTCGGCCGAGGGCAAGCCTAGGCACCGTCGATCGAGACCGCTACAGTACCATCAGCTTCCCAGATCCTGAGTCTCTCCCCAACGACACCCAAGATGTTCCCTACTTCATCGTTGGAGACGAGCGGCGGAAATGCGGCGGGAATACGCTCGGAATACGCTCGGCATTCGTCGGAAGTGCGTCAGGCATGCGGTCGGGATAAGTAGGGTGCGTCCGGAATACGCTCGGCATGCGCACTGCATACGCAGCTATTCGCAGCAGTAAAATCGTGTTGCGCACTGCATACGCAACTCATACGCACCTCATACGCAATAGATGCGCTGAATTCGTTACTTATACGCTAGATGTGCGTCGCACATAAGTCATAATAATTGAACAATTTCAAAATTTTGAGCGTACGGCTGCGTATTGAAAAATGTTATTAAGGAACTCATAAGGACTTGATATACGCGAAAGTGTGACAGGGCCTTTAAGTGCACAGCCACAATCATGGGTACACCTTTTTTTGGTGTCCATGTTATGAACAACATTTTGAAAAACAATGATGTAAACATTATTTGAGATTACACACAAATCGGTCATCAAGCTTTATGCCAACTTGGAATCAAAAGTGCTCTAAGTGTGGCAAATCTTAATTTTTCAAAGAGCTATTCAGCATTGCTCTGTCGTTCATAATAGTGTCTTTGTAACAAAAAGCGTACTCATGCTTGTGGCTGTGCACTTAAGGCCAAAGCCCAGTTCATACTTCATGCGAATGCGTATGCGACGCGAATTCGTCAGGGGTTTAACGGTGAACCGTCACAATGAAACTTCAATTGTTGACGTCATGAAATTCGCTTCGCATTCGCATTCGCATGAAGTATGAACAATTTTCTAAATTCACGTAAATCAATTGGTGCGTTTGTTTTACGCGACAGAGTCGTGCGACGAGACGCTCATTGATTTGTGCGTATTTAGAAAAAAAACGCGCGACAATATCGCACAACAAAGTCGCGTATGTGTAAATTGAGAGTTAACCACGCCTCTTGGACAACCCTATGGGAATTTTGTGTGGTAATTTTTAAATCTTGTATCAGATTTTGCGCATTCCACGTGGAATTATAATTGATGTGATTGGACAATAATTCACAAGCTGCGTTGACGCGATTCGGACGCGATTCGACCACGATAGGTCAATTGACCTTGAGGCCCCTTTAGTCCACCTAAATCACTTGGAACAGTAAAAACCAGGGAAGAAGCCAACTTTAATGGACCTTTTGCACCCACGTGATGAAATGTCAACAAACCACTATGTGTGGACCGCCTTGGCGTGATCATCATACATATATCGTATGGGCAGGTTAAATCACGTGGTAACACGCGGCATGTTTGATTGGTTTATTCCACATGGGGAAAACGTCGGCACGCATAATGCCAAGGTGACTTTGTGTGAAGGGCAAAACCCAATATTTAATTTACATCATCCCGACGCAAATTCTATCTTATGAATAGTTTGGCTGCGGTACCCGCCGCTATATCAGATTTGAACCATATACCAGCCGGTTGACTCAGTATACAGTGAGTATACTGTGTGTATAAAACCCTTCGATGAACGGCAAAACCCAATATTTAATTTACTTAATTTTGACAAAAAGTGGGAGGGTCAGACATTTCAACCTTGGCTATGTTCAAAGGCAATGATACAAGAACGGAATCTTACAGTTTGGGAAATACACCAGGGCAGATGAGAAAAGACGGCCAACGTGAGAGACAAGGGGACAAAGGAAGTGAGAGAAAGGTTTTCTTTTATTAAATTTGTATTTGAAAGAAAAAAAAATTAAAGAGCGCATATTTTCTTCGGTTCTTGTTAAGTAGAACTATGCACACTGGAATAGACCCTTTTCGTGTATTATCATGGACCGATAGTGTCATTTAATTGAAACTCAATATTCCCTTTGATGTGAAGGCGATATATACAGCACTACAGAAGTGGATGGAGTCGGGCATATATCCCCCTCCCAACCCCTACCCATGCCACCTATCCATATACATATTGCTAATTTTTCTTCTAACTTTGAGAACTTAATCGGCACATTAATTTGTTAATGTGAAACAAAAAATCCCGAAAAATCAGGCAATGTTGCTACGCACCCTTTAACAAAAATACACAAGCTTTTCGTTTTTTAACCACGAGGTTTTTAACCGATCTCTTTGCCAGTGTATTTGTTCGTGGGGGGGGGGGGGGGGGGGCGCTAATCAAAAGTCATAAGCCCAAGATACAGGGATCTTACGCCCCAACTTCAATCACGCCAAATACAACTTGGGAACCGACATTGTGTGGGTCACAGGTTCACATTCCGCTCTGCCAGTTTTCTTTCAAGTCAGTTTCCTTTGTGGTTGATTGAATCATATTTTTTTACTATTTTCCCTGCATGTACTTCTGTGTCATATCTTTATTCACACGGCTGTAATTGCTTGTCTGTATGGAAAGGGTCACATATTCTTGTACATATTTTTGACAGAGACTGGCATAACCGGAATATACAGTAAACTAACTGGCATCTCCGCCGTCCCTCGACGACCGTCGGATCAAAAGGCCAAGCGGACTTTGCTTGTGGCGGAATTGAGTGCAGTGACATTAGGCGCGAGCACCATTGCGTTAGGAGTAGGCGCCTTCTATTACCGTCGCAAATGGATACATTTACTAAGGTGAGGTATCTAGAGTTGGTTTTATTCTTTCCTGACTAAAACTGGCATTTATGTTACTGAGGGGGGGGGGGGGGGGGGGTACGGGGGACACGTCCGTCACCAGCTAAGGCCTGTGCTGTCTGGTCCCCCACTACCAAAACAAATATTTCTATTATTTTGTACACAATGCTATTTAAATACCACTGTTGTGCCTTTCATGGCGACATTGAGCCGCGGCGCATGAATATAGCAGGCTGCATTGAAAACTTCTCTCTAGAATGATGCTACAAAGACCTGGAAATTTATAGTATGGAAATAACGCTACACTGCAAAAACATTCTTCAGCAATTAAACACTTTTCTAAACACTTTCTTGCCATCAGTTTGTAAACAACTGAGTGTTTATCCACTGAACACTGATGTTTAGGAATTGGACACGTAATGATTAGTATTTAAACATGTTTACAAACTGATAGCAAGATTGTGTTTAATTGAATGCCTGATTGAAAAGATTTTGAGAAGATAAAAAAACGTCACACACATGATTAGTCCATGGTGTTAGCAGTAACTTCCTGTGTCTAACTCAGTTTGGCCAAAAATGGCGGACTTGGGACTTTATTTCAATCAGGTATTCAATTGCTATATAGACCTTTTTTTAGAGTGTACCCTATATGTTTTCATGTCATAAAAATTGAAAACCCTATTACATTGTCCCTTTATGCCTGTTGTAATTTCTCCCTGAAGTTCCCCCAGGTATACTGCAAGTTAAGTGGGACCCACTGATTACATGGAAACCTGGTTAGCTTTTTGGCTGTTTGAGTTGACGCCGCCATCCGCCATATTATCACTCCCACGTTTACCAAGCTCGTCTAGTTGTATCAACGTTTGCAACAGTAGAAAGCAGATAATGCCAGTTTGACATTCGAAATCTTTTGAGTTGTTATGCTTTTTTTTTTTAGTTAAAAGTTTAAAAAGAATGGCGGCCATTTTGAAAATACAAATCAAAAATTCTCCCTCCTTCCTTTTTTGTAAAAACCTGGACGCTAAATGTTTTTTTTTTCACTTGGCCTTAGGCCTATGACTTCTTATAGGCATGGTTTATGTGTGAAAACAACTTAGGCGAAATATTTATAGCATGGTTCCTTTAAAACACTTTCGCTTCGGCTGTTTTTTTATGTTCTTCTATGTTCAGCTCTACATAAAAACCTTCCCCAGAAAATGCCGTATAGGAGTTTTTCCCAGAGGCTCGGGAAGCTGAGATGAGCCAGATGGGCAACATACCACCACAGCATCAACTCGCAGGGCGTGTTCTATTCGTGTGAAGGTTTGCTTCAGCGGCTGTGGCCGTCTCGACCTGTCGCCTTGGTTCGCGGAGATCGCGTCTGATTAGGGAAACAGCGTCCCTCGTTCAGTTTGTTGGACTGAGGTTGGATCAAGAAACCGTGCCGATAATGTAATAATATGGACACAAAAATTGCATGAGCAACGCACTAATTCCGAGAATATACTTGGTTGCCACAATACTTTGGAGCCGCATGGGGATTTTTCCTTGTTTTTTCCCCAAAAGGGTTTTTCACCCATCCCGTAAATCGGCAATAGGCTTCTACTGGAGAGTTGAAAATTTTACCGTAAATAGATTCATTTGTGTAAATATTCTTATATTTGTGTAATAGTTAATACTGGCATTTGTATAAATATTTAGTAGCCTATGTGTGTAAATTTACAGTTTTAATTAAGTATGCAGGGCCCCAATGGAAACCAGTTTCCGTGGTCTTTTCGAGTTTTACCCTGAAACATAATTGTCTTCATAGAATCGTTCGGGTGATTATTACGAATTATTAGCTTGTTATTGCAGTAACCAATCAGAAAAAGACAAGGCACTTTCCCAGCCAGGGTCTACTATTGAGAACGACGTTGAAAGTAGACACTGAAACGAGGTTGCTTTTGTATATATTTTTTTAATCGGTTAAGGTGAATGGCCTATGTCCTATCTGTCCTATGTTCTGCCATGTTTTGCAAGTTCTGCCTTGTCAGAGAAGCAATCCTTTCAGAGTAATAAGTGATGTCTCTTTGTTTTACTGTTGACGTTTGAAATTTTTTGACATGACATAACTTGTTTTATTTTCAATGTCCCCCTTTAAATTTCTACAGACGAGCTCTTTTCCGATTCAGTCACTTTACAGTGACGTGTACACGCCAGGATAAATCCTTTTTGCCAAACCAAACAATAATGTTTCCGTTTTGATTGGAAGTCTAGAAACTGAGTTTGAAGTTTCGATTTGTTTATTTCCTTCCCACTCCAGTAAGAATGATGTCAGTTTAGCGTTTCCTCAGTGTTTTGGAAAGAATGGCTACCACACTGTGTTTGAGTTGATTGCAACCCTGCGAAAGTTCAAAACGTTTTAATTACTTGGCGTTTGATCCCTGGCTATACGGCATCATGGGTTTATTAAGTCGTAGCGTCCCGAACAAAGACAGTGACAATTTGGGAGACCGCCAAGACGGGGCAAGATAGCTGGTAGAACAACCGTACGGTATTCCGGAGGTCGCAGGTTAAAATCCCGCTTCAGTCAGTTTTCTTTGTTCACCTTAAATTGTTTTGTCAGTTTCCCTTGTGGTTTGTTAAACGTTTTTATTTATATTTTTTTTAAGATAACTCGTTTCGTGTTTGTTCTGGCCAAGATTTTTCAGTCTCATGAACAAAACAATTAGGAATAAATCGCATCAGAAATTGCAGTGTGATTTTGTTTAGTCACGTGGAGTTTCAAATGGCAGGCAGAAGCTTATTATCTTTAAGGAATCATATTTTCTTTTCCTCTGCCAGTAAATGGGCCGAAAATTGCCTACACCGGCCAAATCACAATTTGCGAGCCCTCAAATTCTCTGCTGTTAGAGCATTTTGTGGGCCATGAACTTGAGGGTTTGTAAAAGAGAAGGCCGGAAACCATGCACAGGACTGCCAGCTTGTATTACTGTGAAATTCGGATGCTCTATTTAACAATGGAGCGTAGGCAATCTAGGCATCATCTTTCAAGCTGGCGATGGGCTACGGGACTACTTTTAGGGGGGATCATCTTTGGATGGAATTTTCTCCGAAAAGTCATGGTTAATCCCCATAAAATTGAACAGAAACTGAAAAATGATGAAATAAGCTCTAAATGTATGTGTGTCGCAAACACATTGGAGAGTCCAAAGTATTTTTCCTGAATTTCGGAAGTTTGCGTATTTATCATTGGAGTCTATGAAAGTATATTTACTGGTGTGTGCAACCATAAAACGTACACCTTGCGGAAACATCCATAGAAGGTGTATCACAATGTGCAAGTCTGCGCTTTTTGAATAGTCCATTTCACTCGGCTATGGATAGTTAGTCTCACTATTGTTGACTTTTGTTGTCTGGCAACAGGTGCTTGGATTTGTTTGTAAACAGCTCTAAGCAGTCGGACATTTTTTGGTGTCCCTGTTACACCTGACATGTGTAATTTCCATCAAGTATAATTAAAATTGACTTCACATTATTGGTTTACTTGTTTGGCAGGTACTTTGCTTTACACAATCACTCTTGGAGACAGAAGGCATTAAAGAATGTGTCCGGAATTGCACAATCTTATACATGTCACTATGTAACAGGGACACCAAAAATGTCGCACTTTTGGACCTCAAATTTATGGAATGAGTGTACATACAAAGAAAGTTGGAGGTTGGAAAGCTACTCAGAAACAAGGACAGTCATAGAAGTTGGGTTGATACAGATATTTAACCCCATCAGGATCGGATGGGGGGGGGGGGGGGTTGACAATGTGCCCTCCACCAAACTTATATAACCTCAGAACGCTTCGGCCGATGAAATTGTGGGTCAGTTTGGAACTCAAACCAAGTTTCTAGGATTTCCATGGTTACCCTGGCAACCGATTTAAAAACCATAGTCGCTGTGAATTTGAGTTATATAGGCATAAATACATAGACAAATATTTTCATGGAGGTCAAAAAGATGGCTTTAGTACCAGAACTCACAAAATTTGACAAGCGGAATAACAATTAGGCCAATAAAATTGTTGTGTTGCCCTCGGACAGGTAAAATTGGAAAAGAGGGTCGGTCGGTCGGAAAAGGTGGGATATTTTTGCTCATCCAATACTATTGGAAACGAGGTTGAAAATAAAGTAAGCCCTGTGGACGAGGTTAAGCCTTCCGTCATGTGACCGATTCGAAGAAGAAGTAAATTGGTTGCTTTTCTCTCTCGGTTGTTGTAAACATCGAGAGATACGCACGAAGTTTTTGCCGATTCGATTTAACTCTTTATACAATATATTTATACATGTCTAAAATAGTATACAACATTTGCTTTTGTTGTAATTTTTAGAAACGAATGAATTTGGGGGTTAGCATTTTATAGCAACTGCTGTAATATTGACCTGTTTAACGTTTTGTATGCATAGTCACTTTTTACGCCCTCACAGTCTTTGTCACTTATTCCTGATTTACCCAAATTTGAAACAGTCACACTTGGTTCCACCCGGATGTCGCACCCTTCACCTTTTGTAGAGTTCGTTGTTCTTTTGTTTCTCGGACGTTTTAGACGGGGGATAGTTTCTAAAGTTTCAGTAGCTTGTGAAGACTGAGAAACAATAGAGGACAAAATGATGAAAAGGTCTCCACGCAACCAATAGACACCAGTCTGAATTCTAATTGCGGTCGGTCTTTTCCAAAAACCAAGACATTATTTTCGTCATTGATTTTCAGGCAAACGGCGCATTTTCAAGGGATGGTCGTGTACTTTTGAATGATCTTTCCAACCATTGCAATTTTAAGACGAACGCTTTTGTAGCCCATGTACAAAAGTCATCGGTTAATCCCCATAAAATTGAACAGAAACTGAAAAATGATGAAATAAGCTTTAATTTGATGTTTGTCTCTAACACAGTGGAGGGTCCTAAGTATGTTTTCCTGAATTTTGGAAGTTTGCGTAGGCCCAGGGGGGGGGGGGGGCAACTCCCCCCCCTGTGGGAATTATTGCCCCCCCCCCCTCTTGCCCCCCCCCCCCCTCTCTCTGGAAAATTGGGATATGCGTTACTATAGCGAATTTGCGTTACTATATGCGTTACTATAGGGAATTTCCCCATCCCCCCCCCCCCCCACAGGATGATTGAGATTGCTATTAACTTACAGTCTAGTAAGGTATTTCGTAATAATTTAGTAAAAAACAAATTGGAGGATTACCAATCGTGTACACTATCTTTAAAGGAAACATGATTTAGAATGTATATTGCATTATTCCTGCTTAAAACAATAAAGTATTATCTTGACAATGATATTTTGTGTCTAGAGACAATTATTTCCCAGATTAAATATGAGAAAACATTTTTTGAAAATGTTTGTCCAAGCTACTCCGCCCCCTGAGTGGGACCCTCATTAACATAAGTGTGTGACGTAGATCGAGGCACATTACAGATTATGCTGCATCACGCGTATGCATTGAGTGTATAAATATGTGTGTGTGTGCAGAACGGCGAAAATTCTTCGTCCAAAATCTAAGCAAAATATAGTGGTTTTTCGGCCATGCCGACAAGGTGTGTGGCTGCTGGGTGCAGCAAAACAACGAAGGATGGAGTAAGCCTTCATTTATTTTCAACTGGTGCGAAATATCGGAGAATTTGGACGGCGAAAGTAAAGGTGACAAGAGCGAAGTGGTCCAGCCCCAGCAGCTTTTCGGCGTTATGTAGCGACCACTTTGAGCCGTCGTGATCGTGTTTCGATACTGGTATTTTGAAATCATGGGATGACCATTAAAAATATGCTCAAGTCCACTGCCATCTTAACAAAGTTCCCAGATGTGAGTAAGGTACAGGCAAAAGCAGTTAAACGGCCCATTCCCCGAGGAGCCTTTGCTAAAAGAGAAAAAATCGGGGTAAGTTCGATGTTAGTTGTTGCAACTTACGAAATTGCACGTGTAGACCTAGTGTGTATGCAATGTACATGCGTCATTTACGGGTCCAGACTATTGAGTCGATCCATGAATTTCGGTGCCTTGGTCTACGTCACGAACAGCGCCCTCAATTTGAGTTTCAACAAATTCCAAAAAGGAGGGGTCAATTTTTGGGCGGCAAATAATCACACTAAAACTTCACTTAAACCAGTTTGGCTTTTAATTCACATTTAATACATATAAATGAATTTATTTATGAGATAAAATGTGATCCGGCCAGTTTGAGAAGCATGGTTCCTTTAAGAAGAGTACCGGTACCAATAGTGTTTGCTAAGCAACGAGCGGCGTAACAATATAAACCACTATGGTAATTGGGCAAGCCCTTAACAATTAAGATGAAATTAGTTTTGTGAAATCGACGTCTTAGGAGTGGGGGACTGGCCAAAGGTGTTTGTTGGTTAGGTGTTTGTTTGTTGTTTTTGTTGTTTTGTTTCTAAAAGATAACCAAGTCTTTTTGAGGAGGTGATAATTATTTGGATTTGTTTTGGACAATTTCATTTTCATATGAATAAACGGACTAAAAACGTGCATTAAAAATTAATAAACGTTTGTTATTGTACATTATTTTGGTCATTGAAACCGATGTAAAGAATACACCGTGGCTTATTTACCTGCCGAAACTGAAACTGGGGGCGGAGTGAAAATTAGGTTTTTCGACGGCACGCTCCGCGGGGACTCCCCACCGGAAAATCGTTACTTCGGAGCCGTAGACGAGAGAGTCGCGACAACTTTGGACCAAAGATGGCTGCTCACTATGTGTACAGTGGAACGTGCGACTATTGTTACCAATTGTCACGTGCAATGTTACATAATCCGCCATATTTGGTCCAACATTTAGACCTGGGGTTCGTCTCACGCGAACGTTGCCAACGTTTGCCAACTGCGCGAACAATTTTCCATTGGATGTGCACAAACAAATTAGCAAACGTTGGCGAACGTGTGCGAACGTGTGCATTGTTTGCTTTTGTGGAACGCATCCCTTACAGCTCTATGGCAATTTTATCAAACCATGTCGGCTTTGGATTAGATCCTCAATAAGTTGCAAGACCTGGGGTACTTTTGCTACATGTACGTCAGAGTCTGTTATTTGAGCCCAGAGCCTCTTCAGTTTATTCAATAGAGGAATTTCACATTAGCCCCTTCTGCGCACTTCCGGGTTGAAAGCGAGAATGTCAGTGGCAAACAAAACAACGCTTTTCAGCACATTCATTCATGCATGAATTATTCAGGCCATAAAAGGCAGCGCAGGCGCACGATCAGCATAAAGTTGTTTACTGTGACATTGAGATCCTCGTTTTCAAACGCGGAAGTACGCAGATCGGCGCTAAACTCGTCGTTGTGGGATTCCTCTATATGCCAGTCTTCAGATGGGCAATAGAACTGGGGAATAGCTGGGGACAAAGCCAAAGCCGAAGCCATTTGAGAAATGGGCTATGGCTCTGCGCAGTTGCTTAGCCAAAAAGCGCCGTCACGAGTTGACGCCCAGCGGACCAGCGTACAATCGAAATTCTAGACCGAAGTTTAATTATGTGTAAGTTGTACCGTCTAATGGCTGTAATTTTCACAAATGAATGTATTTGGGGGTTAGTATATAATAGCAAACCCTATAATACCGACCTGTTTAAAGTTTTGTGTGCATAGATGCTGGGAAAACAGAAAACGGAGGGGAAAATGCTGTTCATGTAGTCTGGTTGTAATTTATAGACGTTAGGGAATTATCAGGTCGGGGAACTAGACTATTTCCAACGCTTGTCGGCCGACAATCGCTGGAAATCCCCGTCTTGGATACTGTATTTTGATTGGCCTAGAACAATCACGTGCCCGGGCTATAAAAACGCATGGCACACTCCAAGCATGATATCAGCGCAGCCAGCTAGCTATTGAGCTGTATCATTGGTACCCACGCCACACTGTTTACGATAGTAAACTATAGTAGGAGCAGCGGACTAGCCGGCGATCAGCTGTTTTGATCTCGTGATTTGTTTGAGTAAATTTCCAACAAGAAAGGCAAGTTGAACTGAAAAACACTGGGTTTGGTGATACAATAACAAAACAATTATTGACTGCTGTGATGTGGGATATGACGTTTTTAACACCCGAGGGACGCATATAGCACCCGAGGCGAGCCACGCCCCTTAGACAACCCTATGGGAATTTTGTGTGGTAATTTTTGTTTGTCTCAGATTTTGCGTGTTCCACGTGGAATTATAATTGATGTGATTGGACAATTATTTACTTACAGTCAAGTCAGGTACTTCATAATAGTTTGGTTTTTTGATGTTTGCAAATGTTTAATACTACCTTTAACGCATTGCATTGCAAAGCATTTCCAGATCAGATAAAGCTACGGCCACTTAGGAAAGAAACAATGTCAATGGTGTATGATGCTACCCTGGGAAGTATGAAATATTATTTCCTTGTTGTCGAGCAAATTTCATGTTGTAGAGCGGATAGCCCCACAAGACGCAGGATAACTTGTTAGGCTGTATACTGAAAGGTGTGATATAAAATTTGCCGGAAGTATTAATACTTTGTTTGATTCAAAACATGAAACCTGTCAAAATTTGAGCTCAATCCGTTGTTCGAGTCACGGTAAAATAGTGAAGAACCGTTCTGTTTTAACCGTGAGTGGTTTTGTATTAATTTTGATTGTTGAAATCGAAATAATCCATGCTTTTTTTAAAAATAGATACAGTCTTCTCAAAGATGACATTATTTCAAACTCAAATAATTGTTGTGTCATCTTTGTAAACAGTAAACATTCAGACTGTTTAGACCTCTCCGGGCACCCCCCCCCCCCCCCCCCCGCTCAAACGGGACCCTCTAATCTTAAACCAGGCTAAATTCACAGTAACACTTCTTATTTATAAGCTATGGAACTATAGCACAGAAGTACACAGTGCAAAAACTGTGGTATCTAATTAACACAATGTGGTATCTATATTCAACCATTCGTCCAATATATATGGATACAGCTTGGTATGAATTTTACACCACGGTTTTTGCATTGCAACAAAACACTCGGTTCAAATTCAACTGAGCTTTTTTAAGCACAACATTGTACTTTGGACGAGATTAAAGTACTAAAACAAAGCTTGTTAGCTACGCAAAAAATACCTAAAATCCTCAGCTTAGTTTTCAGGTGGTGGGTCACAAATATTGAAAATCCTGACCTTTTTAAAAAACTGATTGCCCAGTCTGTGTTTTGGCTCCCCCTCCTCCCGCGCCAAAGAAAAATTATCTGGATTAGTCTGCTATTGAACTATGTTCAATTTTTCAGCATAATATGAACAGATTCTTCTTTATTGTTATGCAGCTTCAAACGGTGCCCGAGATGCCTTAGATTGCTGGAGAAAGCTTCTGGATTTCAAAATTTTCGGGGGGCATGCCCCTGGACCCCCCTAGTGGGAACATGCCTTCTTTTGGTGGGTGAATGGTACAACCCCTCCCTAAATGAAAGGCTAGATCCGCCCCTGGTCATACATTTTTTATGATGAACGGAAACGCTTGAAGACGTGAGGAAGCATGATGTATATGTACCTACACGTCTGTGGCTGATGGGACTGGCGGGGGATTTCCCTGGCCGATTGAGAGCGAGGAGCAACGGCGCGAAGTGTCAGGCGCGCCCTTAAGCTACTAATCTTCTCCGCAAGATGACTTTAGTCCACGCAATTCTAATCCACTGGGTTTTCCCGAATGCTTATATCAACCATGGAAGTTATTAAAGCTATCGACCATGAAATATGATTTACATTACTGTCCGGTGTCCTTGTAATTAAACACCAGTTTAATAACATAATAACATTGTAATTCGTCAAACATAATATAAATTAGAGACCGCCAAAACAGGCCAAGATAGCTCAGTTGGTAGAGCGCCGGTGCGGTATTCCGGAGATCGCAGGTTCAAATCCCGCTCGTGCCAGTTTTCTTTGTTCACTTTGAAAATATCATACAATTATGTTAGATGGAATAATTTGATAGATTCAATTACAGGTACTGTTAAACACGCAACAGGAGAACATGGTTGTTAAAGATGTGTGCCCGTGCTTTTAGAGCGTGGCACCAGAAAAACAAATCAAATTTAATTACTATTTTGTTAGCATGAGATTTCCAATGAGACAATATGCAAATAAAATTGATCAAAGACATAGTTAATTAGTTTAAATTTGGCAATTATGAGCGGGACGCTTCTATTCTTACAGTTTTCATGTGTTAGGCAATCATCGCTCGTAAAGTTAATAACAAATATATTGCTGGGAAAAGAGTCGGATTTTCATATGAGTCTGATTTTCACATGACATCGGCACTGCATCGGCTCAAAGCTTAAAGGGACACATTGCTTTGGATTTTGCGATTTGGGCTATAAAACTTAAATGGATATGGTTGAGAAGCTTTTTCTAAAGTAGAATATAAAGATTCACATAACTATATCCCTTCAAATTGCGTGTTTTTTGTTTAATTTCGTGACAAATAACGGTCCGCCATTTTGTAGAACCAAATTTTTGACTCCACAAAATGGCGGACTGTGTTCACCAGTCGTATTTCCAGTCGCAGCTGGTTGAAGTACGTTCTGTTGATCCATTTTGATGTACTGTGGCACGGCGCGCAGCACTGGCGATATGTGTCGCGAGGTAGAGAATGGTACCTGGCGATCATCTGATAGGTTTACAAGGCCACTGGCTGCGGCGCCAGCCTAAAGACTCTAACAGCGTATTTTGCGCATTATTTAGACGGTGGTATTTACTACTGGAAATAAGTCAATGTTTCGCGTGTCAGATGTCAGGGGTCAGAGGCAAATGTTTTGTTTTGTAATCACTACTCGCTAATTACAACACATTATACGTGTTTTTTTGCATGAACAACTCTTATAAAAGATAAGGAACATTTCCAAACAGCAAAATTTCATGACATTTGGAAGCAATGTGTCCCTTTAATGTAGATGTATAAGGCGAAAAACATGTTTAGCGTCTCCGCCCGCTTCGTTTTAGGGGGGCCGCCTGGATTTTTGTTTATTTTTACCAGTGGAAAATGCGGTGAAAAAAATCCCGAATATGTCGACCGATCCACCGGAAAAAAATACAAGCTTATAGGCCTACTAAAACTATTAAAACCACTGTAAACATGTTCAATTCTCTTGTCAAACATGTCTCTTTCACTTTTGTGTCTTTGAACAGTTGAAAAACTTACGGTTGTCGGAAATTTTTAAAAGAATGGCGGCCATCTTGAAATTAATAAATAAAAAATAGAAAGCCCCTCCTCCTTCCTTTAAAAAAAAACTCGGACGTTAAACATGTTTTGATTTAATTGGACAAATTGCCAAATTTAGTTATTACATGTCTTTACCCATGGTGTTTCCAAACAGTTTAATACTAGTTTCCATTGGGGCCCTGCTTACATTTTTAATTAAAAATTAATATTTACACACACAAAATATTGACACAAACACACAAATATTTACACAAATACAAGAGTGTTTACAAATACAAGAATAATAGCACAATCTAAATTGTTCATTTTCCAGCTTCCAGTACATTTTCCAGCTTCCTGGTTTACCGGATAGGGCGAAAAACCCGCGGAAAAATCCTTTAGGGGGAAAAACAAGGGAAAACTATGCTCCACAAACTGCTATAATTCATACAGCTCCGTGATGTACCCTGATATTATTGCCTTTGTAAAACTCGGAACGTTTGCATCAGAGGTCAGCTCCAAAGAGCGCTAAGCGGAATATATATTGCTTAACAGATTTTCATGCTAAGCATAAAATCATTGGCTGAAAACCAGTCACATGTAATACACGCCAATTTGACTGATAAACTTTGCCCCATATGTCATTTGAGTCACTGTATAACAAGCCATAGCCACACCTCGGATTACGGGCATCTTTTACAAGAATACATCGAGTTAAAGGTAATATACAACATTTGCAAAAATCAGAAAACAAAACTACTGAATTATGAAATACCTAACTTCACTGTAAAAGTAAACGATAGTCTCGAGCATTAATCATTAGCCTTTTTGAGATATGGTGGACACAATAGGAAGGCGCTTTTCGTTTTTGGGTAAACCTTTTGTGCCATACAAAATGTTTACCCAAATCGAACAGCGCCCTCCTATTGTGTCTACCATATCTCAAAAAGGCTAATGGCACGATGTGCTCCCATTTTCAAGAAAAGTGGAATTTTGGTACCAATTTCTAGGGAATTGGAAATAGTCTAGTTCCCGAGCCGATAGCTCACTGACGTCTATACACTGCTCCGTTTTGTCTGAAGTAGGGCGGGGAACCATAGTAAACAGCATTTTTCCACTTGTTTTCCCAACATCTATAGGGCCCAGTCAGTGTTACAGTATTTGCTATAAAATACTAACCCCGCGAATCCATTCATTTCTAAAAATTACAGCAAAAGCAAATGTTATACCACCTTTGAGTTGAATTGAAGCACGAATCACGAAAGACTGCCTTTCCGCAATGCAAGGCTATCGAGTGGGAAGGGATTTTCCCTAATTGAGCAAGCCTGGGACAGAGTATGCAAAGTCCACACTGCGGGGATTTTTTTTGAAAATACTGACTTTGTCCACATATGCTTTTTACTGATAGCCCGAACACGGCGCTTTGATTGGCCCTCATGTGCGCAAGCGCTGTATTAAACAATTATACATTACGAGTTGGATGCTGTTCTCATTCTTGTAATAAAAATATTGGATAATTTCAGACCAGTGGTATCAAGCTTTTGGATTCGGGGTGGGGTGGCGGGGCAAGCAACGATGAAGGTAATCACTACTGCTTTGGCCCAGAAAATATTTGAAAAAAGCGGGACAGGTGGGCTAGTATATACCTACGGCCCACTTTTGACAGAATGTGTATCTTTGAAAATCACAATATGACTAAGTCCCACCACCTACAAATTTGTAATTTCAAACAAACAAACAAACAAACAAACAAACAAGCTTTCAAAAGTAAACCCTTTTACCTCCAAATTACGAACACTGGACTTTCCTAAAATCGGAAAAACGGAATCAGTTTTCCTGCAAATTATTATCTCAAAAAGTTAAAACAAAATTTAAGATTCATTGTTTTGCCCAAACAGTTCCGAGAACCGATTGTGTAGATATGGCACTTTGAAGTTCTTTTAAAACAAAAACAAAATTGGCAAAATGTCACTGCACGGCTTCAAATAATGAGGTGGTCAGGCAGCTACATCAGGTTAATTGTTGATTTTGTTAGGGAAGGACACCTACTTATCCTTCTTGAGATATGATGGACACAATAGGAGTGCGCTATTTTGTTTGGCTGAATACAGAAGGCGATACCAAAAAAAACCAAATAAAAACAGACTCACGACAGAGTCAATCAGAAGTCAATCACAAGTCAGATAAAAAAGGCAGATCACAAGTCAATCACAAGTCAGCTCACAAGCTACATGGGATGAACAATGTCAAAGGAATGCTTTTGTTATATAGTGTGTTTGAATAGCTTGTTACGTGGCTTCAGACCAGAATTGTGAAGTGACTTGTGAAGTGACTTGTGATGACTTGTGATGACTTGTGATTGACTTGTGATTGACTTGATTACAACTCTGCTTCACAAAGCTTTAAAGCCGACGTATCGTATACCAGGGGCGGATCTAGGTTTTAACTAAGGGGGGGTTTACCTGAGGTGATTGGCCTACACACCCCAGCGTGCCGAATTTTCGACACCCGACACTGGTTATTTAAAAAAAAAATTCTCAGCCCAAGGGGGGGGGGGGGATTTAAACCCCCAAACCCCCCCCCCCCCCCCCCCCGTAGATCCGCCACTGTATACTAGCAGTCATCGAATTGAAACGAAATTATTGGAGACCAATTCCCTGTTTTTTATGTTTAAGTTGATAAAGCAGGGTTGAAAAAACTCGATATGCTTGTTTTTGTTTTTTTATTTGCGCAATACTCACAATGTTATTTGCTCAATAACATTCACGATGACCTAAGGGAAATGGGAGGTCAACCCAAGGGCAGTGGCGTAAATCCGTGTGGGAAAGTGGAGGCCCAGATTTTTTGCCGTTCTTTTGTTTGTTTGTTTGTTTGTTTGTTTGTTTGTTTGTTGGGGTGTTTGTTTGTTTGTATGTTTGGGGGGTCAGCCCCATGTAGTGGACCCCTTTTGTATATTTCGTGCGCACAAATTATGAATTCATGCGCACGAATTAGCAATTCTTACGCACAGATTAGCAATTCATGCCCACGACCTTTGTACAAAAGCATTTACACTGTCCCCTTCTCGGGCTTCACGTATGTTTCGTCGTATACCGGTATCATTTTTTGACTCACCATAAAGTGCCCAACACGGTAGCGGCCCCTTGTGTGCTTAGTATTGTGCATGGCATGTCCCTCTATGTTAGTGACGTGTTGAACTTTTTAAAGGTAGTATACAACATTGACTTTTGCTGTAAGTTTTAGAAATGAATGGATTTGAGGGTTAGTATTTTATAGCAAAAACTGTAACACTGACCTGTTTAAAGTTTTGTGTGCATAGATGCACAGAAAAATGTTCTTCTTGTAGTCTGGTTCCCTGACCCTACTTCAGATAAAACGGAGCAGTTTATAGACGTCGGGTCGGGGAACTGCAATATTTCCAGCGATGGTCGGCCGACCATCGCTGGAACTTTTCTGGAAAATGACAGCACACCAGGTGCATGATTCCACAGGATGCTTCAGACTATTATAATACTGACAGTTAAATAAGGTAATTCATAATAACTCAGTAATACAGTTTTTATGCTTGCAAATGTTGCTTGCAAATGTTGTGCCAAACGCCAACTGACTAAATTCTTTTAAGAACAAGTAAAACTTCAACTGTTATTCAAATTCCTTTTCATAATATTATTCTCGAATTACTTTAACGCATGCACGCGCACGCACACATCTTTAAAGCACGCACGCAACCATGCGCGGAGATTTCTTGTTAAATGTGGGGGGGGGGGGGGGGGGGGTGATTTTTAAAAGGCCATCCTTTTGTGGAGCGCGACACGGCACGGGGTCCAAGGGACCACTTAAGGGCCCCCTGGTGGGTTGCAGGCGCAAAGCCCTTGCTAGGGGTTGAGGTAAAGCCCCCTGGAGCCCCTGGGGTTTACACAATTTTAGGTGCAAAATTGTGTCAAAATTCAACCTTTTCTTGAGCTTGAATTGCAATAAATTACAATAATTAACAACTTCAAGCATTAAAAAATACAAAAGATCTTCAAAACTCAAATTTGTCATCCAATGTATTTGGAAGCGTAAGCGTCTCTTTGCACAATTGAGCTCTGGTCACCTAGCAACACAAATAATGCCTATGCATTATATTAAGAATAAATTATTTACAAAATAATTATTGCAAAATAATGCCTAGATGCATTTCGGTAAGGCATGATTAGAATGTGATTTGGTCTACACTTGACAAAAACTATGAAAACATATGTGGACAATTATGTATACTTGACGACATTATACCTGGAATGCCGGAGATGCAAAATTCAGGCTCTAACAAAAGTTCCCAAACACTTGTTTGCAGGACGCGCAAACGTTTGTGCGTGAGTGCGCGCCGATTCCCAGCGAATGTCAGTTGAAGTCTGCTATCGGTATTTTAATTCATTGTATTACATGCGCCGCACGTGCGTTCATACCGTCTGTTGGCGCATAACAAAATCCGCTTGCCGTTGCAACTTTCTATTGCCTTTGTTGAGTGTGTTAGTTGAGTGAAAACAATAAAATATAAGGCCATCATCTTTGTTGGGATCTGAACTTCCGCGTTCTAATGTGGCTAAGACCGACTATTCCCAACCTTACTGTGCTTGTCGTGAGGCATAAACTGTCTCCCTACCAACCAATCTACCTTCCGACATCAGGCGCGGATCGAGGAATTTGTAGACGGGGGGCACACCCAAAACGGACAAATGCGAGCGCGAAGCCCTTACGGCGTGGGGTCCGGGGCCCGGTTAAGGGGCCCGTAAAATGTTGGATTCTGGATGCTCTGTGGTGCAATCTGAGGCGATTCCTGGCCACTTTCACCTGACTTTTTTTTAAACAAACGTTTTGACGATTTTATGGAGACTATATATATCATGATTTTAGGCATTATTTTCCAGCCATTATTTTAGCCATGTCATGACTACAAAAATCTAGACGGGGCAAACCAAAACGGATAAATGCGAGCGCGAAGCCCTAACGGCGTGGGGTCCGGGGCCCGCTTAAGGGGCCCGAAAATTTTTGGAGTGTGGATGCCCCAGTGGTGCAATCTGAGGCGATTCCTGGCTACTTTCACCTTATTTTTTAAACAAAAGTTGTGACGATTTTATGGAGAATATATACATGTATATCATGATTTTTGCCATTATTTTCTAGTGATTATTTTAGCCATGTCATGACTACAAAAATCTAGACGGGGGGCACACCCAAAACTATGGTGTTCCATATGTGCCATCTCTTTTGCAATTTTGTTTTTGGCGTCGCATTTTTGTTTTTGGCGTCGCATTTTTGTTTTGGCGTCGCTTTTTTGTTTTTGGTGTCGCATTTTTTATCGGCGTCGTATTTTTTTCTCGTTCACGTGCCTGTCACGTGACGATCACATCACATGATGTTGATGAGATCATTTTTTTGTCGGCTCCGGGCAGCGAGTGATTTAGCCTACGTGCAGTAGTAGTAAGCCTGAAAGGTATGTTTGTTTTTTATCCGAATGAAGATTATAGAAATTAATAGATTCACAGCCTGTTGTGGAACAGTGCAGTGGTATTCTGTTAACTGCCTCAAAACCCCACTTAACCCATGTCTATTTGGGGCCAAATTTGAGGCTACAATGCCTGATATCGATTTTTAGCCAAGACTTTTTATTTTTACGGAAAAGTAGCCACATTTTGATCTTATATATTTAAAAAGGCAAACATGAAAATCAACAGTTAAATATGAACGTGTTACATGCAGCTTGGCGTATAGGCTACGTGTTAGAATAAGATGGGATGAAATTTAGTTTAGGGGCCGCAACCGTGGATCTCTGGGTCAGACTTAATTTTGTTTAGAGATGTAGGGAAGATACACACGGATATGTACCGTACTTTGTAAGTAAACTTCAAGAAATAATAAGTTGATATCAAATTGTTGGAAAATGTCAAGAAACTCGGCGCTCTACCAAGTGTTCTTTTTCTAGTTTAGTTATGTGTTTGTTTTTGATACAGGTTGTTGATGCGGGAAGTGTTGACCTGGGGAGAGTAGGCATACAAGACCGCGGGACAGTTTGTTACTTGGAGTTTTGTCAATGGAGGCCCAGGCTTTAGTGCCATGTGCCATTCTGTTTTTGCCGCCATGACGGGCAAAAACGTCGACCCAGCTGACAAAGAACACATAGCTGAAGCCGGAACTCGAGCAAACTTGATCAAGGTCAGTTCATCAGGGAAAATCTGATCAATCGGCCTAAACATCAATAATGTTTAAAACATTGAAGGATAAAACGAACTCGAAAATTGAATAACACAGTTACAGAACGGAAAACGGTTTTATTTCCTGCTAAATCACGTTATATCATCTTGAAAGGAAAAAAAGCACGACAGAGAAAGAGGGGAACATAAACTTATCGCGTTATTATCCAAGTCATTAATTTCTTGAAAACGTAGGGACAGAAGAAAGTATTTGGCTTATCGTGGGGGGGGGGGGGGGGGGGGTGTTATAAGGTGGCTGGAATTGACATAACCCCGAACCCCATGCCGTAAATATGCCCATCATCCCTAAACAAGAAATAATTGAACGACATGATATCCAAAGATCAATCGTCGGTACGCTACTGTCTGAATGCTGCACATTTTAAACAATATTTAGTTGAAGAACTGCAAAGATGAGCAAGAATTTCAAGAAATAGTTCTGGATATGAGTGACTGGCTCATCGAACAAGGAGTGCACAAAGTTGTTGGCCTGCAGTTGAAGCAGCGCGACGAGCTCGTCAACGATCTTATGCACGAAGTGTACTACAGGTATAATATACAGGGTGTCCCCCCCAAAAAAAAAAAAAAAAAACCGCAGTACTTTGTGTTGAGGACCGTATATACTCCTTTCAGAGTGTCTATCGCCCTAACTTTTAGATCTATATGGCAAGCAATTTGTTGCAAAATCACCAACTGAATTGCCCAACTTGAAAAACCCAATTTGCAACTTTCTGTTATAAGTTTTGCCCCATTAGGGTGACTCGTATCATAACAGCAGAATAATAAGGCAATAGCTAACAATATTCGTCTCTTGTTTAGTGTAATGCAACAAAAGAAATTAAATTTCATAAAAGGAAATTTAATAAACAAAACGAACAAGTTATTCTGGAGAGAAACATCGAGAAACAGGAATCTAGCGAATATTAAATAAAGGCCTTATAAACAACTTTTACAAATATAAAAAAATAAAATGACCAAATTATCAAGAAATACTTTACTGCACTTATAGGGAATGACAGTCTAAAGCATCCTGTAAAATCATGACTCCTGGTGTGCTGACATTTTCAAGTAAAGTGGTATTTTTGCATAAACTTCCAACGCTAGTCGGCCGATCAGCGTTGGAAAAAACTGGCTTTTTCAAATACTGCTCCTAATTGTTCATATTTAGCTATTCCGCATTTTCTTTGCAATTGATTACACACCTGTGAAGGGATACAAGCTATAGCTAGACGATTCTCTGACCTCACAATTCCCTAACATCTATCAATTGTTCTGTTTCATCTTAAGTGGGGTCAGAGAACCAGAGTACAAGAACATGATTGGTTTTCTTGATTTTTTCCAGCACTACGAAACCAATTCGTAAAACAAGTCAGTGTAATCATATTTGCTATAGGCCTAACATACTAACCCCCCAAATCATCCATTTCTGAAAATTACAGCAAAAGCAAATGTTGTACTTTCCCTTTAACACGGTGATGGAAGAATGTTGCAAATTGGGTTTTCAAGTTGCGGAATTCAGTCAATGATTTTACACAAATCAGTGACAAATCAGTGACAAATCAGTGACAAATCAGTGACAAATCAGTGACATGAAGGCGTGGTAGCAGGACGTGTTTTTAGATCGCTCCCCCCGATTCGTTTAAAAAAAAACATTTATTCTATAGTGCTCGATTGTATTGCGTGTATTTATTACCCCCAGTTCACCGCTATGGCAGAATCTACAGAGCCCAAAAAGACAAGAACCAGCCGGAAAAATAAGGAATTAACATGCAATCAGAAGAACACGAGTGACTCGAACCAAGATGGCTGCCCTGCGTGTTCCTGCAGTGACTCTATCAGCGAGGTACACACCAAACTTGACAAGATTCTTGAGACCCTAGCCATCATGGGATCACGACTGTCTAACTTGGAGACTAAACTCAGCACAGTGAGTATAGTACTGTCTCCAGTCATGATCACGACATTGAGGAACTAAAAACCAGCCTAAATATGATGGGTGAGCAAATGGAATCATTGTCACCCCAGATCAAAAACCAAACAGCCTCGAATTTCAACCTCATTAACAAACTGGAACACCAAGTTGACGACCTCCAGAACAGGAGCAGACGCAATAACGTCATTCTACATGGAATTCCAGAGGGATCCGAAGGAACTCAAACCTGTCAGGAATTTCTGTCCAGCTTCTTAACAGATCACATGAACCTGGAAGGTGGAGACGAAATCGAGGTGGAACGGGCTCACCGCACTCCCGGTCGGCGAGCAGCCAACACCGCCGGTAATGGCAATCCTCGGCCCCGTCCCATCCATTGTAGGTTGTTACGGTCAGGTGATAGGCAGTTCATTCTGAAGCAGGCTTCTAGATCCCTCAAGAATAATCCATTCAAGGGAGCGAACATATATATTTCGGATGATGTGACCAGCTACGTCCGAAATAACCGTAAACGACTACGGGAAAACCATCTCCCAAGCATTAGACGCGACGAGCGAGTAAGCTTCGCCTATATTCCGTGGACCGTTCCTGCCTCGATCTCTTACAAGCTCCATGGCGGACCGTTCAAGTAGTTTCACCTGGGAGATGAAGCACCCAAATTCCACTGATTATCAACCACATCCTGGTATCCTAAGCTAGTCTGGTTAACAAGTATTTATTTAATTACAGCATTTACAAAAATTTGCGTGTTTATTTTTGTGGGTATTACAATGCATATTTGTTTATTCCAGTATGAACTCAATAGCTCCGTGATTTATTGCATTTGCTATTTTTCTTTTTGTTTGTAAACAACAGTATTATCGCTGAGTGTTGGTTTATAACGGAATTGCTCCGTCTTTTTTATTACTAAAATACATAATGGAGTCTCATTTAATGTTCTCGATCTTTAGTTTACTTTTCTTTTTGGAGGCTCTTACTTGTATTTACATGTACCTTGAGTCATTCCCCGTTTGCCATTTAATATGTAGTGTGGTGCGTTGTAAAACGCACACTGTTGAGGATGTTTTTGCAATTCCTGCATGCTGGAGATGCTATTTTTCACTATCAACGATTGGTCATTGTGCCTATTGTGATTTAAATTCCAACATACCTCAGCCTGTGCTCATTCATTAACTAGTATTAGTGCCTCGTGTGATCTTCTTTTTATAGTTCCCTGCTGGGGATTTTTAAAGAATGGTCATTGTTGTAGTTAAATGTTCACATACCTCAGCTTGTTCTCACTCATTAAACCAGTATTATGTGCCTTTTGTAATTGGTGGACAGTGATAAATTTTCAAATGCTCTGAATTACCCGTCATATTTTACCTCTGAAGGGGGGGGGGGAGTAACATGATCTGACACCACGCCTCATAGTATAATTTTGAGTTTTATTTCATTTATTATGTATAATTACTGTTATATGTTTTGTTCTTGTCCTTGTTCTTGTCCATTTGTTACTTGTTCAGGAGATCGACTGTTCAGTGCATACTTGCTTTTGCTTTGATTTGATTTAACATCTTTTGTAGATTCTGATATAGACCCCGATTTAAATTATGATTTACCAGATATTAGCCGTGAATATTATGATCAGGATACTTTCCTGGATAAGTTCACTGCTAATACTACTAATGCTAAACTACTTCACATCTGATCAATGCTCGTAGTCTCATTAAAAATTTCAATAATATTTCCCATTATATTGATCTGTTAAACTTGGATTTTTCAGTTATTGGTATATCGGAGACTTGGCTTAAGGATCTCAATGACCCTCTGATCCAGCTCCCTCACTATAATATCGAAGGTTTTTGTAGACTTGATAAAAGAGGTGGTGGAGTGGCTCTTTATATTAATCACAATCTTTCCTACAAGGTCCGTAATGACATTGGTGTATATATAACTCTGACATCGATGCATGTTTTATTGAGCTGGGTAATATTGATACGACCAATGTTATCATTGGAATTATCTACAAAACCCCCTAATGCTTCTCACGACAATTTTATGACCCACCTTACTCAAATACTAACCCAAGTAAATAATAACAATAAGAAATGCTACATGATGGGTGATTTCAATATTAATTTATTCAATTATAATGCTGATCGCACTGTAACTAATTTTCTGGATGTACTTACTTCTTATTCTTTTAACCCAACAATTAGTAAACCCACGAGAATTACAGATCATAGCTCCACTTTGATTGATAATATTCTCACCAATGATTTTTCTCAACACTGTGCTGGAGTCTTAGTTACCGACTTAAGTGATCATTTGCCTGTTTGCTTGGTAGTAGCTAGTATAAAAAAAGGTTTAATACATACTTCAATTTTAAACGTGATTTTTCGGATGACAACATTTAACATTTTATTGCTGATCTTAATGGGATAGATTGGAAATTAATAACAAGTTTTGATGTTAACGTAATCTATGATATATTTATTGATCACATTATGAAACTGTATAATCACCATTTTCCCCAAGTAGAAGTCAATATTCATTTTAATAAACATAAATCTCCTTGGTTAACAAATGGTATTTATAACTCTATTAGAAGAAAGAATTATTTATACAAAAAATATCTGAAAACTCGTTCTATACAAGATAAAATTTGTTACACGAAATTTAGAAACAAACTCAATAGTTTAATTAAAGTTGCTAAGAAAAATTATTTTAGTTACAGATTTAACCAAGAAAAATCTAACATAAAAGGTACTTGGAAACATATTAATTCTTTGCTAAACAAATCTCAATCTAAGCACAACCCTTCTTATTTTGTTTATGATAATAATGAAGTCCATGGTGATAGGAATATAGCTAATTCATTCAATGATTATTTTATAAATATTGGCAATAATATTGCTAATCAGCTTCCGACCCCTGATGCATCATTCGAGTCATTTCTAAATGACAGATGTTCGAATTCTCTTTTCTTTACTCCTATTCTACAAGAAGAAATAGTAGATATTGTTCACAAAATGTCTAGTGGTAAGGCCCCAGGATGGGACTGTATTAGTTCTATTGTACTCAAAAAAGCTAAATACTCTTTTGCCAAGCCACTTGCTCTTATTTTTAACAAATCTATCACCTCGGGAATATTCCCTGATGGATTAAAGGTAGGCAAAGTCGTTCCTATATACAAAAAAGGGAATAAGAATGACATTGGTAATTACAGACCTATTACGATTTTGTCGATTTTCAGTAAAGTGTTTGAGAAGTTGATTTTTAATCGTCTGATATCATTTTTAGATAAAAATGGTATATTATCTGATTCACAATTTGTTTTTAGGAAAAATAGGTCCACTGAGATGGCTATAGTTCAGGTTGTTAATAAAATTCTCGGTGCCATTGCAAATAAGAAATTATCTATTGGAATTTTTTTGGACCTGTCAAAAGCTTTTGACACGGTTAATCATGACATCCTCCTCCGGAAATTGGAACAGTATGGCATACGTGGAATAACTTTGGAGTGGTTTAAAAATTATCTTTGTAATAGAAAGCCATTTGTTTGCTATAATTCTGCCATCTCCCTGGATCAATATATTTCATGTGGGGTACCTCAAGGATCTGTGTTGGGCCCATTATTATTTCTTATTTATATAAATGATATTTGTAATTCCTCGAAAATTATTTCATTTTGTTTATTTGCAGATGATACAAGCTTATTGTATGACCATAATGATATTAATACTGGTATTAATATTTTAAATACTGAACTTGTTAAAATTTCCGCTTGGTTGTCATCTAATAAATTATCTGTTAATCTCTTAAAAACAAATTATATAATTTTCAGCGCTGGCAATCGTAAATATTCTCAAACTGTCCCCCTGGTATTAAATGGCATTATTCTTCAACAAGTTTCTAATACCAACTTTTTAGGTATTAACATTGACAGCCATTTACGCTGGTCTAACCATATTAATACTTTGGCAACTAAGATTTCAAAAAATATTGGTATTATGAATCGATTGAAGTCGGTTCTCCCTAGTAATGTTTTATTAACTTTGTATAATTCGTTTATATTCCCGTATTTAAATTATTCAGTTATTGTCCGGGGTGGCTCTATCTCACAACATAATAGATTATTTCTCCTTCAAAAAAGAGCTGTACGTATTATTTCTAAAGCAGGTTATCTGGATCATACAACTCCTTTATTTGCCAATTTGAATTTACTTAAGTTAACCAATATTTATTATCTTAATCTTGGCATATTTATGTTTAAACAAATGAATAATTTATTACCCCATTGCTTTAATCAATTTTTTACTTTAACTTCAGATGTCCATTGTCATGTAACCAGAAGTACATACCGGAAACATTTGTATCAACATTTTAATCGTACTTCCTTATTTAAAAATAGTCCCCAACAACGTGGAATCAAATTTTGGAATAGTCTAGCTGATGATGTCAAGCAGTCTTCTTCTCTTTAAACCTTTAGGAAAAAACTCAAATTGAATTTGCTCAATGATTCTATTTAATATATGTAATTTTGGTCTGATCTCCTGCACGTCCAACTGTTTATTGTAGTGTTTTTTGTCTGCTTGTGTTGTCCGTTGTTTGTACGACGTTGGGGTAAGGGCTTAGGGGTAGGGGGCAGGGAAAGGAATAAAAGCCTCGGCTTCTTCTTTTTCCTCAATGTTGACATGTTCTTAATTTAATTTTCATTTTATTAAATTCTTTGCATTCATATTGTGTAGTTATTTGTATTATGACTTGAACTTGAACAATAATTTTCTTGCCGATTTAGCGCAAATTTGACCATGAGATAGCGAAAACACGGTATACGTATTTATAAAGCTTGTGATGATAGACAACTTCTTAAAAGAAATATGGTCCTCGACACAAAGTGTTGCGTTTTGTAGGGGATAAAAAACATGTTCAGACACAACCGAAGCATGTTAACTTTCGAGAAACATGCATGAATAGTGTATATAATTGTTACTTTATTCTTGATCCATATTACCCATTTCCAGGGTACAACCAGCAGTCAACCAGTTCGTTGAGGGGTTAGGTCCTCTTTGGCACGAAATAACGAGTAATCCCACAGTGACGGCGCTACTTTTGGTGTACAGAGAACATCATCTGACAGCGCGAGTCATGAAGAAACTGTATACACTGTCAAGTACTCTGCAGGGGGATTCTATCGCCTTCCCGAGGAGGACACCGTCTACTCTTCTGAAATCTTCCTGCAGAGTTGTGCTGGTAAATTCGTAGCAGATGTTTGTGGTCTTAATAATTCTTAATGATTGTTAATCTACGGCAGAGTTGTATTCGAGTCCCTGCAAGTCCTTTCACAAGTCCTTTCGCAAGCCCATTTACAGAAGTCCTTTCATAAAGCCGGTCACAAGTAACTGGATGAACAATGACAAAGGAATGCCTTTGTCACAGCTCATTTGAATAGCTTGCGATTGGGATTAGGACTAGAGGGATTGTGATGAACTTGCAAGGACTTTTGAAAGGACTTGCCTGGGCTCGAATACAACTCTGATCTACGGTAGGAAATACACTTTTGAGTAAAAAGCAATTGATATGAATCCTGCTTTGACTATACCCTATATTTGTTATTATTATTATTATTATTGGTTTATTAAAATTCAAACATGGCGGCCAAACAGCCGAATTACGTAAGAAATTACATACATCAGTTATTTAAAAAGTGACTTAAAAAAATTAAATACATATAGGCCTATATACTGACCTTTTCCAGCATAAGGCGACCGGTCACCGTATTTCTATGGGCATGGGGCGACCGACCGGCTTGGGGCGACCGATTACCGGTCGCCTTAAGGTAAATGCAACAGGAAAAGATAGGGTTAGGTTACAGTTTTTTTTAATGCACAATGCCCATAGACCGGTCGCCCTAATGCGGAAAAGGGCGTTATATATATATATATATATATATAACTAAAGATATAAAAAGAAAATATTACAATTATATTTAAAACACTTTAGCAGAGAGACAATGACAACACATTGATTCGGACCAGCCGATAACCATGTTAAAACATCTCAAAAGTTAAAAGTAAAATTGGCGAAGAAGAAAAGAATTAAAATAATTAAAATACCCCCCCCCCCTAACCAGGACAGTCAGTCACACAACCCCATGACCACAAAGAAATATACAATCAAAAATCTTTAATTGCTTAGACCTAACATTTTTGGTTCAGTAATCGGGTTAAACTAGGAATACAGCTGTTTTTGTATCTGTTAGTTCTGCATTTAACAATTGTCAATTTATCTGAATTTCTCAAGTTGTTATTTCTTTGTGGAGGGAGCCAATCTCTATGAGTACTGGAATTCAAGAGAGACTTGCCAAAATTCAGGGAAAGCATTTCAAGTCTCTCTGATATCGGAGGAACATTAAGTACAGAGCATGTGTCAATGTAAGAATGATCTCTACAGTAATCATAAGTCATTATGATACGGAAGGCTTTGCGTTGCATCTTTTCCAGACACTCAAGCTGTTTTAGAGATTCTAGGAGTGCTTGGAATGTAGATGCACCCATTAGTGGTAAAGTAAAAGAAACTAATAAACACATAAATAAATAGAGAAAAAACGAAATGAAATGAAGGCAATATTTACAACCGTACCCGGAATGTGAATGTGTCGTTTGGGAGATTATCTATACACTTTTCAACAACCGAAACCCTTTTCTTAACTCAATTCCCGCCCTTTCAAAATATGTTTGGTTTTACATCCAAGAAATCGATTTAAAGTGGTGTCATTGAAAGGAAAATACTGAGGAGATATCTATATATTTCCCAAAATGCCATTGTATCAATTAAAAAATCAAGAAATCATCCCCTCGGTATATATATACTGCTCATCGTAATATTTATATTTGTTTTTACTAAGGATTGACATAAATGTCTGAATAACTTAATTGTACGCATCTAAATTTGCAGAATGCTGCAAAAATAATCAAAAACCCACCCTTAACAGGCCCCACTTCAAACTGTCTACCTTCTTATTGTGCAACATTGCCTCTAAAGGCGTCGTAGGGGTCAGGTCCGCACATGCATCATGTAGCCCTTTTTTTCAAAAGTTTAAAATTCTGAATTGTTTAACACAAAGGTTACTAATTTAATTGCTTTCATGTCGAAAAAACGTTTGAAAAACGTTTCAGTTGAAGCTATTTCGCTGTCCATTGGATAAATGATGCACATCAATGACACATCTCTGTTCTTGTTCTTAAATTTGTTGTAGAGAAATCTTTGGACGTTTCTCTTGAGGATTTTTTAGACAGCCGCAAACAAGATCCCTTCTTGCGGGTTTCCAACACCCCTTGTTGTGGATTTCTATACCACGGTAACGGGAATCTGGCGTCTGCCAAGTGCTCATACGTGCGTTCCCGTTCTGTGCCCCCCCCCCCCCCCCCCCCCCCCCGGGGCGTAGAAGAACCAGAGCAGCTACAACAACTGATGGTTGAAGCCATACAAAACTGTCAGGGTTTTGGCAAAATATAAGTCAATGTTAACACTTTACGTCAGTACGAGCAACCACGTGTTATTTTGTTGAGATTTTTGAAGCTCAAAAACAAGTCAAAAATTGAGAAAAGTATCTAGCCTAATTTAGGTTCAGTACATTTCACAACACTTTAATCTTCCAGAAAAAAGTACGCGGGCTTCTCTCTATTATATAATAGAGTAGACAGAGTTTTCAAAAGTGCTCGAAATAGCGTAGGCAATAATAAGGATGCTGAATCCAGAAATGGCGGATTCCAAGACAAATTTTGAGATGCATCATCTCGGCCGAATATTTCACAAAACACTCCACGAAAACTTTCTGACATCGTGACGCCGCGCCATGCAACTCAACAGGAATGGTTAAAGTACCCTGCATTACGGGAGGATGTTTGACCTTGCAACTGACAATGTTCAGAATAGATTACAGCTAAGATATTGTGCAAAAGTGTGTATTGATATCCGACATGGGAATTAGGTAAAATAGACTTGATTTTACTTACAAACTTTGTTATGATCTGGCAATGTCTGCAATCCATACTTTTTATTGACGTTCTTGTTGGTGAATCTGCTTAATAAGGTTGCATGTATCACTATTTCAACCAGGAATACACCATATATATTACGGTTCCGTAGTTTTAATAACTTTGCATGTTTTCCGAAATATTAGGCCTGTATTGCATTTGTTCTATGTAAAACTATAAAAATGGCGTTTCTTTTAGATGTAGTGTACATAATTGGACATTGTTGCAATTTTCAGAAATGGGCGGATTTGGGGGTTAGTATTTTATAGGAAATATCGTTCCACTGACCTGTTTAAAGTTTTGCTTTGTTCGATGGGGAAAAAACAAGAGAAAAACGGGGCAGATGATAGCCTTTAGGCAAGGCGCGCGCGGCTATCTGGGCGCGTGACGCGGCTATCTGGGCGCGTGACGCGCCCCTGATATGCCATCATGTCAGGGGCGCGCCACTCGTACTGGGTAGCCACGCGCGCCTTGATTAAAGGCTACAAGGAAGTTTTCCCAACGATTTCCAGCTGGAAATCGGTGGAAAACGATATAAATTTCCACTTTTCTTGACGACAGAACACCTGGTGCCATCATTTTACAGGATAATTGAGACTATATTAACTTACAGTCTTGTAAGGTATTTCGTTATAATTCCGTTTAAAAAAATGGAGGATTGCCAATCGTGTACACTAACTTTAAATAGTTTGTATTATTGTATACTTGAACATCGGGATTTCAAACTAGACACATTTTTAATATTAGTGATTACGTTTTCATGTTACAGTAGCACATGTGGAATTGAGCCACCCCGTTTTTATTCTTGCCTTTTTAAAGTAGTAATATACTTTTGAATAAAGGGACAACTGTACCGAGAGTGATATTTACCGAAAAATTTGATGTGCCGGAGTCACACTGTCAGAACATGAGTGTTAACAGGTCCCCACACTACACTGCTGTATTCGTAGATATTTTTCAACAGTCATACAAATTTGTGGGTTTGGTCAAATATAGTTTCAACACAATATTTTACACTTTTGAAAAACCGTGTTTATTAAAGCCATGTCATTTATAAGGACTTTATTAGTTTAAATTTTGCCAACAATTCATGGGTGGTTGTACAGTTTGGAGTGATTGATAAGTTCGTGGCCTAAGGTGGAAGGAGATGAGCAAAACAGTTTTTACTGAATTTGCGGGCAGTTCAAAGTTATACAGAAAGTTTGAAGTCATTCACCTGAGTTGTTTTTTTCCTGTTAGGGCCTCCAGATGGGAAAAAAACCTTAACGCTCCCTTACTCGATCTGCCATGATGATGCTATGTATAATTTGTTTGTCTCCCGTGTGGTAACGGTGACTGGCCTTTCCGAACGGGGATCGTCTTCCAGGCTCTCTCTACCGTCACCACAAAGGAGACCATGCCAAGATTCATGGCCTCGCCATGGCAGATCGAAGAGTAACAGAGCGTTAAGTTTCTGTAAAAAAAAAAATTAATAACTTCAAACTTTATGTTGAATTGCAGGCAAATTCTGTGAAAACTGTATATCTCATCTCCTTTCACCCTACGCCACGAACTTATCAATCACCCCTTGTAATATTGTGCATGTATGCTTATGATAAGTCAGCGCAAACACAAATTAAACATTCTCAAAGTGAACAAAGAAACTGGCAGGAGCGGGATTCGAACCTGCGACCACCGGGTTACCGTACCGGCGCTCTACCAACTGAGTTATCTTGCCCTGTGTTGGCGGCCTCCCAAATTGTCAGTATCTTTGTTTGGGTGGGCGCTGGTCAGAAGTCATAAACCCAGAATGCCGTATAGCCAGGGATCACACCCAATTTTACGATACAATTTGGGAAGCGGCATTGTGGGGATTACTCAATGAGGATACGACTTTTTAACTTATAATTCGTCAAACACTCCACAAGGGAAACTGACTAGGTAAATTTGAATACATTCTCAAAGTGAACAAAGAAACTGGCAGGAGCGCGATTCGAACCTGCGACTTCCGGGTTACCGTACCGGCGCTCTACCAACTGAGCTATCTTGCCCTTGTGGATTGTTTGACGAATTACAAATTAAACATGATAGGCCATCAGCCTGGGGGTTGGTCGGTATCAAATGAGGGGAATAATGCTCATGGTGATTTTTGGCAAGGTATGCACCCCTGTAGTTAAAAAATATGTGATAGCATTGCAGCGGTGGCAGTTTTTTGGGTGCTATCACCCTTTAAAAAAATTGCCGCCAACATGCTTGTTACCACATATAATTAATCCGGTAACAAGCATCTTAGCGGCCATTTTGAAACAAAAAATTGAAAAAGTGATAACACCCAAAAAGATGCCACCGCTCACGCTGCAATGCTATCACACATTTTCCAACTCTATAGGTGTGCATACCTTGCCAAAAATCGCTGAGTATTGCTCCTTTCCATCATTTGATACCGGTGGCCCATTTTTTGGACCGAGGCTGATGATGGCCTATGAAAGTATTGGTTTATTCCTAAACCGATTTTGGCCTGTAAATAAAAAATGTTGGAGGGGTAATGAATACAGATGTTTTTAAAGCGTTTGCATGGTATGAGTAATAATTATTGTAGTGTCCTTGTAGTTTTACAGTATTATAGTATTGCGTTACCTTGTTTCATGAAGAACATTGGATTGCCATTAACATGTCTATAAGCAACGGCGGCGGAACGATTTTCAAAGTGGGAGGGGGGGGGGGGGCAGTTATTTTAGCGAAGCTCAATGTGTACATTTTGAAGAAAAAGAGTATAGGACCTGCCAAGAGCTGGGGGCCATGCCCCCGCCCCCCCCCCCCTCCCAGTCGAAAAAGTGGGAGGGCCACTGCCCCTCCCCCCCCCCCCCTTCTGCCGCCGTTGTCTATTGGTGATGGCGGTGACTGTATCGATATCTCTATGCTTTTGTCCCAACGTTGTAATATATCCTGATACTTCCCACTAATCTTTCGGTTGCTCCAAACATTCAACACTATAAAACAAATTTCTCATCAGTGTCAGTCACAAAAATATTTCAAATCCAGGAATTTTAACTACAATCGGACGGTCTGAAATCATTCGGCACTCAGAAAAATCACCCATCGGTCCCAAAACTTTCACACGACCACTGAATTTCTCTGAAAATAAAATCGTCATATTCAGTGGCGCACTAAATAGGCGGAGGCTCAAGCTATGAAAACAAGACAAACTAAAAAAAAAATGAAACTGCAAAATACCCGGACAGAATGAAATAAAAAAGGAAATATTGAAATCAAGTTTAACACTTATTTCTACAGGCTGGGTAAGTTTAATTTTGGAATACCAACAATCGCCAACGAAGAAAATACGTTACTGAAAAAGAAAAATTTAAAATGACAGTTTAGACCATTTTGTAACTATTTCTACCTTCCCGACCCAGTCTAATTGGGTATGTCTCATTACGTAGGGTCTTCTAAAGAGTGTTTAAAACAGGGTTGTTTTAGTTATCCTGAAAGAAATGATCATTTGATTGTCAGTTTAACTTGTCATCAAAATTGCAACTCAATTCATGTCAATTTAGCAGAGTTGTAATCAAGTCATCACAAGTCATCGCAAGTCACATCCCAAGTCTGGTCTCAAGCCGAGGCGCAAGCTATTCAAATGAACTGTGAAAATAAATTATTCCTTTGTCATTGTTCATTCCCTGTAGCTTGTGAGCTGACTTGTGATTAACTTGTGATTTTACTTGATTGACATGATTACAACTCTGCAATTTAGACATACTAAATGTTACTACTGTTTAGCTTTAATCAGTTATTGCTGTGTACTCCAAAGTTTCCTTTTTATATATTGTTTATTGGACGTTTAAAACAATAAGTTTTACATAAATATAATTAGAAATGATTACTTGCAATTACTTTGCGCCAATTAAACGATTCCAATTGTACCTATCACACCGTGAAGATTGTTCCTAAAACAAACATCGATTTTCAAATAAGAAGAACAGAAGAATGAATGTCTTAACATCTTTTTGCTCCTCTTCACAGGTTTACTGCCATATTATTATTTTTTATTTTACAACAGTAGGTCAACCGCAACTATTACCGATTACCGATTTGTAAATTTAGATACATGTTGACGTCATCAATCCCTCCCCTCCCTAACACCCACACAACACACCGGACTGCCGTTAATGTCACAGTTTTGTCCACTCTGACAATGAAGAAAGTTTTTCAATGCTACACAGTAAAAATGGCACTTTGCATTGGAACACATTTCTAAACGCTTTTTGTACCCACTTTTTTCACGTGTAGAGCCTGAAACATGTTAAAATGATATGCTTAGGCTTAACATGTTTAGCCTAAAGTAATAAACAACATGAGATATTCTCATTATAAACATGTATCCGATGAGCAGGTGTCAAAAAGCTAAGCACGTTTAGGTTTGTGACGTTCATAGAGAAGTAGAATCTGAACATGTTGCAGGCTCTACACGTTAACAAAGTGGGGGCAGGAAATGTGTTTAGAATTGTGTTTAAATGCTAAGCCACATTTGTCCAGTGATCGTGCTGGTTTGTTTTGAAATATACTGACGGACCACTCCGCCTCCCTGGATCCGCCCGTTTTCGTTTAAGATTTTCAGCGACGTATGGTGAAGAACAGAAAACATTTACTCAGTTAACACTGACAATACCTCTCTCAGTTCAAGGTATAAGTCAAGTCCACTGTAGGCATCATGTGGTAAAGGGAGGTTTCTTTCCGCCATGATACTGCTGCAGAGATGGAAAATGTCCTCATCGCATGGAATTGATCCAAGGAAAATACTCTCTTCTTTACATTCGTCTAAGTCATTCTGAGCGATCCTGTAGTGTTGTATAGCTCTGGAACAAAATACATAACATTTGGTCGGCCATGCGGTACATTTCCATTCCTTGATGGGGCAATGACATGCGCGTTCCACACTTCAGCCGTACGGTCAAGTTCATCCTGAAAAAAATAAATAAAAACAAACTAGACAAACGGTAAGGTGTTTGTGGACAAACACAGGGCTGTTTCTTTTTTTGTTCGTAAAATGTTGTGATTAAAATGAAATTTCAAAAATTTACAAAAATCATAGAAAATAGCCGATGACGTCATCATGACGTCACTTCGGATTTTGCATGCTAGTGACAGTATCTACCAACCCACCAATTTTCATGACAATTGGACCTACCCTTATATGTGTTTCAAAAAAAGCACATTTTGGATGACGTCATCATGACATCACATATTTTTCACATTTATATGTAAGTATCTATGACCTAACAGACCTATTTAAAAAAGGAATTTCGAAATTAGCATGTACTGTTGATGAGATATGACTTTAAGGTTCTAAAACTTTACAAAACAATATAAAATCGTATGATGACGTCATCATGACGTCACATCAATTTTCATCTAACACATGCTGGCATAACTAAATAGCACGTTTCAACTTAATCTGACTTGTACTTTTGTAGATATATGGCTTCGAAGAATGCCCCTTCAAGATGACGTCACGTGACCTGTGATGACATCATCATGACGTAATCGTTTTAGGATCACATGCTGGTCTACCAACAAAACAACTTTGAACTTAATCAGACCTACGGTTCTCTAGTTATGGGCCCTTTAAAAACTGCACCTTTAAGATGACGTCACGTGACCCCCTGGTGAGGTCATCACGACGTCATCATTCTAGACACATCTCTGCGTGGTGGTCTAAGTGCGTGCCAAGTCTGAAGTCGATTGGAAGTGCCTGGTAAAAGAAAACGTGCACAAACCCTATGGGAGAAAAATGTACCTTTAAGGTGACGTCACGTAACATGTGATGACGTCATCATGACGAACAAGTTCGGCACATATTCTGAGCAGTTGATCTAAGTGTGTGCCAAGTTTAAAGGCAATCGGCTTCACAAAACTAGCCAAAGTGCCGATAGGAAAGAAAACGTGTACAAATGCTATAGGCAAAAGTCTGAAAAGGAAAAAAAAAATTGACATATTATGTGTTTGTCACGTGGACAAATACAGGGCTGTTTCGGTGTTTTCTTGTATTTAGTTTGGATGTGAATTGTGAATGAAATAATTGAAAGTGTTGAAGAAAGACAGATTGGATTGAATTAGTGTTATTGGATGTGTGTGGGATTTTTTTATAGAAGTGTTTACAGGGTTTAGGTGTTGAGACCTTTATGTGGAATATGCGAGCGCATGTAAAGTGAAATGTTTCCGACTGAAGCGCATTTTGAATGATGTCACATTTGGGATGTGGTCTTGGCTAAGAGCGAATGTGTAAATGGCAGTTTCAAATTGAGAGTGCAATAAAGAATTTGAGGCGTTTTAGAATCCCCTGGGAAATAGGTGATGACATCACCTTGGATTTGGCATGTAAGTGGCAATATGTACGTATACACTGATTGTATTGGTAAGTGGAGTGACCATGTGTTTACCAAAAAGCCTTTTTTGAATATGACGTGTTGAAGATGTTATTTTGTAAGTGCGTTGATATTGAAGAACGTGTGACCACACACAAATTGTAGAGAAAGAATGGGGAAATGAGCATTTTTATTTGGTGAGATATAGTTGGAAGGCAGCACTATGGCGGCACTTATTTTTCATATTTATATGCAGATTCGTGTATGTATTCAGAGGCAGAATAATGTAACGAAAGCAGAATATTACTGTATTTGCCTTGAGCTTGTGTAATGTAGTTGTTCAGAAGTAATTCTTTTTTGCAAAAGTCCGGGCAAGTAAGTTTTGTTGGTATCTGTATGTTCAGTGGAATACCTTTACGCGTGGGTTTTTGGTACGTCGCATATAGTAGGTCATGATGTTTTAATTCCTGTGTGGTAGTTGGCGTGGAACGTGATACGAATGTATACGGCAAGATATATCCAATAAAATTGCCAGGAATTGCCAAGGATTTAAAAGCAGTATGGAAATGCATTAAACAGAGGAGCGGAAGAAGCACTTTGCGAATGTGGAATTTATATTTTTGCCAGTGAAATTTATAGCTAGACTGGAAAATCTTCCATGGAGTGCCCTCAGTGGTGGCGTGTCATCTTGTAGCGAGTGCAATAGTTTTGGGCGATAATGTTCTCGAGTCGCGTTTCCGTTGTCCTGGCGGACAAGGATATGGAGTGGACGTGTTTTATTAAATTACTGCCGAAGTGAGAGTCGGGCAACTGAAATTGCTGCGGCGGAAGGATGCTTGGCGTGCGTGTTATATGCGCGCGGTTGTTGGAGCTTTTGTTAATAGACTTTATAAATTTGCGATATGCGTATGTGAATGAAATGAAAGAACATGTGCAACCTGAACCCGAGCGTGGCACCACGTAAAAAGTGGGTTTTAATTTAGCTCGGCGTTTTTGTGTGCACTAAAGCCCGGTTGATATTCCATGTGTATGTGAAACGTAGAACGTGAAAAAAACAACTGCAATTGTTGATGTCATGAAATTCGGTCGGATTCGCATGAAGTATGAACCCGGGTAATATGCCCTGTCCCATTGTTGAGGGCGTGGCGTGTAGTGACTGTGGTACGCCAGGAAGACGTAAGTTCATCAGGTGGTTGTTGTGATGTATGCGCAGATTGTATTTTGGGGTGGGTTATCCAAAGATCGTCAGTCAGTGTGTAATTTTGTTTGTACAGCGCTAGAGGAAGTAAGATATGACGTCATTATTTTCGGTTCTGGGGAAGGGCGCCCGTAATGTTTGGCAGGTAAATGGGTGGTTCCGGTTACAGTAAATCCATGAGAAGTGCAGCTTCGCGGGTGTTAAATGGAATGGGAATTTTGATTGACGAATAAAAAAACTGGAAAAGGGATAATTATCACGGAGGTACCCCCATTTGTATACATGTATAGTTATGTGTTTTAGTGATGATTGAGTTATTTGTATAAGTCTACGAATAGATCATTTAGGTATTAAGTCGATGAGACATTGCAATACATGCATGTCAAATAAGGACGTTTCTGACATGTGAAAACCAGACTGAAACGTTGAGATCTTATTGGTTTTAAGTTTGTAGCACAGGCGGATCCATGGGAGGGTCCATGGGGTCTGGACCCCATTTTGTAATTTATTTTATTTTTTTTTTTTTTATTTGGGGGGGGGGGGGGGGGGGGGGTGGTGGGGGGGGGGGGGGGGGGGGGTGAGACCTGACTTAAATTCCATTGCTCGGGAATCATTTTGGAAAAACATACAACTATCCAGTTATAGGCACAGAAGACACTGTGCCTAGGGCCTACCAAATATTTAGGGGCTTACCAAAAAAAGCGAAAGCCTACAAAAATACACAAGGAATAGGTATGCCTACTGACGTACAAATACACAAGAACCTTTAAAATATCTTACAGTGACTCTCTAGACTGATGTGCCAAACACCTAATTAATCCTTAAAAGGTAGCATACGGATGATTTTCGAGTTGGGGGAGGGGGCTTACACACCTTGAAATTCCTCCCATATGTAGGAAAATATATATCCATGAGCGTCAATTGGTGGGGGACGGGGGGGGGGGGGGGGCGAGACTTGTCCCCCCACACTAACACATTCTTATTAAAGTGGGGGGATATTATATATGTTTGTTCTCCCTACCCCAATTTGTTGTCGTCCCTGAATAGAAATTGTATAGTCTATATGTAATTCTTTACCTCAGAATAGTTGATTCAATGACTTCAAACTCTAAAATGATGTTTAATAATGATGATCTTTTGTTCCCAAAAAAATTGGTTAAAGTGGTCAGAAATTGCTTCAGATCGCACCCCAGAGCATCTAGAATCCAATTTTTTTTCAGGGCCCTTAAGCGGGCCCCGAATTTCACGCCGCACCGTAAGGGCTTCGCGTTTCGCGCTTGCATTAGTTTTTATCACGGTATGTCACCCTCCCCACCCCCCACCCCCCCCACCCCCCCCCCCCCCACTTTTAAAGTGGCACCTCTCCTTTCGAAATATCCTGGATCAGCCGATGTGTAGGTATCAGTTTTTATTAATTTGTTTGAGAAATGAATGAAATCAAATTGTTAATTGCTTTAGTCTGGAATTGCTAATTGTTTTCACTGGTTCACTAGTTCACTAGTAAGTTCAGTACTTGAGACGGTCAATAAAAGAAATAAGATATACCAAGTAATATAATTGGAGCACTTTTTTGGGGGTGTTTATATCATTGTAGTTGAATGCAAGAAATAAATATTACATTAAATAACATTTTTTTGTGGTAGTTGGAAATACTTTCTAATGGTCTATTTGTTTGAGAAAGAATTTAATTGTATGGCATATGTAAAATTGTATTTGGTCTGTAATGATATTTGAAAAAATGTGGCTCTCCATAATGAAATATCATACAATCAGAATTAACAAATAATGAAATAAATAATGAACGAAAGAAAAAAAGAAACCAGGGAGAGAGAAACATTAAAGGGGCTGTGTCGTCACGATCATAGCAGGCTTGCGGCTGTACACTGAATCCCAAACTGATGAACGCAGATGAACCCAGTAACTGCAAATAATATCCCACGACCGCGCGCTGACCTACAGGGCGCGCGCGCCAGATCAGATTACAATTGCAATGACTGCTGCATGCATGATCCTGCAGTTATGATACATACTGCATGTACAAGTATTTTGTATGTGTTTGTGCCACCAAAAATATACGACAGGCCTACAGTCGAACATAGTCCGTAACACCCCACCCGCCAAACGCCAAAATTTACCATGACAGAACCAAACGAAAATAAGTAAATAAGTAAATCTGTATTTATAATTGTAAAATAAATAATGCACCAGCCCCTTCCTATACAAAAATAAAGTTGTAGGCCTATGTATCGAAATAAATTTCGACTAAAATCGGCTGTGCGTGCAATGATGAGCAAATCAAAGTAAAACAGCTATACTGATGGCGATATTGAGTCCACGACCTTGTGTTACATTTGACGGAAGGACTTTATGGAAAGTTACATCATAAGAGTTATTTAAACACTATCAAATGATAAACACAATAATAACAGTTAATACCAATAAATAATATACGCCAATGAAATGAGATTTCACCAGTGGCGAGTAAATCCGTGTCGAAAAGTGGGGATGATTATTGAATTTGTCAACGAAGTACTGCATCTTAAACTTTTTCTCAACGGCGCCCCAAACACCGCTTGAAATTTGAAACATCACTTTGTGTACAATTTCCCCTTTTTAAATTTACGAAACCAAAAGAAATACAAATCGGCGGGCCCCTGAACTCCTTTCCCGTGTTCACGCCACTGACGCACAGATCCCCACATCACTATGATAAAGATGACTACCGAAGAAACAAAGAAATACACGCCCCGACAAATATTCAAACAACCCTAATTATCACCTGTTTTGCACGAATTTTCGCTTATATTTATGACATGAACAATTCACATACCGAGTACATGGATCGGATGTACATGTAATGTATGTACTGTACATGTTGACTATACATTACATGTAGACTTGATGTGCGGAAATATTGTTTCACACAGCGAGTTGTTGACAAGTGCCATTGGAATAGCGACCAAGTGAAGTTGTTTCAACTCCATCTATCAACTGTTTAAAAAAAGTGTACGTCTAAGTTCTAGATTTTGATATTTTTTTCGCTGCTAAAGAACTGTCTGCAGCCACTACAGCCACTACACTCTTTTAGTAGCATGATAATTTTGTTATTGAAGTGACGTGTCAAAATAAGCCTGAAGCTTTTTATCGACCTAAGTTTACAAGCAAGATACGAAGAAGATACATCCAAATGAATGTACACATAATACATAGCCCCTTTTACGGATACCCCGCCTGTGGGATTTTGTGTACAAAATTTAGCGCGAATTGTCCCACAGCGACAAGACACGTTGCAGTTTTGCTGTGCACATTTACATGGACAAGCACCCCGTGTGCCGAGTCGTCCTCTCTGGCAAGAGTTTCGGCATGTACATGTCATAGGTTCTCCAACGTAAGGTTCTACTTCTATATCGTCAACCTCAAATTTTATGCAACTTTCAGACAAATATTCCATGGCACTTGTGTACATGTGAATGAAATTTTATGAAATAAACAGATGAAATTTGAACGTTTTTTCTAATAATCTTACTCTTAGAGAACTGAGTGCCACGATGTGTGCTACTTGTTTATAAGTATGTGTGTAGGCTACACGTATGTGTATTTCAGTACACAGACGCTGGACGTGCGTGTTCCAGGGGGTGTAGTTTCCAAAAGCCAATTCTCAGAACAGCCATAACAAACGGACGGAGGTTAAAAATATCACATAACCGAAATGAAGCGCAAGGGGGCGCACTCCAATATTTGATTCGTTAACGCGAGATGGCGCGACGACACAGCCCCTTTAAGTATAATGTTAAGATGAATCCTTGCCAAATGTTTTTGGATGTGGCATTTAGTGGAATTATTTTATTGCATTGTGAAATATATACAGGGAACAGTTTGTTTTGTCGCAAGTTGTAGATAGAGCTGCGAAAGGTATGAGGGCGCCCTTCACCACGATCACAACTTGCGGTTTGCGCGCGTCATTGATTCTTTCTACTTGAGTTGTGGTGTGATCTTTGGTTTATGAGCGGTGTTGATTTGTGCATTGTTTTTTGAGTGGAAGAATTTCAACTACAAAGGTAATTTGTGTTTTCTGTGTTGTTTGGTTTGGGTATTGTGACGTGCTGATTTAGTTGTTAGTCGGATAATGTTTATGTGGTTTGTTAAAGATGGGGCGTGTTGGTTATTAAGTGAAGAATGCTGAACATGTAGGTGTATTAGTGTGCGCGGTACTGTATGTGTTTATAATTACTGTAGGACGAGATTGCATGGTCTATCTTACGGAATATGGTTTGACTGTCTGCTGAAATACGTGGCGGAAAGATTTTACTTTAAAACCTCCCACCAAAATCGGTGAAGAACAGCAAAATCTTGGAAAATAACCAACCCTCCTTGATAACAACTGTCTAAATATGTGGCACAACCTGTTATTTCAAAATTTATGTCAGCCAAATCTGGAAAAAATGAGGAAGAAATCAACATGTATGTGAACACTTTGGAGTGCCTATGGTGCCAAGAACTTCTAACACAGAAAACACAAAGTTTCTTCCCTTATTGCACTAAAATGCCCCCCCCCCCCCCCCCCAAATTTCAAAATTAAAGGTTGTGTCAATTGTTTATACAATTATGATGTTTAAATCCCAAGATTTGCTGTTCCTAACTGATTTTGTTTGGGGTTATTAAACTGAAATCTTTCCAATTTGTCTTTTAAAATAGTTTGACTTTGTTGTGTGTCATGGGCCATCGACCCGTGTGGACGAGGTGCAAGTGATGGCTAGATATATGGAACTTTTTTTCCGATGATAGATTATAAATTGAACTTGTGAAAAGATGAATTTTTTGTGCAGCTGTGAGAATTTGCAAAGTGCTGGGACTGCTGTATGACATGTAATTGTTGTTTGCATACAAAGAAATGAAGGAGGAGAGCACAACAATTTGACTTGTTTAAAGGTAACGATATGAATGTTGTGACATGAACGATGGTTTGGGATATATATGCATGTGGCACTGCTTATATTGGATGCAAGGTGAACATGTGTGTGCTGAAGGACTGACAGTGTTGTGGGTGTCACATGCTGATGAGAGAATTAAAAGAAGTGGAAGGACAATATTTGTTTTATTTATAATTTACATTTTCTTCCCCATTGATGCCCAAATTATGTAAATAATATCTTTTCAAGAAATTGTCAGTGTTCAACAATTTTGAGATATTTAACAGTAATCATGGTAGTTATTATTTTGAAAAGCCTTTTTTTTTGGTATATGGTATAGTTTGCGAGTGTAGACATTTTTACTACAAAAGAGTGTTAGTAGCAAGTTTAGTTCCTGTGTTTAAAAGGGAATATTGCTCTGAAATATATATGTCATAAAACTTTACATGTAATTTTCAATGTGTGCAGTTTCTATAAAAGTGATGATCACAAGTGCATTATGCCTCTACATTGGTTTGTCTATTTTGCAAGAATTGTAACTGCTCTAGCTTTTGAGTGTTATGTCTGAAAGGAAAGCTTACAGTTTGTACAAGGTTACAGTGTACTTATTTGGTCTTTGTTTGGCACCAAAGCTCATTTAATTTATCGGTATGATGTAAGTGAGCAATTGTTGAGTGTCGGCAGCACTGTTGGCTCTGTTTAAATATGTGTTTTTGTTCTGATGATGAAAAGGTCATATCTGATAAGCAGTGAAGACGTTTGAAATATAGACTGAAAAGTGCATGTTTTTTAGATGCGGGGTTTTGAATTTGTTTTGGTATAATGAAGTTGTTTGTGCATAATTAGTGGTGTTTGAATTGTTATTACAGATGTCATCAGCAGCTGTAAACATGAAAATGTTATCTGGAATACAAAGAAAGGGCGACGTGGGGGCCCGCTCTATAGTCCCCCGTCTCATTAGTCCCCCGTCTCATTGGTCCCCCCATTTAATAAATGGATTATATTCAATCAGCTATCTGAAGTATATTCAGTTGTTGACTGCCATCATGCACTAGCTTGGTAATCAATGAATTAATTATTATTTAGTGATTATTTAATTAATTAATTTCTGGATGGGCTATTGAGAAGAAGGAACTAGGTATAAGGGGGGACCAATGAGACGGGGGACCAATGAGACGGGGGACTATAGACATTATCCCGCGACGTGTATCGTGGAAATGCCGTTGGTGAAGACGGAGAGGTGGTTGATGTTCTTATTGAGGTCAAAGTAGCGACTGAGCAGATTCTGTCGCGCTTGGAGGTCCAGAAGTTTGTGAAAGTGCTAGTTGTAGAGCAGTACCTGATTTAGGATTTATATTGCATTATTCCTGCTTAAAACAATAAAGTATTATCTTGACAATGATATTTTGTGTCCAGAGACAATTATTTACCAGATTAAATATGAGAAAACAATTTTTGAATATGTTTGTCCAAGCTACTCCGCCCCCTGAGTGGGACCCTAATTAACATAAGTGTGTGACGTAGATCGAGGCACATTACCCATTCATCACGGGTATGCATTGTGTGTACATTGTACGGCGAAAATTCTTCGTCCAAAATCTAAGCAAAATATAGTATTTTTCGGCCATGCCGACAAGGTGTGTGGCTGCTGGGTGCAGAAAAACAACGACGGGTGGAGTAAGCCTTCATTTATTTCCAACTGAAGCGAAATGTCGGAGAATTTGGACGGCGAAAGTGAAGGTGACAAGAGCAAAGAGGTCCGGCCCCAGCAGCTTTTCAGCGTTATGTATATGTAGCGACCACTTTGAGCCGTCGTGTTTCGATACTGGTATTTTCAAATCCTTTGGGATGACCATTAAAAATATGCTAAAGTCCACTGCCATCCCAACAAAGTTCCCAGATGTGAGTAAGATAAAGGCGAAAGCAGTTAAACAGCCCATTCCATATGTCATACGTTCTCCAGCGTTAAGGTTCTCCTTCTATATGCCAACCTCCAATTCCATGCAACTTTCAGACAAATATTCCATATGAAAAACTTGCGGTCATTTGCTCAATGTCCCTCACCACACAGTGCTTATACACGGTAAATTCCCCACAAAAACATGCACTTTTTCCAAACTTCCGTCCGTTTGGGAAGAGTGATGATACATACTTAACCAGCTCGCTCAGATTTTGAAAGTATAAACCATACTCTTTCACTTTTAATGCACAGAATGGTCGAGGAAGTAGGGCTTTTTTGAGTTGAAAAATGTGAATAAACACGACAAATCTTGATTTTTCTATGGAGGTCAACACGTTTTCCGGCAGTTTTTTCGGGGTTCGTTCACTAAATCGAACAGCAATATTTTTCTGTTTCATGCGACTTCGCTGCGCTCATACGCATGAAAAGCAGTTTGGTTTTTAAACACCGACACAGCTAAATAAAGACCAAATATGCAATAGAAATGCATTTTAATATTTTATTGAGACAGCATGGGATGGTGGCCTGCATGCACAAAGCCCCGAGGAGCCTTCGCTAAAAGGGAGAAAATCAGGGTGTAGACCTAGTGTGTGTATACGAGCCGGGTCCAGACTATCGAGTCGATCCATGAATTTCGGTGCCTCGGCACGTCACGAACAGCGCCCTCAATTTGAGTCTCAACAAATTTCCAAAAGGGGGGGGGTAAATTTTTGAGGGGCAAATAATCACACTAAAACTTCGCTCGAACCAGTTTGGCTTCTAATTTACATTTAATACATATAAATTAATTTATTTATGAAATAAAATGTGATCCGCTCAATTTGAGAAGCATGGTTCCTTTAAGTTGAATGCTAAGAGCAGGGTAAGTATTTTTATAAGTGTGTGGTAATTTTGCAATTGTATGTGATAGTGTGATGTATTGTAAAAGGGGAATATGTGTGCATGTGACGATGCACTGAGGACAAACAGAATGTGCAAAATAATTTTGGTGTAAAGGGCACAAGTTATATTCTGGAATGGAAGTGGATTTGTTTTGTCTTTGTCTAGAAAAGTAATTTTTGTGCCAAAGTAAATTATTGAATTAAGACAGTTGTTGTAGTTGTGTTTGGTTGTGGACATGACAATGGTCTGAGCAGCATCGAATTATGTCTGATGGTAATACATTAGGGGCGGATCTAGGTTTTAACTAAGTGTGGGGGGGGGGGGGGGTTACCTGAGGTGATTGGCCTACACAACCCAGCGTGCCGAATTTTCGACACCCGACACTGGTTATTTTTAATTTTTTTCAGCCCAAGGGGGGGTTTAAACCCCCAAACCCCCCCCCCCCCCCACCTATCAATTGCTTGCCCTATCCCTCTCCCCCCCCCCCCCCCCCCCCCTCCAGCTGACGTAGCCAAGATGTGGGGATTGTCACTTTTGAAGTGACAATTTTCCCATCGCTGGGGCCAAATTTTAGTGGCAATCTGTGATATATGGGTGGTGCAGCCGCACCTCATGGTTTTGAACTTCTGATGATGTGGAAACAATGGAAACATGAGTGACCAAAATCCTTACCCTGGGGCTTAAAAAAATGTGACTAAACCCCACATAAGACCTTAGGCAGCTTGGGGGTGGGGGGGGGGGGGGGGGAGCAATTGATAGGTGCATAATTTATGAATGTTAAATATGTATATATTTTCTGTTTGTCATATGTTGAAGGTATTGGTGACCTGCCCATTTGCCATTCCTGAAGATTTTGAGAAAAATTACTATGATGCTTCTGTTGTCAGCATTTGCGACACACTGGCATCCAAAAGAAATCGGAGAGTGTCCGTCAAGGGAACTGTTGAGAATGTAAGTGATATATTAATGGAATATGTTGTGTTACTGCAGGTGTTTGTGATGTGTTACAGAAGTTGGCTGTTAGTGTTATATTTTGTTTTGTTTTCGAAATTTAATTTTGCGGGAGAAATAATGCTGGCGTGAAGTGGTTAATATTAAAGTTGTCCATGATCAGGCAGTGTGTGGACCATATTGTAGTGTAGTGTACAAGATGGAGGCAATGAATTATGGTTTGCTGTATTTTGCAATTAGAATATTAGCATTTGAGTGTAGCTGTATTGAGTGTTGATGGTGAAGGACTTGATGATTGTGTATATTGGAACAGGATGTTGTTGGTCGTTTGTTGAGAAATATTTTTACTTGAATTTTTTTTATAATATTCGTAAATTGGTGAGAATAGTGATTGTCAGTTTACATGTTGATGATGTGTTTGTGATATTGCACAAGTTATTCCATGGGTTGGTGAACTTGTCATGAATTAGTTTGATGGGACAGTTCATGTTTGGATTTCTGGTTATTTGTTGCTTGGGGGTGATAAATCCAATGATAATCGAGTGGATTAATTTGGCTATTTGCCAAATGAATGTGAAGGCTGGGGTATGGGTAGTGGAGGGGTTGGATTACAAATGATTTGAGGTATTGGTAGGTTTTCTGTGAGTAGCACTTGCCAAACTATAAATCTTTACAAAGATGTTTCTATGGTGGTGTAGCTGTATTATTATTGACGTACTGGTGAGGACAAAAAGGAGGGTATAACAAAGGGAACAATACTGTCCTCACGTTTATTTCTTTGTTCCGGAAAAGTGGGGACAGGCAAACTAGTGCTTAGTCTATGGGGATGGGTTAGTGTGTATGACAAAAGAAAGTCCTGACCAGGATGGTGGGAAAAGTACAATTGTATCTGTTTTGGTTTTTTTGCTGCAGGTATGCAAGTTTATTTGTATGTGTTGGCTGTGCTTTTTGGGTTGCTCTATGTAGATTGCTTCTGATTATGTAGCGAAAGTGTGGTTATTACGGATGTGATTTTTTTGTGTAAGGGAAAGCTGAGCAGAAAATGCTTGTATTTCTTTGTAAATGAAATAAATTTATGAAGATCTTAGATTCTTTGTAAATAAACTTGAATGTAAATTGCATAAATTTAAGGTCCAATTTGAGTTCTGTTGAAACGTTTGGGAAAATTTGATTTGATAGTTTTTTTTTTCACGTTTAAACGTCATTAATGCGTTTCTTTTTTTTAAAAGAAATGTTCGTGTTATTTTTGTAGGTGTCTCCAATTCGTGGAGGGGACAAATGGAGACGCAGAGATGTCGATATTGTTGACAGGGAGACAAGGAGCAAGATTCGTGTCAAGCTTCGGGACCATGCGGATATATATCCAACCTTGGATGAAACAGTGGTAATCAAGAATGTCGTAACAGATACGTTCAACAACAGGGTGTGTGTGGAGGCCACAAGCAAGACGTCTTTTGCTGTGAGTATAATTTATTATTTGAAACTTTGTGTGCGCCAGAACTGGATTGAGTGGGTTTGTTGTGGTTCTTGATGGGATGTAGCTGATGTCTATAAATAGTGGGCAGTTGTTGTGTTTGGTGTGTTTTGGAGATGTGTTTAGAAAAATATGTTGTCGTGTAGAAGCAGTGTTGTAGTTGAGACCATCACTAGACTAGGCACAAGACCATCCAGAAGACCAGGCACAAGACCATCCAGAAGACTAGCGTATTAAGGCACAAGTAACAGGCTTAAACCATGACAAAGGAATGCTTTTGTTATAGTTCATTTGAATAGTTTGGGACTTGAATTAACACTGGTGGTCTTGTGCTGGTCTTGCAGGGTCTTGTGTGGTCTTGTGATGGTCTTGACTAGAATACTGCAACATCATTTGTTGTAGATTCGTTTGCTGGCCTGAAGGACGAGTGTTTTGTTTTGTTGGCAAAAGCCAGTCCGTAATTTAGTGTAGTGTACATAATTGTTGTTTTTGCTGAATGTTTACAAAATACCTTGTGGACTAAGTCGATAGTAGTCTTAACCATTGTGTGAAAAAGTTATGGCACTAGGTATGCTTTTGTTGTCGAGAAAAGTGGAAATGTTTCTTGTATTGCAATGATTTCTAGTTGGATATCATTTGGAAATTGCCCTGTAGCCTTTAGTGAAGGTGCGCCGGGCTATGCTGGTATTTTGGTGCGTATGATGTGTCTAGGTAGGTAAGTGTGCCTTGAGGAAAGGCTATTATGACCCTGATGGTTGGAAATAAGTGCCGTTTGTCTCTCTTTTTTGTGTGCCATCTATCAATGCGAAACTTTGAACAGGTGGAATGACATTTGTTCTTAAATACGAATTGCCAAATCTACCCGTTTCTTAAATTTGTGGTTTTTAATATTTGTGGTTGTTAATTAGTGATTGGTATCATTGGCAACAAAAGGCTAGTGGAAAAGTAGTGCAGATTGCATCTTGTATGGTGATGAAGTTTTTTTGTTAATACACAGGTTGTGGAGTGCACAGATTTGTTGGAAAAAGATGTTGCTATAACTGGATTCATGGCTGCAGAGTATGTATTTTTAGCATATTATATGTGTTTTGTTGGAGTACATGTTGTTCTTGATTAGGATGAAATATTAGTGTTGAAATTGGTGATCGTAGTGTTGTAGGTTTTGAGACCTTGTTTTTAGGTCTCGGTCTTGTTTTTTGTCCCAGCAAAGTCTTGGTCTTGGGTGGGCTTGTCTTGGTCTGGAGATTTCAGGTCTTGGTGTGGAAAGTGCAGGTCTTGGTCTTGGTCTTAGATGGCAAGGTCTGAAGTTTTAACCCCGAGACCAGTCAAGTCTAGTCAAATCTAGTCTTCATCCTTACATAAACAACATTGTACTAAGTACAAGTTTCATGCTGAAGAATTCGATTGAAGTTGGAATAGTGACCAGTCAAAGCAACTTCTTTATTCTGAGCTCTTGTACCCGCAGATGTGTGTTGGAAATGTTTTTGACTAGTGGACATGGCCGGGATTCGAGCAATAAGTGCGTTATGTGTGGAAATAGGTGGACACATTTCAATTTTTTGATTAATGCTCACACAACGTATGGTTTTAGTGTTTGCCTGGACCGATATGCATAAAACCCTGCTAGGCCTAGTTGGCTACTAAAATGGTCCTTGGTTGCCTGCTAAGCGTAGTTGATTACTAAATGTTATTCATAAAACCTCGCTTAGCTTAGTTATATTCAAATTTGCTTGCTAAAGTTAGAGTTGATCTTGGGTAACTCTAAATGACTAGTAAGCAACTATAGCATTTCGCCAGTAGACACTATTTCAATGTCAACAAGTTTCTCAAAAGATTTCTGCTGCAGCTTTAACATCTTTGATGCTGGACTACAAAGCTCTTGAGATTTGGATGTTGACGGAGTTGCTTCATCTACATTCATCCACTTCTGACAGCTCTTTGACATCATGGCCTGTAAAAATGTTAAATGTAAATTAAAATAGGAGTCGGATAAAAAAAAAAAGGAATGTGAAACCATAAAATGATTTTTTTATATGACAAATAAAGAATAAACTCACCCATATTAATAGTACAAGACACTTCCTAGGAATTTTTTCACTCCAGCGGACTCGACTTCTATCAACCCTTGAAAACCGGGCGTGTCCTCACAGAAATCAAGAATTTGTTGTTGGGCAACAGTAGGTTCCTCGGGTGGCTTTCCTGCCCCTGTCGTCTTCCTTGATTTGTTCATGCTTTGGAGACACTCCTGCGACTCAGATTTTAGCTTTGACAATCTTGATTTCAGATCGTTTTACGATCGCTCAACTTGTGGGAGAATCTCAGTAGCGCGATGCTGGTTAAGAATGTTCTCCCATACCTCCTCCTTTTTCTGATTTGTTCCTGAATCCTTATGTTTGACATCAATAGTGGCTTGGTGTTCAGCCAACAAGTTTCCATCAGGCGAGTAATTAGCTTTCCTTTGACTTTTAGAAGCCATTCCAAATTTACTAAAATCAGGTTTAATCTATATAGGTAAGTCTATATATTGTCATGTTTTGTATGAAAAAGTAGTTATATAGTATAGCCATATTGTATTTTTACATCTGAACCATTCCCAGTCATCCTATTGCAGGGCTCGACCTTAGCGGTCGCCCGGTCGCCAAATGCGAGTGAAAACAGCGGCGGGCGAGTCAAAACCCTACCCTTAATTGTAGTCCGCCGGGCGAGTCAAAAATAAAGTGTATTAAAAACAAAAGTTTCTGTTGTGTTATACTATGTACCAAATCTCCGTCTTCACGGCCAGTTTTGCCTTGCCCCATATTTACCTTGGCCGCCGTGCCCTTTTTTGCAAAAACACAGCCACTACAATCCTTCATATTTCTATTTTTGATGTCATGCCAGCCCTTTATAAAATCTCGCTGCACAACACGTTGGCGATCGTACAGAATCAAATGCACACAATACGTGCAGCATATGCACATGCACACAAACTTAATCTAGTCCAGTTTCGGAGTATGCCGATACTTCAAGCATCAACACCCCCACCGCAAGATTAAATGTGTGTATTCGTACAATACACAAAGCAGCAGGAGTATATGAGGCGCCGTTTGTGACTTTATTATCAAACTCATATATATAGAACCAAACTCATATATATAGAACCAAACCATTATATATAGAACCAAACCAATATATATAGAATCAAACTCATATATATCGAACCAAACTCATATATAGAACCAAACCAATATATACTGTATATAGAATCAAACTCATATATATAGATTCAAACCAATGTATATAGATTCAAACCAATATATATAGAACCAAACCAATATATATATAGAACCAAACCAATATATATAGAATCAAACTCATACATATAGATTCAAACCAATATATATAGAACCAAACCAATATATATAAAATCAAACTCATATATATATAACCAAACCAATATATATAGAATCAAACTCATATATATAGAACGACAATTGCAATATATATAGCGAGTTGCAAATATAAAGTCAAACGTTAAAATATATAACGAGTTTGCAATAAATATATTGAAGCGCCACCTATCGACCATCTACGGACAGTGAACGTCTGGATTCCTGTGGTCTACATGTATCTTCGTATTGTATGTAACACAATAGCCCGACTACGCTCAAGCATATATGCATACTGCTGGATGCAGTGTTTTATGCGCATACGCTGTGCTGCCCATCCCGCACTATCGTGCCCATGACATGGATATCGCAAGTTTTTTCACCAACTTGGTTAGATCTGTGGAAGATGCTGAAAGGCATTTTCATACGGAAAACCTGAATATTATCGAAGTTATTCGAAGGCGACTTGAAGATTGTTTGTATGTAGTTGGTGTTTTGATTTCCCGCGCAGTAGGCACTAACTATGGTGAGGTTAACATTTTGTTAGAGCATGGAGGTACCTCCATGGTTAGAGCAGGTTTTTCATCGTTGCCAAGAGTTGCACGAACATTATGAAAATGCAGGAAACCATGTAGGCACTCGTACTCATCAACAGTGCCCTGTGTTGAGTAATGAAAACCCAGGTCGACCACAAATAGATCTTCCACTGGACATGTTGGAATCGCTGTACCGTATACATCATTCATGGTCAGCCGTTGCACGGCTTCTTGGTAAGTGCATGGAGGTTTTTTCCTAGTCATACCTTCAATATGGTAAGTGTGTATAAATTTTGCAATTCAAATTGTGGCCTACGCTGAGCCTTTGTCATGTTTGATTGTTTGTATGTGCTTTTTAAGAATGCTGGTCAACTCGCTCCCTAGCAAACTCGCCCCTTACAAACTCGCCCCCCTACAAACTCGCCCCCTGACCACTGACCGACTCACTCCCTACGATGACCAACTCGCCCTCTGACGAACTCGCCCTATACAAAGTCGCCCCCTGTTCAACTCGCCTTCTGACCAACTCGCCCCCTAGCCAACTCGCCTGACTGACTCCCCCCCCCCCCCCCCGCGGGGCTTTCCTCCCTAATTCAAAATTTTCAAAATTTCCAAACTTATGTAATCAGGGGCGGTTTGCATTTTGGCGGTCGCAACCCAAAAACGTTTTGGTTGTTTATCTATCGTTTTGGTGATTTTGCTTTTTGTGAGCAGCTCTTGCCTTGCCTTTAGTCTTGTTTGGTTTTGACTTCAGAAACAATTTTTGTTTCGTGAACACACTACTACAATGTAGGTTGATAGGCCTTCTTTTCAATAATTTTTTTTTTTTTTAAAGAGTATTCGACAGGAAAGTTTATGACTTATGCAATGCTAATTAATTCAATTAAAAAAATTCAATTAAAAATGGAATTCTGGACCAATCATAGATTTTCTTCTAAATAGAACCAATCAGGAACTGTCTACCAAACCAGCTTGAGCACTGTTGCCATCTTTGTTTTCAGTGTGTGTTTGTGGCTGTGTACTTATGTGGTTGCCATCATCGTTTTCACCCAATAATTTCCCTTCAAAATCAAAACCCTGCCCTATTTCCACAAAACCAGTCCTACAGATATTCGCCATGGTGTCATCATCATGTACGCCTACTTTGTTTTTTCTTAAATTAGACATGCAATACAATTTGTATGCCTTGTAGGGCCTATATATGTAGGGCAGCTTTCCTGTTAGTACAGTGTATGACTTTTCACCTCCTTTGTAGCAGTAAAAGGGAGAAATTTCAACATTTTGGTTTTTATTTCCATATTCATGAACCAAAGCATGATGCAATTCAAGGCAGAACAGTAGTGCCTTCATAGCTTTGTATACAAATATATATCACACGTTTATACATTTTCTTTGAATAAGTTACACTTTTTACTTGTTTATCATGCATGTCATGTTAAGCAGCTTGTTTGGACAAATTTCTGGTTGGTGATCTTGAAGGACTTTCTTTTGTACTGTTTCTTATGCCCTTTTGACAAGGAGTGTCTTGTGTGACCAAATCAAAATTGCACCCTCTGGAACGTATTCATGAAAGGATTTTCCAAGAATTGCAAACTATCACCTTCTTGTCACTTCAAATGAAAAGAAGTACTTAGATCTTGTTTGTTTTGTTGTAACACATAGTAATGTGTATGAAAACAAATTGAGCTTAATTAATAATGTCGATTGCATGTTTCCTTTAATTCTTTTTGGTGGTTTTTCTTTCATTAATAAGAACCATGGTGTAAACTCCCAAAATGCGATAATGATAGATGAATTACTTGAAACCTTAATTTAAAAAAAAATATAGGCTGCTGACCATGCGTTGGATCCCACTCCATTCTATGACCTATAAGAGGTCAGAACTTGCTAACATTAATGTTCTCACCAGTTGCAGGAATGAGAATTGTTTTTTAAAAAGAGGGACGTTTTTTTTTTAGGTACATGTACATTTTTGGCAAAACAGCAAGTCAGTGGCAAGAGCACAATATTTTCTGATCTCTCTAAAAACTTCACTGAAATGTTCATCATACATGTTTGTAACAGTCAATCATGTGAAGTATGTGTGCTAAACACATGTATACATGTACATACTTATAGCTGGACATCTACTCCCTAGGATGTGCAAAATCCTATTAACATTTTAGGATTTGGGATGGTTGGGGTTAAACAACTTGTAATCTGAGTGATGCAGAAATGTGTTGATTTTGTTTTACTGCCTGAGCTGCCATACAAGTTTAATTCAACCCCATTTTGCAGGTTGCAGCTACAGAACTGTGTTGCGACGAAGACAAGTTTCAGGAGCTACAGTAAACCAAGAAGGTGGGCCCAGATTAGAATTCAATGATATTAGCTGGGATGGACTTTGCGCACTTGTACAGGAGGTTTTGCAAACATTACCAAATGCTGGTGAAAGTATTGTTATAGGTAAGTGTCTCTAATCTTTTAAAGATGCTTTTCGAATATGCTCAAATACGTGAACATCTTTGCACCCCCCACAATTTTTAATTTTTTGTAATAATTAAATAAATATATAAATAAATAAATAAATATGCCAGAGAAACTTTGCCTTATAGTGCAGACTGATATTTGTGAAATAATGTTTTTGGTAAGATATATCTTATTGCATGTAGTGCACACCCGGGGCCCTTTCTGGTTTTTTTAAACCCTTTCAATTCACTTTTCATGTCGAATGTAACAGTCTATGTTGTTTTTATCAGTCATTGCACTTCAAATGGAACAGATTTGTACAAAATTGTAAAATGTGAATGATTGTGGTATAAAAGATTGCATGAATTAATAATATCCCTCCTATGCAAACATGCATTCTGAGCCATGTTGTTGTATGGGTCAAAATCAGTCAAGGTGATTGTTTGTGACCCTTCTGCCACATGTACAAACCACATGTAATCTGACCCTGTCTGTGTACAAAGTATAGGCAGGGGAGGTTGCAGGACATTTTGACTGATTTTGACCTTTTAAATAGCACAAGGGATTTATACCACAATAATAAATCAGCTTAAGTTAATATTTAAATGTTACATTTTCTAGGGGCTATTCGACGACGCGGCATACGTGTACAGCGTCATCGTATTCGTGAGGCAATACAAACGGTTGATCCCCTGAGCCGTGCCATGAGGCGCACAGTTTCCATCATTCGCCGTGTCTACAGTGTACCCTCTCCCAATGCATTGTGGTATGTGCTTTGTTTGTGTATACATGTACTTCAATTACATGTAGGCTCATGTGGCAAAAAGAAATTTGACTGAGTTCATGTACATTACATGTACCTGCAGTTATTTTTAAGGGGATAAAAGTGTGATGAACCAGTCTTTACCACGTCAATAATAACCAAGGAGGGGCGTGACCGCTGTTGACTGACCAAGCCAAAGGCCAGGTCCATTAACAGCAGTCACGCCCCTCAGTTATTATTGATGTGGTAAACACCGGTTCATCACACTTTTATCCCAGATGTGACTTTGCATGGTGAATGTTGAAAATGATTAATGAATTAAGGCATTTTGTAAAATGTGTATTATTGTAGGCACAATTGGCAACTGATGTGTTTCATCAGTGACATGGTTTCTCCATCCTGCTGGTTGATGATTACAGCTTTATTGAAGAAGGGAATCCCCATTTGTTTAGTTGTGATATAGGTCGCAGGTGGCCTTAACCCTAACGGTCCTGAATCCTCAAACTTTAATATGATTTTGTATTTATTATGCCTACCACAATTTATAGTTGCAGTTACTGACATCGATCTTTCCCATGTTTCTCCATGCAAAATATCTATTGTTCCTTTTTTTCTTCCACAGGCTGTAGTATAATTGTGCCTTATAGATAGTTATATGTAAAGCCACTTGGCATTTAAAACCCTCCTATGCAAACATGCATTCTGAGCCATGTTGTTGTATGGGTCAAAATCAGTCAAGGTGATTGTTTGTGACCCTTCTGCCACATGTACAAACCACATGTAATCTGATCATGTCTGTGTACAAAGTAAAGGCAGGGGAGGTGTAAGGAAATTGACTGATTTTGACCTTTTAAATAGCACAAGGGTTATATTGCGTGATATAGATAGCACTTAAATTTGTTTTATTCCTTTTTTCTGTATCCAGGCACATAGATGGTAATCATAAGTTGATAAGATTTCGCATAGTCATCCATGGTGGCATTGATGGATATTCACGCTGCATAGTGTACCTAAAAGCATCAACGAACAATACAGCTGCAACGGTTCTGCAATTGTTCATTCCTGTCGTTTCTCAGTTTGGCCTACCCTCGCGTGTTCGCAGTGACTTTGGCACAGAAAATGTGGATGTGGCAAGATATATGCTATCCCACCCTGAAAGAGGATGTAACCGTGGCAGTATCCTAACTGGTAGAAGTGTACACAACCAGCGTATTGAACGTTTATGGGCAGATGTTAGAAGAGTGGTTACTTGCTACTACAGTAACATGTTCTACTATCTTGAAAATATTGGCCTACTAGATCCACTCAATGAAGTATCCCTTTTGGTGCTTCATTTTATTTACATTCCTCGGATTAATGTTGCAACTGAAGGAGTTTGCCGAAGATTGGAATCATCATCCCTTAAGTACCTGTCACAACAGAAGTCCATTTCAAGTCTTCCACGAAGGAGTATGGCTGCTCAGAGATAGTAACAATGCAGCCATCACTGGTCTTCAAGCTGCTCTCAACCAAGACTGGCATAACTATGGGATTGATGAAGATGGACCAGTGCAACAAATACAAACTGCCAATGATGTTCAGATCCCAGACTTTAACATTCCAAATGCCGATTTCCTGTTGCAAGAACTTACGCATCACATTGACCCCCTAGCAGATGATGGACATCATGGATGTAACCTTTATGGCCAAGCTCTAGATATTGCAAATAGAATTGCAGTGTAACCTAAGAGTACACCTGCAAATAAAGCCAAGGGTGGATTCAGGAATTTTTTTTTTTTTGTAATTTATTTTTTGACATTGGCACAAATTGTGGCCCTAAACATTTTTTATCTGCACACTTAATTTCACAAAGGGAGGATCTCTTTTAACATGATTTTTTTTTTTTTCCGTAAATGTGAAAAACCCACAGTGGAATTCTGCTTGCAAGCTGGCATAAAATGAAAAAAATGACAGTGCGGGAGCAGGTTTCGACATTCTCCCCCCCCCCCCCCCCCACTTTCTGGATCCACCACTGAAACTCATTTAGGCAATGTTTCAAAATGTGCAGTTTGTTCAATATTTACATAACAGATTAGTAGATGTATATGGAGTTCGTGTAGTTTTTACATTTACTTTATGCATGTACAGTATATACATATAAGTTTCACTAACGCGTTGCGATCATAGCTACATGTATACATGAAATCTATCGAACTTTGTGATGAATTTCTCATCGCAGGACATCTAGTTAAAGGGAATATAGCACATTTGCAAACCTCAAAAAACAAAATTACCAAATTAGAATGCCGCACTGGATTGTTAGTGAATAACAGTTGAAAGCATCCTGTAAAATCATGGCACCTGGTGTGGTGACATTTTCAAGAAAAGTTTTATTTTGAACGATGGTCGGCCGACCAGCGTGTGAAAAAAATGGCTTTTTTCACATATTCCCAATTTATCATATTAAGTTAGTCCGCATTTTTTCTTTATCGATTACACACCTGTGACTGGGTGCAAGCCAGCTAGACTGACTCCATGACCTCACAACTCCCCAATTTCTTTAAACTGCTTCGTTTCATCTTAAGTGGGGTCGGGGAACCAAACTACAACATGATTGTTTTTCTTTCTTTTTTTCAAGCATTTACGAACCAAAAACGTCACACAAGTCAGTCTAACAATATTCGCTATAAAATACTCTTGCCCCCAAATCCATCCATTTCTGAAAATGGCAGCAAAAGCAAATGGTGTATATGGAGGCCATGCAGACGACGTGCTTATTCACGCCCACTTAATATTAGCATGAATTAACTTCCGGGCGGGGCTGTTGAGTATTAATTGGGAGTGAATAAGCATATTCATACTGTGCAAAGCACGTCAACCTGCATGGCATCCTTTTCGGTCTACCAAGAAGAACTTGCTTTCAATCGGAGTTGCCTATTGTGTGCTTTCCACTTTTATTGCCACAGCTCACTTGGGTTTGGGCACAATGCTCTCGCCTACCATATGTAATAAAAACTTATGATATATTTATATGAAATGGATAGTGGTTTCTATAATCACTAAAATACAAGGTGGAGATGCAACTGTACTATTACACACTGGTACTACCAAATGTAAAAGGTTTAAAGAGGCTGTTGTTTGTGGTTAAATATAGATTAACATAGTTTTTTTTAAATGTGACTTCTGTGAGCTATTTTTATCAAGTCCAGCCTAGCCCATTGGTGTAAATGTCACCAATGCGGGCAGCAAACAAATCATAAGACAGGCTCCTCTTCATGTCCAGCACTAGCCATATTTGTTTGCTGCCAGCAGCAGCGACTTTTAATAGACCAATAGCATTAGCGGGCTAGGTTTTCTGAAGTTAGAATATTTCATACTTGGACTTTTTATACATGTTCATGAATGAGAAATTACCTACCGAAATGAAATACAGGATTGTAAATTTTCAACATGTGAAGGATATTGCTATTAAACAATTCCAAAGTACAAGATTTCTATCAGATGTGAAAATGAACTGTATCAACATGTACATATACCAAGGTGTAATTAATGTGCAAAAACAGAAAAGTTACCCCCAACATCGGTGTGCATTTACGGGTAGTAAAAGACCTGGGTACCCGTTAAAGAAAACTTCCAATCCCGGAAGTTGCAATAATGTCTTTCTTTGAGATTCAAAAGTCTGGAAAATATCATGCCTGTCCAGTAAACATGATCACTACTCCGCCATTACATGTTCCGGCATATCACAAAAGACAGAAGCTTTATACAGTTGTATTTATTGTGGAATGCTGCATGCTATTATGTTTCCTCGAGGCTCTTTATCCATACCCAGACTACAAAAACCACAAGTCCCTTTAATGTAAATTTTCGTGAGCGTCCGAAACATTAAATCTTTGCTGGTTTCCCGTGTAGTCAGGTTTTAATTTGGAAAATTCCTAACAAATAACATTTAAAACCTGTCCTTTTTCATTTTCTGTGAAGTTACTATGCGATAATGTAAAATCTGGAACTGGTTCCTGACGTGAACGGTCGGGTACCCGGTTCGGATAGACACCCCTAAAACAATCCCATCAAACTTATACGGGAAACTTTATCTGATACTGTATAACATCTGTAAACTAGGTAACAGTTCACATATCCCCTAAAACCAACCTGTTTCGGACGTACTCATAGAGTACGTCCGAAACCAAGGGTTTTCAGACCTGTCACACTTATTGAGAATGGTATTACAATTAGTTCTTCAGGAGTTGAACTTCCACCAGGGATGCTTGAAAAGTATTTGTTTAAAATCATCCATCATTAAAATGTAAGAAACTGTCAACCCTCAAAAGTCTGAAATGTACGTCCCAATTTCCAAAACTGCCCATATCATAACAATTCTTTGGGCTGCATAAACACTTTAATCCCATCAGCCTTATACACGAAACTACTAATACTAACTGAACTTAATCTATCAACTGTTTTTTGTCTGCACAGAAAAATGCATAATTAAAAAAACAAATTCCACAAACCTTATGCAAAAAAACCAATTTAACTAACACTGGATGTACTTCTGTGAAATGATTCATATAACAAAACTTCTTAAGGCTGCAAAAACACTTTAATTCCATCAAGTTATACTTGAAAACAAACTGCAAACTTCTGTAGATCAGTACGAAATTGTACAATGGGGACAACGGTTGCTGAAGGTGGCTCAGATTAAAGCTACATCATGCCAAAACCAGTACAGTTCTCCATAGCTATCTGGAAATTCCTGAGGAACTCACTGTATGAGTCGCACACTTTTGGTAGCTCCATGTTACAGAAACAAGTGTGTGCCACTGGAAACTTATCTTCGTTGACTGAAATTTGCAACGAGCCTGTTACTCGGGTGTCCCCTGTCCAGAACCTCACAAGCTCCTTCAACCCCATGTCACCTGAGACAATTAAGAAAAATATATCAACATAAACAGAACAAAATGTGCATGCACTTCATCCTCCTCATGCCTCTCAGTCTCTGTAGTACAATGCATTAATCAACATGGTTGTTTCTTTTAAATTGTGTTGATTTAAATCAATGCTTCAGATTTAGATTAAATGATTTTTTGGGCGGAAATAAATGTAAATCAACATTTTTAATGTTAATTTATTTTTCTTGCCCACAATGCAATTATAGTGTTACTTGAAGGATTAATCATAATTTAAAGGTACAATATTAGGATTTAACATATAATTCCCCATAACATCTATGATTTGAACTCTTGATTGAAATCATAGGGAAGTTTACAACCAAAAATGTCAATCTTGCACTAGACACATAGTAATCCCAACAAAAATGTTTTAACATGGAACTGGCCTGGAATTATCTGTGCCATGACAGATACAATATCCAATTTAATGCCATGCCCACTTAAACATGTCTGATGTGCCAGACTGCCGAAATCGATATTGCATAAATGGAGACAGAATTAGTCATATTATATGTAAAGATTTGGGTTTCAGAATTGACTGTTTCAATTCAAGTTTTTCTTACCACACTGTCCACTCTCTAAGTCTTCCAGCAGCTTTCGGAACCATGCTGATAGAGGTTCTTCGACCTGCAGGTCCTGGAGTGCATTCATGATGTCTTGAGATGATATGACCTCATCTTCAAGGGGCACGAACACAACCTTCTGTATGGTGGGCGATGATGCAGTACGCAGAAGAGTGTGAAGGCCAAACTGCTCCATTCCATTTCGTATCTGCATTAGCTCTGGCCATCGTCGACCAAGCACAAGGTGGGACACAATGTGCTGTTGGATTACACCGTATGTGTCAGCATTGATGGGCATGAATCCAAATCCACTTGACTCCATAGCCTGCAGAATGATGTGCCGATCTTCTGTGTTAAGATCTTCAAAGCTCTGTAAAATCATAACATAATGAGTCATCATTGTAATAAACATTTTTCTTTCGATTTCTTCACTTTTTGTTTATGTCCCCCCCCCTTTTTTTTCTCTTCCTTTTTTGGGAGAATAAAAGGTAATACTTGCAGCGAATGTCCCTGGAATGTCACCATTCATGTCATATTCCAAACAAATCAGATTCCATTTCAGAATAACTTGCAAACCTCCAGAACCCAAAGATACAATGACAGGAGAGTTTCCGTTATACAGGTTATCTTCTATGACTAAGGACGTGTAACAAAGGGTGACCTTACATAAATATTACTGAGATGAATGTGGCCCAATTCCTTAGTAATTGTTATGTAAAAACCGCATGGGACATGTGAAGAAAATGTTAAAATTCAAACAACAAAACAAAAGGGAACAATTAGGGTTCTAATATTGTAACAAATAGGGTCTCAAGACTTCATTTTCTTCCTTTTTCTGAAATACGTAGCAGTACTAATAGCCAGAGGCTGGAATGCTATTTTGTAAATATTCCTCCTCTTTTTCATGTAGGCTGCAAGGGCGTATTGGGGCCCTTGCAGCTGTATCTACATGCCCAGTGGTAAGCCCTTTGTTATCTTTTAGATTTAAAATGTGTATTGTTCAACTACAGTGGGCTGCACACCCAAGTAATGCAACCACTAGCATAAAACCTCAGTTCATGCTAGGCTCTGGGAGGCATTTTCCATCTTCGTAGCCAGCAGGAGACACATCAGGACATTCAGTTTGTATACTTTTTCAAGCAAGCAGTCACAGTGTGTACCGCCTTTTTATTCTTGTATAAGTTGTCCGCCGTTCCTACAGTCACATTGTCTGTATGCAAGTTTATTCCATTTGTATCTTTAAATTCTATTCATTTTATTGCTTTGCCGAGTGCCCCGGGCTAGCATGAGTTAGTCTTCTGTTTAAAATTTTGGGCGTTGCCCCTTTTAATATATTTGCTGTGGCTCTTTACATCCTCTGTTTTAGTTGCTAACAATTTATTGATTTGTACATGTCTATTTTGGAGAGAAATTTGTAATAGTTATATTCTTTTTCTGAGACCATAATCTTTAATTTCCTTGTGTTATTAATTTTTTAATTCTTCAAAGCACCACCCATTAAAAAGCACTGCTCATAAAATACTGGAACCTCCGACCCCCAAATTCTTGGACAAAAATGTAACTTGCCCTGCATTGACAATGCCCATGACCCCCCCCCCCCCCCCCCACAGAACCAGACTACACCACTGACCGCAATCTCTGCCTCACACTAGGTACCAATTTATTTAAAGAAGTTAATGGCTGTCTTGCCCAAGAACCAAACAACACAACCTCAATGGCTGTACTTGAACCCACACCAACCTGTCAAATTAACCACAGATCTTGGGATCAATTCTCCAGACAAGGCCACATCACTACTAACTAGCCAAGAACCATCAAAGATGGTACAGATGTACATGTATGTTTCAGTGCATTGGGCAACATGTACTGTGGAAACATTTGTGATATTTACATTTGAACTCAGAGTTAAAGAAGAACAATTTATAGCAAAGAGATCTTTAATACCTTCTTCAGAACTTGGCTCATATCTGGATCAGGAAGGTCATCTATAGTCACTGGAACACCAGCCACGTCAATGTCTTCCTGCTTGACATTGTTGCACAGAACAAACTGCACTGCAGGAGAACATCCACCAACCCCTGCAGCTCCATGAAGAACAGAATGAGCCAACATGAATGGGTAGAATTTATTACAGAACAAGTCAGGTGTGTTGACAAACACAAATGCCCCGCTGAGCCTGTACAAATCCTTTGACTGTGATGTTTAACAGGAATTGTTACCCTGCCCTTTGACCTGTCCCACCAAAACCAATAGGCTTAAGACTACCAAGAGGAACCCACAAACCAAATTTGAAATTCATACATTAAGTATTTATCAAGTTATCATGCCGACAAGATTTTTTACTGTTTCAGCTATTGTGACCTTGACCTTTGACCCGTCAGGCAATAGACTTCTTAAGATTACCAAGAGCAACCCACACACCAAATTTGAAGTTCATAAGTCATGGATTTCTCAAGTTATCGCGCTGACAAGATGTTTCCAGACACACACACACACACCCATGTGCGTTTTCCTATTACTGAGGACCATGAATGGAACCCTTCTTTTGTTCCCTTTGTTTGTACTTTAACTTTTTTCCCGAGCAGCTCCAATAAGGTTTGTACACGAAATTCTCCCGAGGACTCTGCCCAAGTCGGTGTCATTGTTATCCCTAATCCCCCATTGTCCCAAGTCCTCTCTCGTATAGCCTAACCCACCCAGCTCTACATTACTATCCTTATGTGGACATTCATTTGTATTCGTGTAGTTAAGAATTTTTTGCCAAAATACTCATTTTTCTCACATCCAGAAATTTGTTCAACCCCAATTTGTGACAGTGGCCCCCTGAAGTAATTATCTTTATTCTCCCACGGATAACCATAACCACATTTTCCCTCTAAACACCTTTTTCAGAGAGGGGAAAACCAAGTGTGGAAATGGGCAAGTCCACACAAGGTCTTCGCTACCTGCCTAGTGTGGACATCTCTTGTTCTCTGGTTCTCATGAATTTTTCGTCAATGGTTTGAATACCCCAACACGTACGTACACACACACACACACACACACATACCTTTTTTTGCAGCCCTGTGGAGACATGGCATTGTTCTCCCCTTTGTCCCTGCAGTTAAGCAAACCCCATAGACTCAGTACACAAAATTCCTTGTGGAGACATCCTAACCCATACAAATGCCCTGTGGAGACCTATTCAGTCCCTTTGTGCGCATTGTGTTCATGTCTCCACAGGGTACGGAATATCTGTTCACACACACACACACACACACACACCCACCCACCCACCCACCCACCCACCCACCCACCCACCCACCCACCCACCCACCCACCCACCCACCCACCCACCCACCCACCCACCCACCCACCCACCCACCCACCCACCCACCCACCCACCCACCCACCCACCCACCCACCCACCGAAAACAAAAAATGAACATTCTGTTTAACATTTCCCCCTCTTTGTAGTACTACCCCTTCAATATCATAAGAATTAAGGAAAATTACTTTGACAAGGGATGGTTACAAAATGTATGTGTAGGTTGTCTTTAAATGTTAAGAAAATTTGTAAAGGATTATTTATTTCAATACTGTTTAAATGTTTAGAAATCACAGGCATAGTTATTTCAAATGCCACTTGAATGAATTAAACTAGTTTAAACGTACACTCAGGTGCCCAGTTTCAAACATCTTCATACAATTATGTTGCGGTCTGCAACTTAATGAAGTTACTCCGTCAAATTAATACATTTTCTCTGCAAAAGTAACTCCAGCATCAAAGTTTTCAAGCTACTAGTCTGGCCGTTAAGGAGTCTGATCGTATTTCCAGTCACATATTGCACAATTCATGAATTTCTGCTGTCACGTTGTGCCTAATTACTGAAATCAGCAACAGGGACTGGATCTGTGATATATTACTGTAACAATTTCAAAAACAGATTTATTGAAGAAGCTGTGCATATGATTATTATCGCTGAAGAAAAAAAAATAAGAGAAAAAAGAAACACTTGGAAAAGGAATGAAGTAATTTTGTAATCTCACTAACACAAAAAAAAAACATTTACCGAAATGTCCTCTTTGGGAAGTAGATATACTGTCCTTTGTTGGAAAACAGTTGCCACCATACTCCCATCAAGGCGGGTCCCCGGCTGCAACGTCGGAGCAACTAAATCCTTGCCACAACCCAAACGGAACTCAAATCTACATTGTACACAAAATTGTATTTGTCAATTACATGTAATAGAAAAATAATATGAAAACAAACATACAAAAATGCATCTTTACTTTCAAAGTAAACTAGCACCTTCATTTCCCACCTTCTACTCAGATGTTGCTGGTTTTCAGGACAGAATTTTCGTTGATTACACTGGACAAACCTTTGTGGGGGCCATGTTCAAAAAAATTTGGGGTCTCGCACAACTTAGAATACTTAACCATGCACAACCTAGGGCATTTAACAAACAGGGATGAGAGGCTGGGAGAGTGGCCAGGCTAGGGTCAGTTCTATTATACAAACACAGGGCTGGTGCAAAAGCATGGCCCAACAGGCCTGTTTCAATAAAACTCTTTGGAAATTTAACTTGTTTGTACGGGTTCAGAATGAAGAATACATGTACACGTGTACGAGTTCTAAGGTCAGACGTGGAAATGGATGTATGTAAGAAATTATTTCCTAACTAGACATTTAAATGCACAGTACACACATACATGTACTTACTTCACAGAGGAGGTGATAGTTTCCAGTTTCTCAGAAAAACACTGCTGCAAGTTATCAATTACATCAAGGCTACTCCATGTTTTCAGGAACTGGAAGCCATGAATAATGTGACCAGCTTCCGAAAGGCGGGTCCTAATAGGACCCCGAGGGACCATATTATCATCGGGGGTGAATAACAAAATTACATCCCTTTGATAGTGTTCCTTCTTGTGTGAGCCGGTTTTTCGACGCTGTACGGAGTACTAGAAATACAATTTTAAAATGGATTCTTGTACTGTTATAATACATAGATATAAAAGCAAAAAGCATCGACATTGAACTTTAAATATTGGGACAGATGAAAAATTTTTACATTTTACATATAAACTGGTGTTTGGAAAATGGTCTTATCCAAGAACACATTTGTTTTTATTGCAAAGTCCACTTTCATATTTAATAGGCTTGAGTGAAAAAATAAACGTTATCTTCCCATTACACATTTGCTTAAGAAAATTAAGGGTCAGAACCATGACATTCAAATTAAGTCATTGGCCTTGTGGCGCACATATGCACGTCGGGGTTAAATTTTTTTACTTTCAGAACGACATCTGGCTACCTCAGTAAGTTCAAAACCACTGCATGCAATTTTTCTCACCATTACAGGGGTGGAGACATGGCATAAATAAGTGCCGGCTTAGCATAAAAAAAATGGACAATTTCAATTTTAGATTTCTTATTGGAACAGATGACCCAGGTACTACTTTATGCAAAAAAGTTCCACAATGTTGCCTCTTTTGGGGGTGGGGCAACATTCGTAAAAATTTGGGGGAAAAGGCAGAAACACATTTAACTTCTTCCTACCCATAGAAAAATGAAAAGTCCGTACTCTATTACCTGTATGTCTGCTTCTCATGTTCATTTTCAGACAAAATTTTGAAAAGTGTTAGTAGGCTGATCTGCAGGTCATGCACTATGTACACGTATGTTCTCGGTGTATTAACGCTACTTTATATGGAAAGGAATGGGATAAGTGTGCAATCAATATGGTAGGCGAGTCTCTGGTAGATGGAGAAATGTTACTTTAATACCCCCACCAAAATCAATTAGGAACATCAAAATCTTTTAAAATAGCCATCCATTTCTGCTCAGAATTATATGAAACACATAATTAGCATATAGCTAACTGTATAACTGTTGTAAACAGTTACATGTATCATACAATGTATTTGATTAGTTTGCAATGGAAAAACATGGCACAGAAAAGAGTGTTAACAACTGAAATACGGTTTAATAATGGTAGAGGTTGGAATGTATAACACTGAATTTCATGAATTTAAGTGCTAACTTATTGCATTACACATCTTGCGAGACATGCTTAAGCGTCAAGCTTCAGGCTTGTCGTGCCATTAGAGTACATGTACTTCACACACGGGTTGATGGGAAAATGATAAAAATGATCTGAACTGGCCATGCAGTGGCGCTATTTAATACGGGAAGCATGTGTGCATATATGAATGATGTAATGAAAAGACAGTCAGGTCTGTTGATGTTTGCTAACAAAGGCGTGTACAATTTAACCCCACCTAAGGCAAATTGTGATTTTTCTTTTCTTTTTCATTTCCGTGATTATATTAACCCTCCTGTTCTCAGGGCCAAAATCGACCCTGCTGCTGTACAGATCAAAACCTATCAAATGTGAGATTGAAACACACAAAAACTGTCAGAGTTGGTGTTTAGAGTTTTTGATAGGCTGTGATAGTTATAAGTATAGGAGGGTTAAACAGTACAACAATCACACATATATAAGTCTGAACGACCATTTCAAGGAACATATTGTCAACAACATGATACAGTAGTAAAAGGCAATTGCGCTATCCACTAAACAGAAAGAGTTCCATATCTAGCCATCACTTTGACCTCGTGCACAAAGTCTATGGACCATGACAGAAAAAGTATTTTCAAAGAATAATGTAAAGAAATTCCACTCAAATTTGTGTTTATTCATCAGATTTACACATTTTGGTAGTTTCAAGTCATGATATTAACCCGAACTGGCTATGGTGTGTGGAAAATCAGATTAAAATTGCAGGATTTAGGACTGTTAGTGTTAGTTAATGGAAAATAAGCGATGGCCGGATATGGAACTCTTTCTAATTTTGGTGGGGTATTAGTAAAGTAAAATCGTTCTGTAAGAATTTTCTTCTTGCTAGGAGTAGGAAGAAGGTACATGTTGGGGATATGCACAGTAATTATGCCTACTTAATAGCTTAAAAATTAAAGCTCTAGGCTCATGACGTGAGATTCGCCATTTAGAGCTGGAAGGAATTCTATAGGGTTCGTTAGGGTCGGTTTAGATCTTGCCGATATCTTCCGTTTCCCTGAATATATCAACCAAACACTCACCTTGCCGGCAGAGTAGTCATTCATGCAGCTTGTCATCCCCTCAAGTTAAACCCGAAAAAAGTGAATTTTTTAAGCAACTCCGGTGCATGCACAAACCAGCTGTGTACAAAGTAATGGAGCGGATTTTTCGAACATGAACGATGTTTTCCGATCGATTATCGGCCAGCGGCACTGCGCGCGCCTCGGGGCTAGATATACAACGGCTGTTTGCTGATCGCTGTCAGTATCTCAGCAAACAGCCGTTGGATATCGAGCCCCGAGGCGCGCGTTCATGTTCAAAAATCCGCTCCATTACTTTGTACACAGCTGGTTTGTGCATGCACCAAGTGGCACGAAAAATTATTTTTTTTCCCAAGTTTAACTTGAGTATATATTCTAATTTTGAGGGGATGACAAGCTGCATGATAGCTTGTGCACATCTCTTTCAGAACCATGTCCTTTGCAATATTTTCCTCGACACAGCGAGAACTGTCTTAAAACCTGGATAATAATAGTTGCTGAACTGTTTCCATCACTTGAATGTTAAATAAAACCAAAAATATTAACTACTTACGTATATTTTGGCTAAAATTGGAGAGTCTTTTGTTACCAAAACGTCAACAAATCCAGCAGTCTTTTCATTGCAGCATGCATACACATTTTCTTGCTGCTTGAAACATCGCCACCATGCGGTCATTTGTAGACTCCCCAAACCAGCAATACCATCCAGATTGTATACGACTGTTTTATGTAATATTTAAGTATATATACTTTCATTGTTGATGCTTATCTCAACTAATGATATCAACACCAAACAGTCGTCTGGTATAGTATATATTGAACATGGAAAATAAAGGTTGTGGAAGTGTACCCGACCATTGCCAGGCACTGGTAACAATGCGCGCTACTTAATGCAAAGTACCTGCATTGACCTGTGACATGTGTTTACACTCGGACAGTCATTTTGAGTGTGCTTCAGTGTGTGTTGACGAATCCAGACCTCCAAAAGTTAGCTGTAAAAACGTGAGTTGTCATTATTTTACTATTCACCCTTTCATCATTTGGTGCATATAGGTCTATACTTCATACTGTGTCAGGTATACTTCAATATTGAATATATTATAAGATTTTTGGTATCTGGAAAAAAAATTGCTATTTTTCCTAGTGCGTGTTTCCTAGCGTTATGTACAACAATAACGCTAGGATCATCCTAGCTAGCTGCATGAATGACTAATCGGCATGAATGACTACTCTGCCGGCAAGGTGAGTGTTTGGTTGATATATGGGAAACGGAAGATATCGGCAAGATCTAAACCAACCCTAACGAACCCTACTATAGAATTCCTTCCAGCTCTAAATGGCGAATATCACATGTCATGAGCCTAGAGCTCGAATTTTCAAGCTACCTACTTGAAAGCGTGGAGAAAAATGTGCCCTTGACACGCTGGAACAAGAGGCTGATGTTGCAGAAGGAGAGGCGACAGGCCCCACGGAAGAGGGTGTGGAATAAAGCCGGACCGGCATGCTCGGAAATTCAGCTTGTCTTCTGCCAGAGCCTGGGGTGCCGACATATGATGTACTTGCAGTTGCACACGAGGCAGAAGATGGCAACGATCTTGCATGTGCTGTTGGCCCATTATTGCGACCGTGGGCCTGGCGACTGCGAAACAATCGAGATAACTCGGACTCGGAGTCTGACATGTCTGATGACACTGACGGCAGCTGAACCTGCCGAGCATTCGCCGTTGTTGCCGATGGTCCTGCTGTTGCCACCAGCTCATGAAATCGGGGATTATGTAATAAATTTGCCACCACATCTCGCACATTGTGCGGTACGTCTCGCGCCATGGTGCCGGATATGAGCTTGGTCAGGCGCCGTGCTATGCGCGCCCACGCGATCCATATGTAAGTTCCAGAACCCAGACGTTCACTGTCCGTAGATGGTCGATAGGTGGCGCTTCAATATATTTATTGCAAACTCGTTATATATTTTAACGTTTGACTTTATATTTGCAACTCGCTATATATATATTGCAATTGTCGTTCTATATATGAGTTTGATTATATATATATTGGTTTGATTCTATATATATTGGTTTGGTTCTATATATATTGGTTTGGTTGAGTTTGGTTCTATATATATGAGTTTGATTCTATATATATTGGTTTGGTTCTATATATGAGTTTGATTCTATATATATTGGTTTGGTTCTATATATAATGGTTTGGTTCTATATATGAGTTTGGTTCTATATATAATGTTTGGTTCTATATATATGAGTTTGGTTCTATATATATGAGTTTGGTTCTATATATATGAGTTTGGTTCTATATATATGAGTTTGGTTCTATATATATGAGTTTGGTTATATATATATGAGTTTGGTTCTATATATATGAGTTTGATAATAAAGTCACAAACGGCGCCTCATAGGAGTATGTACATGTACGGCAACGTTTACGTGCAGTCAACTGACTTTCTTTTTCTCAGTACTTGCACGTGCATGCCTCACAATACACATCGATGTTCGTGTACGAGGAAACGCGCACTGCAGGCGGCGCTATGAAGCACGCCTTTAGCGCGCTTCATACAGTAACTTCATGAACTTTGGTCACAACACGCGCGGCGCAATCGCGGTGTTCCGATTGTCAAAAGTTTCGATGAATAATTAGGCCAAACAAAATCGATAGAGAAAGAAGATTTCTGCACGTTAAATCACAGAACTTGATCTCTTTTGTCTGTGTATGCATTTTCCGTGTTCATGAATTTATTTCGAGGTTGTACTGCTCATAAACCGCAGCGTGTTTCCCCGACATTTCCTGCCGCAACACGAGGTTCATCTCGCCCGCCACACAAAGTGCATCGCGCACGCTTACCACCGTACGATAAACTATGGAGGAAGGATAAACGGACAGTGTTGGCCAGTTTCCATCGTGGTTAGCGTTGTGCACAGTGCAGTGATGTGTACGACCTAAATTCTCCATTATTTTAAAGAATTATCGACCATAAATATTTTTGACATTAATTAAGGCAAGTTTTGATATTTATTGTGGCAATTTTTTGTTATAGCTTTCGTAGCGTAAACGAAAATAGTTTAGGCTGAAATTCACATATAATTGAATACCCATGTGATCGGAAGCAGTATGTTTTTGGCCTCGTAGTCTTACTCTTACTCTTAGTTAAATACGTTTTGAATGGAAAAATCAACAATGCCGCGACCTCCGTGCCCTTTCTGCAGATATAATTTGGCCTTGGTGCCCTCCATAATTATTCTTTATTCAAGGCCAAAGTGGCCTTGCCCTAAAAATAACAAAATTCAAGGCCCGACACTGACACTGTATCAACTAAAATGAGCAATGTAATGTTAAAGTAGTTAATGCTTGTTTGCTGAAACGTATATATGATGCATTATACTTATTATAAGTTTGCTTGAGAAACTAGTCCGGCCGGCGAGTGAAAAAAAAAAGTTAAGGGCAAGCCCTCTATTGTATTTGACATCTCAACCATTCCCAGTGACTCTAGCATGCAACTAGCATTTTATAGTATGCAACTAGCTAGCAATATTCCTAGAAAGGTTTTATGAATAAGAATTTAGTAATCAACTCCAGAGAAGGTAACTAGCGATTTAGCAGCTAACTACGCCCTAGTTGGCTGCTAAGTTAGTAAGGTTTTATGCATATCGGCACCGCTAGGTATTTCTATACACTTGTAACATAAATGGATGTGGACAGAAGTACAAGGCTAATTGGGTTTGAAACTTTGTACATACATTTTTTGGTATGTGTTGTGGATTAAAATGTAGGGCATGCCATCCAATTGTTTTTATTGAATTTTTAATTAATGTTCAATTCCAGTGTTTTCTGTACGGTGTTTAGACTAATTTAGAATTGAAAGAAATCGATAGGCCTTAAATAATAAACTTTAAATGAACAATTTTGCGGAAAAAGCAGTTGCATTGTCTATTCTGGATAATCAGCAATTGTAGTTTGTTGAATTTTTGTATTTGAAAAATATTAACAGATATTACAATCTGCCTGTTCGGTGTTATATATACATGGACACTGTATGGCATGTTCAAAGTCTGCTACTACAGCTATTTACCAGAGGTGAAATAATAACCATCAAGTTTTGTGGAATTACCTGATGATTGTGTGCTGTGTGCGATTTTCTACAGGGTTTGCATGTCTCGTGGAAATTTATGGAAATCCTGGAATTTTGTGCTGATCCTGGAAATTACTGGAAAATGCTTAATTTGTGAAAGAAGTCCTTGAAATTCCTGTAAATTTTTGTGGCAAAAATATGTTTGAAAATGAGACAAAACTGGTTAATAACTTGCGAAGAAAATGTATCGTAAATGAGTCCGTGATCCTGCGCAGTGTTGGTGTAGCTGAATTTAGTTTTGGAAAATGAAAATGTTGACCTGGGAAATCATGGAGAAGTATTTTTTGTTCCGAAAGGGTGTATGAATTATGTTTATAATTGAGCATTTAATTGGCTATTTTGGAAGTTTTCCGAAACAGCCCTTGTTTTCGTTAAGATTTGTTTTGTTTTCTTTTTTGGCATTTCCGCAAAGTTGCGGAAAAGCCTTTGTTTTCTGTTCAGGTTTTTCTTTGTGTTTTTCTTTTTGGGTACCCAATCCCATAGACTTTGTACATGGTTCCTTCTGCCCTGTACTTTTAACAGAAAACAAAGTCGTATTGCCATAAAACTTAACATAGATGAAGACCTCATAGCATAGATGTATGTAGAACAATGACGTCATGGTGACGTCATCAGGGGTCACGTGACGTCATCTTAAAGGTGCGTTTTTGAAGGGCCCATATATAGAGAACCGTAAGTCCGATTGACTTAAAAATTGTTATGTGGGTAGACACGCATGTGTTATAGATGAAAATTGACGTGACGTCATGATGACGTCATCATGCGATTTTATAGTCATGTTTAAGTTTTTGGACCTTTAAGCCATATCTCATCAACGGAACATGCTAATTTCAAAATTCTTTTTGCAATAGGTTTGTTAGGTCATAGATACCTACCATAAATGTGAAAAATGTGTGACGTCATGATGACATCATCAAAAATGCACTTTTTTGAAACACGTATAAGGGTAAGTCCGATCGTCATGAAAATCGGTGGGTAGGTAGATATTGTCATTAGCATGCAAAATCTGAAGTGACGTCATTGTGACGTCATCAGCTGATTTTCTCTGAATGTTTCAATGTTTCAAATTTCAATGTACTGCAGCGAAACAGAAGTAGACTGATATCAAGACTAGCTGATGACGTGGTCTGTTCCAAAGATGGCGGCGAAGCAGTAAGAACTACGTTCAGGTGCTGTCGCCGAACTCGCAAGAACGGTCTCGCATCCAGATTGTGACGGTATAGCCGGACGAATATTCCGGGTGTGGTCGCTGGATTGGTCGGGATCGTTTGGGCAGTGTTGTAGGGCTGCAGTGCGGTCGAGTGTACGACCGGTGAGTTACTGGAGTAGCGAGTTATTTAAGATTGGGGATAGATTATAGCTGGGACCTGGGCGAGCGTTAGGGGGTAAACCAGTGGGTTGGGGAAATTGTAGCGGAGTGAGATTGATTGAAGGGATTGCAGGTCGTTGTCCAGTGCCTTCAAGTGTGGCGACGGTCGAGTGCAGCCCTGGTCATCGAGCTGGCTGTTCCCGTGAGGTTTACCGGGTATAGCGTGGGGTCCTGTGAGAGTTATCTTAACCCTCAGGTTAGTCTATCCGTGGCCGTGCTACTTACGTGACTCAGGTTGTGGGAGGGCTATATTGTAGAACCCGTGAGGTATACCTTAAGCTTGCTGTTATTGAGCTGAGCTGGGTTGAGGTGTACGGTAACTCGTGAGGATTACTTGTGCATATTTAATTAAGCCTACCTCCTTTACTTTTCTTTAAGAGTTTTTATCATCCTGCCTTACTGTGTATTCCTCATAGAAATTATAATTGTATTAACTGTTAGAGGTGTATGCCCCATAACATTTATATTATATAAGTTCATGACGCCTAACGGTGTGAGGATTATATTGCATCAGTTCATACCGCCTAACGGTGTGAGGATTATATTGTATTGTATAAGTTCATCTAAAGTCATTATTTAGGTGGTGCGCTTGACCACGTGAGGTTTATTTAAGTGAGGGTTATCCCGAGTGGAAATTATTGTGTAACTTATTGATTGATAATTATTGTTGATTGCTGTTCAGGAAAGAAATAAGACCAATTATTGATCGTCTTTGGAAATACTTGTCTCTGTGAGGTTATTTGTCACTGTGAGGTTTCTTTTGGACCAATTACATTAGGATAATGACTCAATCACAAACGGTGGTATATCTCCACCAAACGAACAACCCCTAGGCTTAGTCCACCGTTCGTTAATTGTCCCCCCCTTGCGTCTGGGTAGCCGCTCACTCGTTCGTAAGGCTATAAATATTTTTGTGGGATAACAGGTCTTGGTTGGAACCCTGAGACAAATAAGACCAGTCCCCTCATAGGTTTCCCCCGGCGCCGAAACCGCCACAAATGGTGTCAGAAGTGGGATATTTGTGATTGTTTAGTGTAATTTTTGAACTTGTAATAAGGAGAAATAAATTGTGTTTGATTGTTGTTTGTGAGTGCACCTCACTGAGGTACACAGTGAGGATTATTGGTAACGGGTTATGCTGACCTGGGTCGTTACTGGTTTGTTGTTTGGTGGGTGGATCCTACTGAGGATTCAAGCGGAGTTGCGAATTTTGCGACGTACTGCAAGACAGCAACTGCCGATCCTGTGAGGATTCACCGGGTGGTAGTCGGTACGCAGGGTTTAGTCGATTCTGGAGGCTTGGGACAGGTGGTTATACAGCCTGAATTTGCTTGTGAGGTACCGCTATCGCCGAGTGGCCAGTGGCCGAGTACCGAGTTTCCTAGTCAGGAGGAAACGTCAGTATGAGTGAGGACAGAGATGTCACCTCGGTGGAGGTTGACAAGGGCTCTGTCTGTGATGAGCTGAACCGCTCGAGAATGGAGGTTCAGTGATTAGAGTGGGAGAGGGCTCGTCTTTCTTCGGAGTTAGAGGCTGTCAAGAAGGGAGCACAGCCAAAAAGTGTGCATGAGGGTACCCCTAAGAGTAGGGATACACCTTGGGTTGTGGTGGACCCAGAGATTGGGTGGAAGTTGCCGGAGGATACCTCAGGGTATGCCTCATTGAATGCGCTGGAGCGTTCCACTGTTGGCACGCGTCGCCTGAGTTGGTTTCAAAGGGAGAAAGGCACACTGAGAGTACACATGTGAGGTTTATTCCCATGCGCAGTCCTCGATCATACCAATCCCTTCGTGGACCGTGAGGGTGATTGTGCTAATAAGGAGCGAGGTTTACACAGTGACTTGTTGAGTTTTGCAACTCGTCCTAATGTGAGGAGATCCAACGAGGTTGTTGGTGAGGTTGACTCGCCTGGAGTGGGCCCGTGGCCACTTAAAAGAGAGTCGCGGTTGGTGGGCAATGAGGTGTTGCGGTAAACCTCACAGTGGTAAGCCTCACAGGCCTACAATTACCCCCGACCGATACAATGGTAAGGTTATTATTACCGCCACTTTGAGGCGTGTAAGCAGGTGAATCAGTGGAGTGAGGAGCAAGCAACTGAGTATTTGGCTGCTAGTCTGCAGGGCGAGGCACTCCGGATTCTTGGTGATGGATCGAAGAAGTTCATTTATAGTGAGCTTGTGGCGGGGTTGTCTAAGAGATTCGGTCCTGGTCGACAGGCCGAAAATTATTTGGTAGAGTTGAGGCACCGACGTCAGGGGCCTAAGGAAACTCTACAGGAGCTGGGCCAGGCAATCCGTGACTTCACGTTGAAGGCCTACCCAGAGAGCGCCTGGGGAAGAATCATTTTGTTGATGCGGTGACGAGCCATGTAGTAAGGGAAGGCGTATATCGTGATCGTCCAAAGACTTTGGACGAAGCGATACGTGCTGCCCTGGAGACAGAGAACTTTGAAAAGGTGGAGAGTGTGAGAAGGGCCGAGAGTAAACCCATGAGGTTTACTAGGGCAGTCGACTCTGACACAGAGAGGCGTCTTCTAAAGTTAGAAGAAAGTGCCAGTCATCAGTCGAAAAAAATAGACCGAGTGGTTGAGCTGCTCACCGGGCTCACTAAGCCGAGTGTAGCTCCGGGCGAGGCGCCAAAGGCAAGGTTTCCTCAGAGGCAGTCACCGAAGCCTGAAAGGAAAATGCCTGGTGCGTTGAAATGTTTCCGGTGTGGTGAGGTTGGTCACGGGAATGTACCCAACCTCGTAAAGGGAGATGGATGCAGAGAAACGCCAGCCAGCCGACCGGTGGGCCCGCGGGCAGGCTGGGCATTTCCGAGGGTCCAAACGAGGACGAGAGTCAGGGACAAACGAAGCCGGCAAGAGGCGGGAGTCCGAAGGCAGAGAGCCAATAGGCACTCGGCCAATGAGCGGTACTCGGCCTAGGTACGGGCTGTTTGTTAATGGCGTGGTTAGGGGAGTCAAGTGTAGGTTTCTGGTGGATTCAGGGTCGACCGACACACTAGTTAGTTGTCGGGTCTACCATGAAATTGCCAGGGAACAGAGGCCCGTGTTGGCGGCAGAGGAGGCCGGCATCCAACAGGTGGATGGAAGTCCACTGGCAGTGTTGGGCGTGGCCTGGGTGGACATCCACTTGGGTAAAACCGTTTACCCAGTTCGGGTGAATTTTGCCGACATCAAGTATAATGGCATACTAGGCATGGATTTCCTGCTAAACACTGGCGGTATCTTAGATTTCCGGAGCCTTGAGTTGAGGGTAAACGGGGAACAGATGAGGTGCACAAGTGGTGCTGGAGAGCCGTTTGTTTGACGAGTGTTGGTGGCCGAAACTACCGAGATTCCGGCGGGCCATGAGGCTGTTGTGCCTGGTACTGTGACCAGTATCGCTGTGGCATTGGGACAGCCGGCAATCATTGAGCCTGTGAATGGTGTGGGCGACTTGGCTCAGCGAGGGTTACTTCTAGCCTGGTTGCTGGTTGAGCCACAAGCCGAGACTCTTCCGCTGCGGATTTTTAATCCGAATAGGGAGAAACGGGTTGTTCGGAGGGGAACAACTGTGGGCACTATTGCGACAGTTGAGGTTGATTCTAAGGTTGTGCCGGTTCAGAGTTTTGTAGGTGAGGTTTATGGAAACCTCACGAGTCACCTACATGATCTATATGACCGGAGTACGGTCAACCTCAGTGAGGAGTATCATGAGGAGGTGAAGGCTTGTTTGATGGGATTCCAGGATGTATTTTCTTCTGGTGAGGGTGACATAGGGCGGACTGACGTGGTAAAGCACCACATCAGTACTGGTGAGGCGAGGCCTATCAAGGAGAGGCACCGGCGCCATCCCCTGTGTAATCAGGAAGAAATTATGAGGCAGGTTGGAGATTTGCAGAGGCGAGGGGTTATCGAGCCATCCGATAGTCCCTGGGCTGCAAATGTTGTGCTAGTTCGGAAGAAGGATGGAACTAAGCGATTTTGTGTCGACTATCGAGGTCTGAATGGGGTAACAATCAAAGATGCTTACCCTGTCCCTCATATCGACGAGATGCGTTGACGGGCGCAGAGTGGTTCTCCACTCTCGATTTAGCGTCCGGGTATTGGCAGGTCGCCCTCGATGAGGACGCCAACCAGAAATCAACCTTTGTGGTGCGGAACGGGTTATACAGGTGGCGCTGCATGCCATTTGGTCTTTGCAACGCCCCTGCGACGTTTGAAAGGTTGATGGAGAGGGTGATGGCAGGTCTCCAGTGGGACATCCTGCTGATATACCTGGACGATGTCATTGTGTTTGGCAGGACCGTGAGAGAGGAGATGGAGGTTGAGGCAAGCTGGATTGAAGTTGAAGCCCAGCAAGTGCTTCTTATTTCAGAGGTCGGTGGGCTATTTGGGACATATTGTGTCGTCTGAGGGTGTGGCTACCGATCCTGAAAAGGTTCGGGCCGTGGCCGAGTGGCCAACACCTAAGTGTGTCAAGGAAGTTCGAAGTTTTTTAGGCCTCGCTTCCTATTACCGGGGGTTTATCAGGGGATTTGCTGAGGTGGCGTCGCCCCTGCATGCGCTGACTGAAAAGTCACGAGAGTTTCACTGGTCGGATGCCTGCCAACAGGCATTCGAAGAGTTGAAGCAGAGGCTGCAGACAGCACCGGTGTTGGCATATCCCATTCCTGAGAGCGACTACATCTTAGATACAGATGCTAGTGGAGATGGGATTGGGGCGGTTTTGTTTCAGATCCATGATTGGGAAGAGAAGGTCCTCGCCTTTGCGAGCCGTAAACTCAGCAAGGCAGAGAGAAACTATTGTGTTACTCGGAGGGAACTGCTAGCGGTAGTTGTCTACCTCAAGATGTTTAGGCAGTACCTGTATGGTCAGAAGGTTCTACTTCGAACCGATCACGCTGCTCTTCGGTGGTTGCTTAATTTTAAGGACCCCGAGGGACAGCTTGCAAGGTGGCTGGAAGTGATCAGCGAGTATGATGTAACGATTCAACACAGACCTGGGCGGAAGCATGGAAATGCTGACGGGTTGTCCCGGAAGGCCTGTAAGCAATGTGGTCGGGCCGTCGTTGATGAAGCATCAAAAGCAGTTGTGGCATCGGATGAAGCCAAGGTGACAACGACCAGTAAGTTGGCGAGGGTCGCCGTGAGGTTTACTCTGACTTGCCGAGTCCTGAGGCGATTGTGAGGGGCATCTTTGCCCAACCACACTTGCCTAGGACTGCAGTCAGAGAGGCTCAACTTGGTGACGGAAGTATGAGTTGGATTGTTAGAACAAGAGAGGAGTCAGGCAGCCGCCCCAGTTGGGAGACCGTGTCAGCCGCTTCCTCGGCGCACAAGACCCTCTGGTCCTTATGGGATCAATTGGAGGTGCGGGACGGTGTCCTTTATAGGAGCTGGGAGTCTGACGATGGGCAATATGTGAGGTGGCGTCTAGTACTTCCGGATGAATTGAGAGAGGTCGTGCTTCAAGAGCTTCATGGTGGTCGGACTAGTGGCCACCTGGGTGTCACGAAGATTTTGGCCAAAGTCAAGTCGCGATACTATTGGCCGGGAATGACCGCGGATGTGAGGTCGTTCATTAGACGTTGCGAGCTGTGTGGGAGGAGGAAATCTCCTGTGAAGAGGAGAGTTGTCCCGCTTTAACAGTATTTGGTGGGCGAGCCCATGGAGAGAGTGGCCGTGGACTTGCTGGGGCCACTGCCTCAGAGCGACAGTGGCAACGTTTGGATCATGGTAGTGGGTGACTACTGTTCCAAATGGATGGAGGCATACGCTCTGCCTGATGCTAAGGCAGAGACGGTGGCGAACAAGTTTGTCAGTGAGTTTGTCTGTCGGTTTGGCATTCCCTTGGAATTGCATTCCGATCAGGGGACAAACTTTGAGTCGGCCGTGTTTGGCGGAATGTGTAAGGTCCTGGGGATATCCAAGACGAGGACCACAGCGTACAACCCGAAGTCTGACGGAATGGTTGAACGTTTCAACAATTGGTCAACATGGTCGCTGTGATGATTGAACCGAGGAGGAGACAGCGTGACTGGGATGAGTGCTTACAGTATGCATGTTTTGCCTACCGGTGTACTCCCCAAGAGTCAACTGGCGAGTCTCCAAACATGATGATGCTTGGGAGGAAGACCAGGCTTCCTGTTGATTTGCTAATTTGCCAGTTGAAGCCTGGAAGTAGGGCTTTTGTAGTTCACAGCGACCGACTGAAGCCATACACCGGCGAGACTTTGAAGGCATGGGGGTACAAGCCCACGATGGTGGAGGAACCCTTGGCCGACGAAGGAGATGAGGTTCCTAGGACCTCGCCTAGTAGTCTGAATGTAGAGTTAGATGTAGGATCAGAAGTTGAGCATGGGTCTGTAGTGGCTCCAGCTGACGATCAGAATATTGTGGGGGAACCCGAAGTGGGTAGTTCTGGGGAAACTTCACGGAGGTATCCTCAGAGGGAGCACAGGCTCCCAGCTAGGTATCGGGATTAGGTTAGTCACTTAGGGGTGTGTTACTAACCCAGTGTTCTGTTTTGCTGTTAATTGTCAGATCCAGTGATGGCCGTAGAGTGTCCCCAGTGTTCGCGGACATTTACTACCAGGCAGGGCTGCTAGCGGCATAAGAAGCTAATGCACGGGTCCCCACACTATTTGTGCTGTAGCCAGTGTAATTACCGAGACAAGAGACGGGACAATCTAAGACGACACTACCGGTTCTGTCACCCTGCCAGGGTGGCGGAGTGCGAGAAGATTGGAGAGGTCCAGGTGGAAGAGCCCCGGCGAGGCATCACCATGCCAGTCGCCATTGATAGAAGGCGCCAGCCACCCAGAGCAAGGCCCCGGAGAGCCCTACTGGAGAAACAGTTATTTCGCTCTCCCCGTACCCCATCTCCCCACTGGTGGGCAGGGCATCTCCGACCATCCAACTCGGTGGTGAGGGTGACATAGGGCGGACTGATGTGGTAAAGCACCACATCAGTACTGGTGAGGCGAGGCCTATCAAGGAGAGGCACCGGCGCCATCCCCTGTGTAATCAAGAAGAAATTATGAGGCAGGTTGGAGATTTGCAGAGGCGAGGGGTTATCGAGCCATCCGATAGTCCCTGGGCTGCAAATGTTGTGCTAGTCCGGAAGAAGGATGGGACTAAGCGATTTTGTGTCGACTATCGAGGTCTGAATGGGGTAACAATCAAAGATGCTTACCCTGTCCCTCGTATCGACGAGACACTCGATGCGTTGACGGGCGCAGAGTGGTTCTCCACTCTCGATTTAGTGTCCGGGTATTGGCAGGTCGCCCTCGATGAGGACGCCAGCCAGAAATCAACCTTTGTGGTGCGGAACGGGTTATACAGGTGGCGCTGCATGCCATTTGGTCTTTGCAACGCCCCTGCGACGTTTGAAAGGTTGATGGAGAGGGTGATGACAGGTCTCCAGTGGGACATATAGATCGTTCTTTGCACAGATGAGAAATGCACGTGACGAGTCTCCGCCGCAGTCTACAAGTCCCATGCCCCCTCCAAGTTCCTTGGTCGTTGCCAGTCCAGAGCGAGGAGGGAGAGATGCGACTCAGGAGGTGGAAGAGCGACCACCCAAGCGCATGAAGATGGCGGTGGTAGAAGAGCATATCGTCCGGCACGTCTACATTGACGGAGAGCTGGTGCACGAGGAAGAGCTTCAGCAAAGGTACAAGAAGCCGGTGGATGCCAACAAGTACAGTCTCCGCAAGTAGGACGATGATGGATGTCATCCTGGGTTGACGAACCTTTTAATTATGCACGAATTACTGAGGGACTCTTTTTGTGTGTATTATAATTGGTGATTTTAATTAATTCTTGCTGATTCTGTAAATATCCAAGAGACCTACTTACTATCTTTTATACGGAGTTCGGTCAAAGTTATATTTTTCTAGTTAGAGTTTCAATATTTGCAGTTTATATATGTTTTTTATATTTAAGTGTTCATGCCACAGTTGTTCTCTTTTTGTAAGCCTCTTAAGCCAAATACGTTAATTGCCCTTGATTACCATTGTATATAAAAATAGACAACCTCTTAGGATTGTGAGGATTTTCGGACTTGTGTAAATGTATGGATGTTGTATAATTATTGTCGGTGAGGTGTAGTGAACCTCACACTGTTAGTGCATTTTTAATAAACCTCGAATTATGATATGATCTTTATGTTATAAGTGAATCAAATAAGTAGACCTCACAAGTGTGAGGGCGATTAGACCCTGTATACAATTTAATTTAAGTGTGTAGGAATACGTGAGTTTGAGTGAGCCTCACACGGCAGTTGTCGTGTGAATATACCTCACACGATATTTGTTTGTTTTGTTGGTTTATGAATTTTTGATATTGTAACAAAATTTGATTTTCTTAACTATACTTTTTTACACTACAATTTGGAGCAGCTATCAAGCATTGCACATTCCTTGCCGCTTATTATGTAACCAATAGTATTTGGATTAATTCATAAGTTAAGCTTTTGTTGACCCACATATGTAGTTTGGGGCTAAAGGTACCTGGCTTAGTATATTTGTTATACTCATGTTATGTAATTTGTCTTGGTAAACAAAGACTGCATGTTTTAAGGAAAACCAGGCTTATATAAACCCCTTGTGGATTCATCCGGGCGTGGACTTGTGGCTGGGTTATGGTGGTGGATGGTGGTGTCTAGTTTGGCTCCCTGTTTTGTTATTGATGGGAGTCCAGCTTTAGTTAACTTTGTTGTGCGTGGGAAATTATGTTTACTAGATTGCACCATCGCCACCGCCATACATTATAAGGGTTCAGTACTCTGCTGTCTTGTGAGTATATTCCAATTTTACTTACAGTCTTTAACCATGCCAAAGCTACGGTGTTTTTTTTTTTATCGTAGCTGTTTAGCCTTAGCCCTGCATGTATTCACTTTTGCTCTGTCGGTAACTTATATGTAGTGCTTCCATTGTTTATTACTTGCCTTGCTCTCCCTTGGTGAGCTACATATGTATGTTAGGAAAAGAAGGACCTAATAAATTGAAGTATTTGATTTGTTTAGATTCCATATATGTATCATCATTAGTCTCTTTTCGTTTCGTTTGTTTTTCCTTGATTAATTTACACATTTATATGATTTATTAGTTAATCCCCCCAACTGGCGGTTTGGCTCCATTGGGAAGCCGTTACAGTTTTTGGTGGAAGATCCGGGTACCTCTCACATTTAAATTTGTATTGCAAGAATAGATACTCGATTATGGCTTTTGGACGCAAGGCAGTGTGCGAACAGATGGATCGTACTATACGTTTGTTACAGACAGAGCTGGATAAAAAGTTGTGTGATATACAAGTGGGGATAGGGAATATGGGCAGGTCTGCTCCGTCCAAGGGGAACAAATTTCCTCGACCCAGTCGTAGGTCCACCCCCATGGACGAGTATGGGCAAAGGCAAGGTAGGCTGACAGACTGGCAGGATACTGAACCCTATATAATTGATACCCCAGTTCCTGGTGTATCAAATCCGGTATTTGATATGGGCTTATCCCTGCCAGAAACACCTATGGCAGTAACTGTTCCTCCAGAATTTTCTGATGCTCCCATTAAGAAACCAGTAGTAGTTCCTGACATTTTTGATGGTAGAACACAATTAGACGACTGGATAACTCACCTTAATCTCTGTAGTCAAATTAACTCGTGGACAGAAGCACAGAAAACCAGTTTTTTGGCTGTTAAGCTGAAGGGCCCTGCTTTACAAGTATATACTGACTTACCTGAGGCGAAGAAAACCAACTATGCAGAGCTCGTCAAGGCTTTGCGAGAACGCTTTAGTCCTCCAGGTCAGACGGATCTCTATCGAGCCAAATTAAAAGCTAGGGTCCGAAGGAAAGGTGAACCGCTCCCTGAACTTGCGAGTGATATTCGTAGGTTAGTTCTTAGGGCATACCCAGATGTTTCTTCAGAGTTTAGAGATGAGCTGGGTCGTGATTGTTTTTTGGATGCCTTGGATTCTCCAGACATTCGAGTACAGGTTAGGAGACTTAAACCTAAAACATTAGGTTTAGCACTTACCTTGGCGTCGGAGGAGGAAGCCTTTCTTCACCTTGAATATAATAAGGAAAAGCTGCCCAAACACGTGATAGCTAGTGCAAATCCAAAGCCTAGTCATGGTAGTTCAGAGTCAAAATTAAAAGATGAACTGGAGAATAAAATTAAACAGTTGGAAAAACAAATCCAACAATTACAGTCCCAGGTAAACTTCCGTTATCCAAGGAAGAGAGGGCCTATGGTTTGCTGGAACTGTAAGGAGATAGGACACAAAAGATCAGAGTGCCCACACTTGTTGTCATACTCTTCTAATCCTGCTTCTCGTCAGCCAGATAATGTTTATCAGGGAAACGAGACTCGGCTGAGTATGGGGCCAGTACCCAGCCCTCAATAGGTAGTAAGGCCCAGTCTGCAACCTGTTTTGTACATGGTACAATAAGCGGTGTTGGGGTAAAAATTTTAATTGATACAGGTTCATCTGTTACCATTTTACATCCATATACTTGGGAATTGTTGCCACATTATGTACGACAGGGTCTACAGTCTCATAGTGAGTCAGTAGTTGCAGCGGAAGGCAGTGCCTTGCAGGTGGAAGGCTGTGCCCAAGTAGTTATTGGATTTGGTAAATTGCGTAGACAACATACAATTTTAATAGCGCCAATAACATATGCAGGCATTCTTGGGATGGATTTTTTGTCGGAATATGGTGGAATTTTGAATATCCCTAATCGTAAACTTCAGTTTGGTGACATAACTATTCCGCTAATTACAGAAGTTGCCTCATTTGCATGCTGTCGTATTTCAGTGGCAGAGACGGTTGTAGTTCCTGGTAATCATGAGATAATTGTCCCTGGAAGAGTACACATGTGTGGTAAGATAACCGATGGGGTGGTAGAATCGTCTTGTAAATTAGCAGCAAAGGATAATGGTATATTGATTGGACGAGTCTTTGCTAACCCTTTTAAAAATTTCATTCCAGTCAGGGTTCTTAATGTTCAACCAGAAACTTCGGTGTTGCAAAAAGGCACAAATATAGGGGTGTTTCATTCGGGCGAAGCAGTTAATGTTGAACAGAGTAAAATAGATACACATAGTCCAGCTATGAAAGATCTCTTGGAACGCAGCTCTGTTAACCTAAACGAAGAACAGAACCATAAACTAACAGATTTGTTACAAGAACACAGTTGTGCTTTTTCTCAAGTAGGTGAACTTGGTCAGACCAAAGTCACCTATCATCACATTGACACGGGTAATGCCAAACCTCGTCGTTTGCCGGCTCGGCGATTGCCATACCATCAAAGACAAGAGGCACAGAAACAAGTTGATGAAATGCTAGAGTCTGGTGTAATTTCTCCATCCTCCGGTCCCTGGGCAAGCCCAGTAGTATTGGTTGAAAAGAAGGATGGATCTACGCGATTTTGCGTAGATTACCGGAAACTTAATGAAAAGACACTTAAAGATGCCTATCCATTGCCACGTATAGATGATAGCCTGGATGCTCTTTCTGGATCTCGATGGTTTTCATCATTAGATCTTGCTAGTGGTTACTGGCAAGTCGCAGTAAACCCCAAGGACAAATCCAAAACAGCTTTTACAACCGGTAGTGGCCTTTTTGAATTCAATGTCATGCCCTTTGGGCTTTGCAATGCCCCTAGTACTTTTGAAAGGCTGATGGAGTTGGTTCTGGGTGGCCTCCATTGGAAAACTTGTCTTATTTACTTAGATGATATTCTCATTTTTGCACCAACTTTTGACGAACATATAGCTCGTTTGGGTGAAGTTTTTACTCGGTTATCACAGGCAGGTCTCAAGTTAAAACCCAAGAAGTGTTCTTTGTTTCAAACAGAAGTCGGCTATCTTGGTCACATTGTGTCGAGCAAAGGGGTATTGACTGATCCGGAAAAGACGGCCAAGGTTCGTGACTGGCCAACTCCTCGACATCTTAAAGATGTTCGGAGTTTTCTAGGATTATGTTCATATTATAGGCGTTTTGTAAGAGATTTTGCCTCCATTGCTTCACCATTACATAGACTTGCCAAGAAAGATGTTAAATTTGAATGGACGCAGGAGTGTGATGTAGCTTTTAAGTTGCTGAAGGAGAAATTAACTACTGCTCCCATCTTGACTTTTCCAGATTTTTCGTTGCCATTTCTTCTTGATACAGATGCTAGCGGAACTAGTATTGGTGCAGTTCTTTCACAAGTTCAAAACGGTCAAGAAAAGGTAATCGCATATGCAAGTCGTAAGTTGAGTAAAACAGAAAGCAATTATAGTGTCACCAGACGAGAGCTTTTGGCGGTAGTTCACTTTGTCAAGTATTTCAGGCATTATTTGTATGGCAAGAAATTTACACTGAGAACTGATCATGGGTCTTTGCGATGGTTGTATAACTTTAAGAATGTACAAGGCCAGCTTGCACGATGGTTGGAGATTTTAAGTTCATTTGATTTTGATATATGCCACAGACCTGGTACTCAACATAAAAATGCAGATGCATTATCACGGATAGCAGAACAGTCAGAAATTGATCAGAGAGATGAGTTTCAAGTAATGTGTGGATCCATGAGTCAGACTTTTGCAGGTTGGGACGAGGATGGATTCCGTGAGGCTCAACACTGTGACCCCTGTCTAGCACCAATTATTAGGTGGAAGGAGAAAAGTCAAGTTAGACCACCGGGCAGTGAAGTGTCTTCTTATGGTAGAAAGACAAAAGGGTATTGGTATCAATGGGACCAGCTGGAACTGGACAATGGTATGTTGTACAGAAGATTTGAAGGGAATCCATCTCTCTTACAACTTGTGGTTCCTGCAGCCAAGGTTAAAACAGTCTTCACACAAGCTCATAGTTCAAAAACTGGTGGCCATCTAGGTCGGTCGAGAACATTTAAAAAGATCCAACGATCATTCTACTGGATTGGGTATCGTAGTGATTTAGAACAGTTGGTCAAACAGTGCGAAGCCTGTGCTAAAAGGAAATCACCGGCTCCAAAATGGCGAGCCCCACTTCAACCTTCATCAGTTGGTGCCCCACTAGAGAGATTGGGCATAGATATTTTTGGGCCATTGCCACGTTCAAAACGTGGCAACAGATACATTTTAGTAGTCATGGATTATTTTACGAAATGGGCCGAGGCATACCCATTACGTAACCAAGAAGCACATTCAGTTGCTACAGTGTTGGTCGAGCAATTTATTTGCCGCTTTGGGGTGCCTTTAAGCATACACTCTGATCAAGGTACCAATTTCGAGAGTCAACTTTTTCAATCCATTTGCCGGTTGTTGGGTATAAATAAAACACGCACAACACCGTATCATCCTCAATCAGATGGTCTTGTCGAACGATTTAATCGTACGATACAGACCATTCTTAGTATGTACATCAAAGAAGACCAGTCCGACTGGGATGTACATTTACCGTATGCCATGATGGCATATAGAGCGAGTGAGCAAGAAACTACGGGGGTAAGTCCAAACAGAATGATGTTTGGAAGAGAACTATCATTGCCATTAGATTTGCTTGTTAGTCATTCCCAAGGTGGAGAAAATAAAAGTTCGGATGAATATGCATCTGAACTTTATCATCGAATGCAAAGATCTTTCGAAGTTGCTCGGGAAAAGATTAAAGGACAGCAGAAAAGACAGAAACGGTTATATGATGCCAAGTTAAAAGGTAATCCATACTCTCCAGGTGACAAAGTATGGTTGTATAACTATGTTCGAAAGGTCGGCCTTAGTCCAAAGTTACAATCTCATTGGAAAGGTCCTTTCCGTGTTGTGAAATGCATATCGGATGCAGTATATCGTATACAACATGTCGAAACGGGACAAAGAAAAGTTGTCCATTTTGACAGATTAAAACCATGTGTTTTAAGTTATGTTTCACAGGAAGTTCCAGAAGATTTCGGCAGTACAGAACTTGAAGTGACTACCGGAGACACTACACAAGAACGGGAGGGATTGGACACCATCGGAGGGACTACCGGTACCAGTGATGAGTACGACAGCGAGAGTGACAGACGGAGACCTTCGGAATCGCCTTGGAGCAGTGATTTAGACCTCCATTCTACCAGGGAAGCATTAATAGCGGCTGGTGGTGGAGAGATGGATGAAGGAGCATACGGAGGAGACATTAGGAACTTGGAGGACACCATCACTGCATCCGACAGGGACTATCCCAGATCAAAGTTGGACGAGGAGGAACAGGAGGCATCATCGAATTATGGAGATGTGGAATTTGGCCAGACACATCCCAGACGTCGACGAAAATTGCCGATGTGGCTTCGCACAGGGGATTTTGTGACATAAACTCATCAGATTTAAACCTGCATACAATTGCACTGGAACACTTGTGCCTTATTTGGGCTGCAGACCAAATAATTTGGACACTAAGAAGTGAGGAAATAGTGCAAACGAGTACACGAATACATGCATGTAACAACTTGCATGTTTTTTAAATATTTAGAACTAGCAGGTTATTATACAATAAGAGGAAATTTGTTAAATTGACAAATTATTGTATTTTTTTTTGATGGATCACAAACTTGCCTAGTTTTCAAACTCTGATCCTTTGAGAAACCTTGGATGCCATGATTGATAATTCGATATCGGTACCGGAATGTAAATAATTTTGTTTTTCTAGTTTAAATTTTGATTAGAAATTTAAATTGAATTTCGTATTTTTCAGGCGCAGAGACGCGCCTTATTCACAGGGGAGGGCATTGTAACAAAATTTGATTTTCTTAACTATACTTTTTTACACTACAATTTGGAGCAGCTATCAAGCATTGCACATTCCTTGCCGCTTATTATGTAACCAATAGTATTTGGATTAATTCATAAGTTAAGCTTTTGTTGACCCACATATGTAGTTTGGGGCTAAAGGTACCTGGCTTAGTATATTTGTTATACTCATGTTATGTAATTTGTCTTGGTTAACAAAGACTGCATGTTTTAAGGAAAACCAGGCTTATATAAACCCCTTGTGGATTCATCCGGGCGTGGACTTGTGGCTGGGTTATGGTGGTGGATGGTGGTGTCTAGTTTGGCTCCCTGTTTTGTTATTGATGGGAGTCCAGCTTTAGTTAACTTTGTTGTGCGTGGGAAATTATGTTTACTAGATTGCACCATCGCCACCGCCATACATTATAAGGGTTCAGTACTCTGCTGTCTTGTGAGTATATTCCAATTTTACTTGCAGTCTTTAACCATGCCAAAGCTACGGTGTTTTTTTTTTTATCGTAGCTGTTTAGCCTTAGCCCTGCATGTATTCACTTTTGCTCTGTCGGTAACTTATATGTAGTGCTTCCATTGTTTATTACTTGCCTTGCTCTCCCTTGGTGAGCTACATATGTATGTTAGGAAAAGAAGGACCTAATAAATTGAAGTATTTGATTTGTTTAGATTCCATATATGTATCATCATTAGTCTCTTTTCGTTTCGTTTGTTTTTCCTTGATTAATTTACACATTTATATGATTTATTAGTTAATCCCCCCAACTGGCGGTTTGGCTCCATTGGGAAGCCGTTACAATATTGACCTTTGTTTCTATAATTGTCATTAAGCTTTTTAGTCCGGGACGGACTAAGCTTAGCTGGGGCCTGTGTAGCGAAACAGGGGTAGACTGATATCAAGACTAGCTGATGACGTATGTGTGCGCGCCCGGTACATCCGGTGTATGAATAATGCATGACGCGCAGCGACCAATTAGCATCGTGTATTGTGCTAGGTCTGGGCGTTTGCCGCGGGGCCATGGTGAGTTCCAAAGATGGCGGCGAGGCAGTAAGAACTACGTTCAGGTGCTGTCGCCGAACTCGCAAGAACGGTCTCGCGTCAAGATTGTGACGGTATAGCCGGACGAATATTCCGTGTGTGGTCGCTGGATTGTGCGGGATCGTTTGGGCAGTGTTGTAGGGCTGCAGTGCGGTCGAGTGTACGACCGGTGAGTTACTGGAGTAGCGGGTTATTTAAGATTGGGGATAGATTATAGCTGGGACCTGGGTGAGCGTTAGGGGTAAACCAGTGGGTTGAAGAAATTGTAGCGGAGTGAGATTGATTGAAGGGATTGCAGGTCGTTGTCCAGTGCCTTCAAGTGTGGCGACGGTCGAGTGCAGCCCTGGTCATCGAGCTGGCTGTTCCCGTGAGGTTTACCGGGTATAGCGTGGGGTCCTGTGAGAGTTATCTTAACCCTCAGGTTAGCCTATCCGTGGCCGTGCTACTTACGTGACTTAGGTTGTGGGAGGGCTATATTGTAGAACCCGTGAGGTATACCTTAAGCTTGCTGTTATTGAGCTGAGCTGGGTTGAGGTGTACGGTAACTCGTGAGGATTACTTGTGCATATTTATTTAAGCCTACCTCCTTTACTTTTCTTTAAGAGTTTTTATCATCCTGCCTTACTGTGTATTCCTCATAGAAATTATAATTGTATTAACTGTTAGAGGTGTATGCCCCATAACATTTATATTATATAAGTTCATACCGCCTAACGGTGTGAGGATTATATTGTATTGTATAAGTTCATCTAAAGTCATTATTTAGGTGGTGCGCTTGACCACGTGAGGTTTATTTAAGTGAGGGTTATCCCGAGTGGAAATTATTGTGTAACTTATTGATTGATAATTATTGTTGATTGCTGTTCAGGAAAGAAATAAGACCAATTATTGATCGTCTTTGGAAATACTTGTCTCTGTGAGGTTATTTGTCACTGTGAGGCTTCTTTTGGACCAATTACATTAGGATAATGACTCAATCGCAAACGGTGGTATATCTCCACCAAACGAACAACCCCTAGGCTTAGTCCACCGTTCGTTAATTGTCCCCCCCTTGCGTATGGGTAGCCGCTCACTCGTTCGTAAGGCTTTACATATTTTTGTGGGATAACAGGTGTTGGTTGGAACCCTGGGATAAATAAGACCAGTCCCCTCATAGGTTTCCCCCGGCGCCGAAACCGCCACAGTATAGTACTCTCCAAATTTGACACTGTCATTTATTTATTACATTTATTTACCCACGGTGTGCCCAAACAGTTTAAAACTGGTTTCCATTGGGGCCCTGCATATTATTAGTTATAACTGAATATTTACACATTCATACACAAATATTTAAACAAATACAATAATGTTTACACAAATAAATCTATTTTCGGTTAACTTTTCAACTCTCCAGAAGCCTATTGCTGATTTACGGGATGGGCGAAAAACCCGCGAAAAACAAAACCTTTTAGGGTGAAAAACAAGGAAAATTCCCATCCGGCTCCAAAGTATTTTGGCAACCAAGTTTATAACTCCGCAGATCAGCGTAAATGACAGAAATATCACTGATATTCTCAGTGCGAAAGTCACGACACAACCATGACAACAGCGGAACCGTGCGCATACAATCGAGCCACTATGTGTGCACTGTGCATGCACTGCACGTGGGAACGTGTGCATGGTTGGTGAAACATGTTTGGTGCATGGCGGCGGCGCAGGCGGCGCAAAGCAAAGCAAAGCGGCGCAAAGCGGCGCAAAGCGGCGCAAAGCGGCGCAAAGCGGCGCAAAGCGGCGCAAAGCGGCGCAAAGCGGCGCAAAGCGGCGCAAAGCGGCGCAAAGCGGCGCAAAGCGGCGCAAAGCGGCGCAAAGCAAAGCGGCGCAAAGCAAAGCAAAGCGGCGCAAAGCGGCGCAAAGCGGCGCAAAGCGGCGCAAAGCGGCGCAAAGCGGCGCAAAGCACAGCACAGCACAGCACAGCACAGCACAGCACAGCACAGCACAGCACAGCACAGCACAGCACAGCACAGCACAGCACAGCACAGCACAGCACAGCACAGCACAGCACAGCACAGCACAGCACAGCACAGCACAGCACAGCACAGCACAGCACAGCACAGCACAGCACAGCACAGCACAGCACAGCACAGCACAGCACAGCACAGCACAGCACAGCAAAGCAAAGCAAAGCAAAGCAAAGCAAAGCAAAGCACAGCAAAGCAAAGCAAAGCAAAGCAAAGCAAAGCAAAGCAAAGCAAAGCAAAGCAAAGCAAAGCACAGCAAAGCACAGCACAGCACAGCACAGCACAGCACAGCACAGCACAGCACAGCACAGCACAGCACAGCACAGCACAGCACAGCACAGCACAGCACAGCACAGCACAGCACAGCACAGCACAGCACAGCACAGCACAGCACAGCACAGCACAGCACAGCACAGCACAGCACAGCACAGCACAGCACAGCACAGCACAGCACAGCACAGCACAGCACAGCACAGCACAGCACAGCACAGCACAGCAAAGCAAAGCAAAGCAAAGCAAAGCAAAGCAAAGCAAAGCAAAGCAAAGCAAAGCAAAGCAAAGCAAAGCAAAGCAAAGCAAAGCAAAGCAAAGCAAAGCAAAGCAAAGCAAAGCAAAGCAAAGCAAAGCAAAGCAAAGCAAAGCAAAGCAAAGCACAGCACAGCACAGCACAGCACAGCACAGCACAGCACAGCACAGCACAGCACAGCACAGCACAGCACAGCACAGCACAGCACAGCACAGCACAGCACAGCACAGCACAGCACAGCACAGCACAGCACAGCACAGCACAGCACAGCACAGCACAGCACAGCACAGCACAGCACAGCACAGCACAGCAAAGCAAAGCAAAGCAAAGCAAAGCAAAGCAAAGCAAAGCAAAGCAAAGCAAAGCAAAGCAAAGCAAAGCAAAGCAAAGCAAAGCAAAGCAAAGCAAAGCAAAGCAAAGCAAAGCAAAGCAAAGCAAAGCAAAGCAAAGCAAAGCAAAGCAAAGCAAAGCAAAGCAAAGCAAAGCAAAGCAAAGCAAAGCAAAGCAAAGCAAAGCAAAGCAAAGCAAAGCAAAGCAAAGCAAAGCAAAGCAAAGCAAAGCACAGCACAGCACAGCACAGCACAGCACAGCACAGCACAGCACAGCACAGCACAGCACAGCACAGCACAGCACAGCACAGCACAGCACAGCACAGCACAGCACAGCACAGCACAGCACAGCACAGCACAGCACAGCACAGCACAGCACAGCACAGCACAGCACAGCACAGCACAGCACAGCACAGCACAGCACAGCACAGCACAGCACAGCACAGCACAGCACAGCACAGCACAGCACAGCACAGCACAGCACAGCACAGCACAGCACAGCACAGCACAGCACAGCACAGCACAGCACAGCACAGCACAGCACAGCACAGCACAGCACAGCACAGCACAGCACAGCACAGCACAGCACAGCACAGCACAGCACAGCACAGCACAGCACAGCACAGCACAGCACAGCACAGCACAGCACAGCACAGCACAGCACAGCACAGCACAGCACAGCACAGCACAGCACAGCACGATTAACTTGACAATCAAATAAATGAGCTACTGGAATGCAACTTGAAAGAGGTGGGTCTTCAGAGCACGTTTGAAATCTTGCAGGGTGGAACAGTCACGAATATTTTGAGGAAGTTTGTTCCATAATATCGGCCCAGCATGAGAAAAGGAACGGTCCCCCATGTTTTTTTGGTTTTAGGCACTACAAGCAGAGAGGAATTGGAAGATCTGAGGGACCTTGAAGGTTTGTAACAAATTACCAATTAGAATTATATTCGGGGGCAGCACCATGTAAGCAGTGGAAAATAAACAGTAATAACTTAAAAACTATTCAAAATTGAACAGGCAGCCAATGGAGTGAATGCAATACTGGAGTAATGTGAGTTCTACGACTTGTTAAAACCATGCGAGCAGCTGCGTTCTGTAGTTTTTGTAATCAGGCAAGCTGCTTTTGCGGCAATTCATAAAGAAGCGAATTACAGAAATCTAAACGGGATGATATGAGGGCATGAACAATTTTCTCGGTAGCAGAACGCGTGAAGAATTTTCGAATAAAACCAAGATTTCGCAAATGATACCGTACAGATTTACAAATGGCAGATACTTGAGCAGACATTGACATAGATGAATCAAACATGACACCTACATTTCTACAAGAATTAGAAACGTAAATATTGGAATTAGCTATGTTGATAAAAGGTAAATTTATCTTAGCCAGCTGAACTTTTGAACCACACAATCACATTTTACATTTATTGTAATTCAGTTTCAAAGAGTTGGAACTCGATCATCCAGTTTATGACGTCTTCAATGCAAGCTTCAAGTCTTTGCAAAGCAGCTGCTGCATCTGCTTGGTTTGGGGAAAACGAGACATAAAGCTGGATGTCATCCGCATAGCAGTGGTAATTGATGGAGTGTCGGTGTAAAACGTGTTTTAATCCAGTCAAATAGATGGAAATATGCAATGGCCCTCCTACAGAGCCTTGCGGGTTAACTCTGTTGACACGAACTATCTGATGACGCATAGCTAAATATGAATGAAACCAACAAAGGGCCTGACCACCGATACCTAGTGACGAAAGAGTATTCAACAGTATATCATGGTTAACCGTATCGAATGCAGATGACAAATCCAATAACGTACACCACAGCAGTAATCTTCCAAACATCCATTTCTCTCAGAATATCATTGGAAAGGTTAACTAGCAGAGTCTCAACACTATGATATGGACGGTAAGCGGACTGCCGGTTGTCTAAAAGGTCACTATCACGAAGATACTCCGAGAGTCTAGAGAACACAACACGTTTCAGAACCTTGGAGAGGTAGGGCAAGTTCGATATGGGCCGATAGTTTTGCAGCATGTCCGGATCAAGAGATGCCTTCTTCAACAGAGTATGGATATATGCCAGTTTCAGAGCAGATGGAACCATCCGCCCGTTGAATACTCAAGTTCACAATCTCGGCTATAATCGGTGCAAAAATGGGAGCATTATCCTTGACAAGCCTTGTGGGAATGGGGTCCAGATCGCATGACTTGGCGGGAGTCTTGCGAATCAGCAACTCAAATCTCACCTGGGAAGTAGGCTCGAAATAATTCAAGACTGCTGAATTATAGGGAGACAGCAGCCGAGTCACATCAGGATGAAGAGAGCTGCAAATTGTTTTTATCTTTAAAACAAACAATTGGCTAAAAAGCTGACATGATATCATCTCGAAACTCTGATGACCCTCCGACGGCTTGATATCCATCTTCAGCTCGTCGCGAAAAAGAAAACCGACTCCGCCACCTCGCCTTGATGCTCTCGGCTGATGCTTGAAGGTAAAGCCACTGGGAACCAGATCAGCGACCACCGCATCATCGGATGGGGTCAGCCATGTCTCACAGATGTAAACTATATTAAAACCATTATCCAAGACAAAATTATGGAATTCCGTTGATTTGCTACGGAGTGATCGAGCAATCAACATGCAAAAAGACATATAGTCCTGATTTTTCTCTGACCTTGGCTTATCTTCAGCAAAAGATACAGTCACAGGAGAGTAATCTGATTCTTGGTGTGCAAACTTCACCTGTCTTCGCCTTGCACCTTTGCTCCCACGATGAGTCTTTCGCGTTCGGCGTAAAATACGCAGGGCTTTAATTGTATCTAAAATATGGGCATGTAGTCTGCTGCACTTAGATGAATCACGTGGTTTCAATTGCAACTTACGTAAAAAGGCACCATTATAAGTTATGCGTTGGCTCCGAATAGTGTTATTGCAGGTAGGTATCGGGGTGTCAGTCAGAAATTGATGGACCGGGATTGTGGCTGACATCTCTAGATTGTAGCAACAAGAGTTGATACGTTTCATCAGAATTTGCATAATAACTGGTGTGGGCTCCAGAGTACCCTTACATGATGAAGAGATTTCATTGTATCAGCAAGTTTGTAAACAACTTGGTGCTGAGTCAGGCATATGTTCCTTTACACAATAGAACAACCAGCACAAAAGAGGCAAGCTTGACCAGCCCTATACAAAAATGTTCTATAGAATTCTATAAAATGTTTTATAGAGTTCTTTAGAACTCTATAGAACTGTATAGAACAAACAATTGTCTATAGAATTTTCATTGCAATTTTTTATAGAATTGTCTTTTCTATAGATGTTTATAGAGATGTTCTATAGAAATCTATAGAAATTTCTGGTGCATAGAGTTGTACACACTTTATATGTATAGAAATACTTTATATAGAGCTCTATAGAAATATATGAGTTTTGCACACTTTCTGAGGTTTTAAGAACTCTCTGGTTGTTCATTATAGAGTTTATACATAGTTTCATTAATTTGTAAACACATCCATTTCCTGCGCCAGTTAAAAAAAAAGTAAAAAATGGAAAATCCCAAAAGTCGAACTACTAGGCTTGGGTTTGGTGGTATGTATGCATTGAACATGAGAGAAACATTTACATGTAGACAGGGCCCAGACCAGGAAAAACTGCCGTTTTTTCCTGTCAAGGTTTTCTCAACGGTTTCATCATCCTGAACCTCAACCATTTGAAATTAGCTTGGGGGCCACCCTGATTTTTTCCCCTAATTCAAAATGGCCGCCAAAATCCAAAATGGCCGCCAAAATTACCTAAATTAGATATATACTGCTAATTACGTTTAATATCAACGTTTTTTTCAGTGGTTCTGTCATCCTGAATCTGCACCCATTGAATTTAGCTCCAGAGCCACCCAGAATTTGGCCTCAAATCCAAGATGGCCGCCAAAATCTAAAATGGCTGCCAACATTATCTAAATCAGATTTATACTACTTGTTTTTTTCTGTAGGAGTTTTTTTCAGTGATTCCGTCATCCTGATCATAAGGCCTTTGAAATTAGTCTGGGGAGTACCCAGGATTTGTCCTTGAATCCAAGATGGCCGCCAAGATGGCCTCCAAAATGGCCACCAAAATGGCCACCAAAAGCATCTTAATTATATTCAAACTACCTTTTCGTTTTTTCCTGTTAACATTTTCTAAAGTTGGTTTCATTATGGCGTCCTGAACCTAAGCCTTTTGAAATGAATTTGGGGCTACCCAGGATTTGGCTGCAAATCCAAGATGGCCGCCCAAACAAAAATGGTTAAACGGTCTCTTATTTGTACCCCATCATTTTCCTTTCTCGGAAATCAGAGTTTATGATTGTCATATACTTTAACTGTACAAATAATCTATACTGTCTTCTCTCCAATTGCAACATTAGCTAGCAGCCCAGCCTCATCGTGGTCCATCTAGAATTGTTTCCTTGCACGTAATTCGAACATACAGTTTAGAGAAAGGATCAAAGTAATTAATTGACAGGTATTTTTGCTAGTTAACATTGTTTGCGAAATGCATTGCTTTGGATGACATTATTGCTCAACTATTATGTTCTTCTTGTGTAAGTATACTGTAATTCACGAACAAAAAATTGAATGACTTTTATAATTGTATCTTTACTTCTAGGAATCAGCACTATGGCGGCTACCCCCTTTTTAGTACAGGAGCAGATGACAGAAGACGGTGCCTGCTTTGCAATGAAAATATCAAGGATAAGGATGGTGGTGGACAGTCGTGGCCCAGCTAATTGAAATTCAGTATAAGGAGGCTGAGAACATATCACTTGACCATCTGTCAGCCAGTGTTTGGAGAACTTCCAGTCCAGCTTGTGTCACATTTGAGATGTCATCCTTATCCTTGATATTTTCATTGCAAAGCAGGCACCGTCTTCTGTCATCTGCTCTTGTACTCAAAAAAGGGGTAGCCGCCATAGTGCTGATTCCTAAAAGTAAAGATACAATTGTAAAAGTCATTCAATTTGTGTTCGTGAATTACAGTATACTTACACAAGAAGAACATAATAGTTGAGCAATAATGTCATCCAAAGCAATGCATTTCGCAAACAACAATGTTAACTAGCAAAATACCTGTCAATTAATTACTTTGATCCTTTCTCTAAACTGTATGTTCGAATTACGTGCAAGGAAACAATTCTAGATGGACAACGACGAGGCTGGGCTGCTGATGTTGCAATTGGAGAGAAGACAGCATAGATTATTTGTACAGTTAAAGTATGACACTCATAAACTCTGATTTCCGAGAAAGGAAAATTATGGGGTACAAATAAGAGACCGTTTAAATCCGATTAAGGTAATTTTGGTAGCCATTTTTATTTGGACGGCCATCTTGGATTTGCAGCCAAATCCTGGGTAGCCCCAAATTCATTTCAAAAGGCTTAGGTTCAGGACGCCATAATGAAACCATCTTTAGAAAACGTTAACATGGAAAAAACGAAGAGGTAGTTTGAATATAATTAAGATGCTTTTGGCGGCCATTTTGACGGCCATCTTAGATTTCAGGACAAATCCTGGGTATTCCCCAGACTAATTTCAAAGGCCTTAGGTTCAGGATGACGAAATCACTGACAACTGACAGAAAAAAAAACAAGAAGCAGTATAAATCTTATTAGGGTAATTCTGGCAGCCATTTTAGATTTTGGCGGCCATCTTTAATTTGAGGCCAAATTCTGGGTGGCTTTGGAGCTAAATTCAATGGTTGTAGATTCAGGATGACAGAACCACTGAAAAAAACGTTGATATTAAACGTAATTAGCAGTATATATCTAATTTAGGTAATTTTGGCAGCCATTTTGGCGGCCATTTTGGCGGCCATCTTGGCGGCCATCTTGGCGGCCATCTTGGCGGCCATCTTGGCGGCCATCTTGGTGGCCATCTTGGCGGCCATCTTGGCGGCCATCTTGGATTCCAAGGACAAATCCTGGGTACTCCCCAGACGAATTTTAAAGGCCTTATGATCAGGATGACGAAATCACTGAAAAAAACTCCTACAGAAAGAAAAAAAAGTATTATAAATCTGATTAAGATAATTTTGGCAGCCATTTTAGATTTCGGCGGCCATTTTGGATTTGAGGCCAAATTCTGGGTGGCTCTGGAGCTAAATTCAATGGGTGTAGATTCAGGATGACAGATCCACTGAAAAAAACGTTGATATCAAACGTAATTGGCAGTACATATCTAATTTAGGTAATTTTGGCGGCCATTTTGGCGGCTATTTTGGCGGCCATCTTGGATTCAAGGACAAATCCTGGGTACTCTTCAAAGGCCTTATGATCAGGATGACGGAATCACTGAAAAAAACTCCTACAGAAAAAAACAAGTAGTATAAATCTGATTTAGATAATTTTGGCAGCCATTTTAGATTTTGGCGGCCATCTTGGATTTGAGGCCAAATTCTGGGTGGCTCTGGAGCTAAATTCAATGGGTGCAGATTCAGGATGACAGAACCACTGAAAAAAACGTTGATATTAAACGTAATTAGCAGTATATATCTAAATTAGGTAATTTTGGCGGCCATTTTGGATTTTGGCGGCCATTTTGAATTAGGGGCAAAAATCAGGGTGGCCCCCAAGCTAATTTCAAATGGTTGAGGTTCAGGATGATGAAACCGTTGAGAAAACCTTGACAGGAAAAAACGGCAGTTTTTCCTGGTCTGGGCCCTGTCTAATGTAGTTACAACAATTTTTTAATTTTGACTCTATAACACTTTTTATTACATCTCTTTATCAAAATATTTCTTTAGGGAGCTATAGTCCAATTCTTCATTAAGAACAGTTTACTAAGCCAAACAGGAAGTGTATAGGGGAGATGGGGCTTAGTTGCACTGGGTATAAGCCTATTATTACATCATCAAGAGTATCATGTTACTTAGACTCACAGTGCAGCATGGGTCACAACTCACATGACAAGGTGACCTTGCTGCTTGCATACCACAGATAAATGGTCAGTGTGGGAAATTTGAAATCTGCACTGCAGTCAGTTGAACATCAGTGCAGCAGTGCATGTACATGTAGGCTTGAAATGTCAGAAATTGTATAAAACTTGGTGAAAATCATGGATGTCTGCATGGCATTCATGCCTGTGGACATAATTTACTGCTCATGTACACACTCAACCTGTACATGACCTGTAAAAAATACACTCTGGTGATTGCTGGATGGATATGGACGGACTAGTCTTTGGAATGGACATAATGGATAAACTCACAACTGGTACAAGCATGGAGGTAGGAAAAAGCAACATGTTGAACCATGTCAACACACTCACAAGCTGTTTGTATGCGTTATAAGTCTACAATTGTTACTATAGTAGTTCGGTTGGCCGTGATAAACTGTAGATGTATCCATCCATATTCCTTCCTCCATCACACCGATAGAGCATGTCATGTAAACCCGATGTAGCCAAGTTGTTACTTATATTTTACTCGATCACAGACTCAGTTATTGCCATATTTTGAACCGAACTGATTATATTAACCGGATTGATAATATTTTGCAAGCAGATAAAATAACTTGCTGACAAAATCTGTCCTTAAAGTTGATGTCTGATTTTATTGCGATTTTTTTTGAAAAGTTTACATTTCTGTACAAATTACCAAATTTCCCAAAAAATATGGCTTATTCCAGTAAGTTTTACCCCATTTTTTTGCTGCTGTGCATTTCTTTCTCCAAAAATTCTAATGGGATGGGGGTATAGAAGGGGGAGCACAAGTGGTGGAGGGGAAAAGACCTCAACGGATCAAGGGGGCCATGACACAATACCCCCGCACCCGTACGTACCACTCTAAAACGGTAATTGAAATAAATGTTTTAATATCTATTTGGGTAATTTCTTTCCGAAAATCTTGAAGAGTTTTGAGGGCAGAAGCCGCTTGGTACTTTGATAATGATGACAATGAAAGGGCAATGACGATGATGGCGACATCCTTAAAATACTCTTTTCTTATGATCATTTTGGTCCTAATCTTCATTAAGTTTTCGCATTTGCCTAGACAAACTTTTAAAGAGGTTTCTAACGTTATTTTATATACATGAAAAAGAATGAAACTGCTGCAAACTGCTGACTGACTGAATGGACCTGAAATATACAAATCAAAAAATTAGCTGGCCTGACGTTTCGAACTTTAGCAAGTTCTTTCTCAAAGGTGAATGACAGAGTACAAGAAACAAACATGTAGGGAACACACATGCATGAGGGGGTGGGTGGAGAAACACAAAAGAGGGATGCAAAGGAGCATGGCAGTGGGTAAACATCAAAGGGAGAGGAAAGGACAGCCAGGAAGACAGGAACAAAGAGATGTGATTAGGGTAAGGATGAAGGAGGGGAGGGATTAAGATGAAGGTTGAAGCTGGGGAAATGGACAAAGGAGTGTGGTTAGGGGGGGGGGGGAGGGGGCGGGGTTTGAATTGAAGGTGGTAATAGGGCAAGAAAAGGAACAAAGAGAAGTGGCAAGGATAAACAGGAAATGGAAAGACAACACCATTTGGCCAAGAGACCCCAAGAGGGTTTTGCCAGGAGGATAATCTGTAAACAAATGACAATGGGGGAAAAATTTAAAGTTAATCATTCCCTTCCTGGATGTTGAGACCATGTGGTTGAATAGTCCGAAGACGTTTCATCCAAACTTTCTCTCGGCTGAGGCGAACTGAGTCCTTGCGGTGGCAAAGTGATTCTATACCCTGTAGAATCATATCAGAAATGGAATGGTTAGGCAAGTTGAAGTGATGACCAACAGGGGTGTCCATTTTCTTGGTGTTCACAGTCGACCGATGGCCATAGAAACGCTTTTTGAGCGTGTTCTTGGTCTCCCCGACATACTGGATACCACAAACCCTGCAAGAAATGAGATATATGACATTAGAGGTGTTGCAAGTGATGTTGCCATTGATTCTGTGAGTAGTTCCAGATGAATGGCCAGAAAAGGAGTCAGACTCCTGCATGTGAGTCTGGCAAACAACACACCTGGAATCGCACTTAAAAGTACCATGTTGTATGGGAGGGGGTGCAGCCAAGGTGGGGACCTCGGCTCGAACAATCAGGTCTCGTAGATTGCGGGGGCGCCTATAAGCCAATACTGGGTTGTCAGGGGCGGCACGGGCAAGGCGATCTGAAGTATGAAGGATATGATGGTTGTCGTTAGTTATTTTACGAAGGGGAGGGAGACTGGGATGAAAGGTTGTGACCAAGGGAATCTTGGGGTCGGCATTAGTGCTAGGCGTCTTTTCCTTGAGAGCCAAATCTCTGGTGATAGATTTGGCTCTGGCGATAGCACGTTGAACTTTTTATTTATTTTATATAAAAAACTTTAAAATGTTACAGTAAGAAACGTATACAGTACATATCTAAATGTAAAAAGGAAGAGTTTTTATTGAATTCACCTTGTTTCTATAGGAAAAAGCCGTTTCTATAGAATATCTATGAAATTCTATAGAACTTTGATAGAAGCATTATCACTGAAACTCTATAGAATTTCTATATGTATTCTATAGAAAAGTAGAAAAGTGGCCCAATTTTCTATTGAACCCTCTTATAGAACCCTCTTATAGAACCCTCTTATAGAACCCTCTTATAGAACCCTCTTATAGAACCCTCTTATAGAACCCTCTTATAGAAACCTCTTATAGAAACCTCTTATAGAAACCTCTTATAGAAACCTCTTATAGAAACCTCTTATAGAAACCTCTTATAGAAACCTCTTATAGAAACCTCTTATAGAAACCTCTTATAGAAACCTCTTATAGAAACCTCTTATAGAAACCTCTTATAGAAACCTCTTATAGAAACCTCTTATAGAAACCTCTTATAGAAACCTCTTATAGAAACCTCTTATAGAAACCTCTTATAGAAACCTCTTATAGAAACCTCTTATAGAAACCTCTTATAGAAACCTCTTATAGAAACCTCTTATAGAAACCTCTTATAGAAACCTCTTATAGAAACCTCTTATAGAAACATCTTATAGAAACATCTTATAGAAACATCTTATAGAAACATCTTATAGAAACATCTTATAGAAACATCTTATAGAAACATCTTATAGAAACATCTTATAGAAACATCTTATAGAAACATCTTATAGAAACCTCTTATAGAAACCTCTTATAGAAACATCTTATAGAAACATCTTATAGAAACATCTTATAGAAACATCTTATAGAAACATCTTATAGAAACATCTTATAGAAACATCTATAGAAACATCTTATAGAAACATCTATAGAAACATCTATAGAAACATCTATAGAAACATCTATAGAAACATCTATAGAAACTCTATAGAAACTCTATAGAAACTCTATAGAAACTCTATGGAAACTCTATGGAAACTCTATGGAAACTCTATGGAAACTCTATGGAAACTCTATGGAAACTCTATGGAAACTCTATGGAAAACTCTATGGAAAACTCGGAAAATGTCCTTATATTTTCTATAGAACACTGTATAGAACCTCTATAGAATTTTTTTTATAGAATTCTATAGAACATTTTTGAATGGGGCTCCATTGTCGATAACAGGTTATTGTCCAGGATAATTGTGTTCGGTCTGGTAGTGCACAAAGTGTTGTTGGGCATGAACATGTACTTACACATGCACGTACACATACACACACACGTGAGTTTGTATATGCCGGCAATCGTGGACCTAGGACAAAAGAATTCGAGCGTAGACAAAGGGGTCCACGTTTGACCTAACGTCCACGATTGAAAATCGTGTACAAAACCAATGGGAGGCCTTCCGAAAAAGTTAGAGTATAAACAAAAGAGGAACAATGGGAGGTCCACGATTGCACCCGTTTACATGACTGTGTGTACGTGCACTGTATATATCTCCGAGGACAAGAGAAGAAAGGAAACACAAAGAAACCTTTCAGTCCTCGAACGTAGAGTCTTTTGTTAAAATCGGTCCTCGAACGTAAGGATGTGTGCTTAGTCTATGGGGGTTGGTTATATTAAAGGAACAATAGGAAACACAAAGCATTGTCCTCGGACGTATTGGGGAAGTACGACTTGGGGTGTGTGTGTGTGTGGTCTGATGTAGTACACAGAGAAGAAGTCTTAAAAATCAGGATTATGCGAACTCAATTTGGTACAAAATCTGTCCAGTAGCTTCCACACAGATACATAAAACAGGTGACTGATAGTGATAGAAACAAACTGACAAAGACTGCAGTTTGTTTTACAGTAAAATCACCATCTGAAACACGAGCGAAGTGAGAGGGCAACCATTAATTATACGGTGCACGCTTCTCTACCCGGAAACAACTTGACATGTCTTCTTTCCGATGATGACGTTTCCGAAGCTCTTTGGCCAATCACAATTCCCCAAAACGAGCCGAAGTTTTCCGATCCGATCAAGCGGCCAAAATCGCCTTTTTGCGCCGAAGTGCGGTGCCAATTCAACTGTTAACAAGCCGGCCGGATGCCGTGTGATGAGTGTAGGTTTTGTACATATTTGCGTGCGCGCTACGTGTGGGTGTAGGGAGTCGTGTGCAAGCTTCAAAGCAGGGTGTGCAGTCAGTCCAGCTCCGCTAAGTCAGCCTGGGTTTTTTTTTAGCCGCACAGTATACCTTATGTTGTTAGTTGATCACCTGCACTGTACATGTATATATCTTCACCTTGGATGCACACAACCATCGCAGTACGTAATACACCAGATGGTGGACTGTACTTCACCGGAAGAGACGAGAGAGAGAGAGTGTTTTGGCAACGGAAGTGGGGGTGCGTGTGGAACAGCCTACTTTCAGAATTAATAAATAAAGAAATAACGACAAAAAAGTTCTATAGAAATCTATAAAAAAAAAATCTGTAGAATTTCTATATGATATTCTAGAGAATTCCTTTATAGAGTTTCTGTAGAGTTTCTGTAGAGTTTCTGTAGAGTTTCTGTAGAGTTTCTGTAGAGTTTCTTTAGAAAATGGGCCACTTCTCTATAAGACATTTATAGAATTCTATAGAAATTTTACAATTCTATAAAAGATAATTCTATAGAATGTCTATAAGATTCTACAGAATTTTTCTATAGATTTGTATATAATTTCTTTAGAGATCCTCTATAGTTTTTATAGAATTCTATAGACAAATGACCACTTTTCTATAAAACAGCTAGTAGAATTCTATAGAAATGTGACCACTTTTCTATAAAACAGCTAATAGAATTCTATAGAAATATGACCACTTTTCTATAAAACATTAAATAGAATTCTATAGAAATAGGACCACTTTTCTATTAAACATCTAATAGAATTCTATAGAAATATGACCACTTTTCTATAAAACATCTAATAGAATTATATAGAAAGATGACTCCATTTTTATAAAATGTCATAAATATTTACAAACTTGGTAACTTTTCTAAATATTTTAATTGAATCCTTTATATTGTGGCGAAAATCGCCTTCTGTTTATTAAGTAGTTTAACGGAACTAGAGAATCGCTTATTCTACCGGAACTGACCTTTTGCAAAGTCAAGAAATATTGAGGATAATCATTGGAGTATTCTCATTTAGTCTTTCTTTCAGTTGTATTTCGTGAACGTGCAACACCCAGCTAGATGCGCCGTTCTGACTCTGTGACTGTGCCGTGGTGTGCTTAAGTTATGTTGCAGTGAAAGATACGGAATTTATTCATGAACGTATTGCTGTACATTGTTTATGCTGCACACATGACACAGAACCAGGGTGACGCGCGCCGGTTGAAGTGGAGCAAGTTACCGTAGCAGATTATTTGTGATTGGTCGATATTTTAGAGTGCGTCCAATCACTGCGTATGCAACAGAAGTGCGTGCTGCGCGTACGCACTTCTTACAGCTATAAATTGAGCTGCAATCTCGTTTTTGGGGCTTCTCCTCGAGTGGTCCTCCCCACAACAAGAACGAAGATGCAAAGATTTAAAGAACAAAGTTAGGCTATAATGTACTAGGGGACGAAACCCACGCTACCAATGGAAAAGCCCCTACGCATCATAATGATCATACTCCCGTAGTATAGTAAGTAACAGTGAAATGGCTGGTGCCTGTCTATTTTTCAAGAGCGCTTGTATAAATAATGAGGGCGCTGTGTAAATATTGCTGAGTTGAAGATAATAAATTAATACAAACAGTATTGGTCTTTGGTTGAGAGTAACCCTTGAAGTTTCAAACTTGTTTCATTACTCGGAGTAAATAAGGTCCATTCCTCCTAAACATTCCCCCCTTTTGGAGTTTCATCTGGAAGATACTGGCTCCTCAGGACTCTGAAGTTAGGCCCTACAGTTTTAAGGCAACGAAAACGAGGGAGGGCCGGAATCGTTACATTTGGTGGCAGCGGTGGGATCTCAATGACTGGTGAATTAAAGAATTTCAAGAAACATTGATAAAGATGGAAAGTCCAGTACCAGAGATCCAAAACGAATCCTTAGGTGAAGCTTCAAGAGAGGAAGAGAATGTATCCGTTGCAAGTTCTGACGAAATAAAGATTACAGAAAGTGGTGATTCAAGAACGGTAACAACTTCAAGTGAATATTCTCCGCAAAAGAAACTAATCAAAGAGGGACAAGCAGTACTCAACAAGATGAAAATAGAATGTGAAATCCTACAGAGAGAGTTAGATGAAGCAAACGAAGAGAGTGAGCAAGTGAAACAAGACCACGCAAAGTTTGACAAGACCTCGAGATCAGAAAATGTGGGCCGTGATGCAAGAATAAGGATAAAGCCAACAAACTACGATGGGTCCAGTTGCTGGAATGATTATGCCGTTCAATTTGAGATGCTATCCGAGATGAATGGTTGGGATGATGAGGCTAAGGCTATATATCTCGCAGCCAACTTAAGAGGATCGGCACAGTGTATTTTGGGTGACTTGGATGATGACAGCCGTCACAATTATAGAGCGTTAGTGACAGCACTGGACAACAGATTCGGTTCGGACAATCAAAAGGAATTATTTTGAGTACAGTTGAAAAACAGACAACGAAAGAGAGAGGAAACCTTGCCTGAGTTGGCTCAAGTAATTAGACGACTCACACGTCTTGCGGACCCAACAGCTGCATACGCTTTACAAGAAACTTTGGCTAAAGAAAATTTTATCGATGCCCTCTCCGATAGTGAGATTAGATGGCGAGTATTTCAATCCAAGCCAGGGACTCTGGCCGATGCTGTCCGTATTGCAGTCGAGCTGGAGGCATTTCAAGCAGCTGATCGCCAACGTGGAGTTAATCGAAAAGTGGCCAGAGTTGTTTTGCCAGAACAAGAGAAAGAAGAGCAAAGTAAAGAAATCCAGGATATAAAGAGTAAGATTCTTTCACTGTCGGATGGGCTTAGCCGTCTAACAAAGGCTATAAAGAACATGGTGAATGGACACAACGAGGGAATCGAATTTGCACAGCAAGACAAAGTGACCACACCTGAATCAAGGGACAAGGTAAAGTACAGACAAGGCAAACAGAACTGGAAGCACCGTGAAGGAAGCAACAGAGGGCCTCCCGTGTGTTGGAACTGCAATGAGTTAGGCCATTTTGCACGTGAGTGTCCACAACCAAAGCAAAGTAATCAGAGATATATGGGCAGACAAGAAGTACAGCAGGAAAACGGACAACAGCCGATTTCGTGGTCCCACAGTCGGCTGGGAAACCAAGAAGCGCTGGACCGACAGTAACCAAACGATTACCAGCAACCCATGCGATAACTACTCAAGGCATAGAGGTAACTGTTCAAGTTAATGGTGTTCAAGCAAATTTTCTGGTAGATACCGGAGCGAACTTGACTATTCTTCGTCCAGATGTCTACTATAAGATTCCCGAAAATTCAAGACCCCGACTAAGTTCTACTGACGTCAGAGTGGCGATGGCCAATGGAGAACTTGCTCCTTGTCTTGGACGAGGACGACTCGAACTAGAGTTTCAAGTTGGTGAACAAAATAAATTTATGACTCATGATGTATATCTTGCTGACATTGAGCCTGATGGAATTCTAGGCTACGACTTTCTTCAGATGTATAATTGTTCGCTAAATTTGGGGAAAGGCGAAATGCGAATAGGAAATCAACAAGTGAAATGTTATGTTTACCAGGCCTCAGAATCTCACAAGTGCACCCGAGTGATAGCCGACCGAACCGTGACAATTAAAGCAAGAGAAGAGATATTGCTACCTGGCAGGCTACAACACAGAGATAGAAATACCAAATTTGGTATTGTCGAGCCTGAATGGAGATTTATTAAAAATCACGAGGTGATGGTTGCCAAGACCTTGGTTGATGTTCAACAGGAGTTGGTACCAATCAGAGTTCTCAACCTAAAAGATGAGCCAGTAATTGTTTACCAAGGCGCAATTATGGCCATGTGTGAACCAGTTGAAAGTGAGAGAATAATCCAAGAAAAAGATGACTGCCGAGTAGCTGTGTTACAAGAACACGTGCAGACAGATCAAGAAATTCCAGAATATTTGACTGAACTATACAAAACAAGTAGCGAAAAACTGGATCAAAGTCAAAAGATGCAATTGTCAAGAGTCTTAATAACGTTTCAAGACGTTTTTGCCAAAGACTCCAATGATCTTGGGAAAACATCGGTTGTCAAACACGAGATAAATACCGGTGAGACGAGACCTATCAGACAACCGGCGAAAAGACTCCCGATCCATCAAAGAAATGTGGCAAGGGAGGAGATTGACAAGATGTTAAAGCGAGGGATCATTGAACCATCATCTAGCCCCTGGGCTTCGCCTATTGTCTTAGTAAAGAAAAAGGACGGATCGACAAGATTTTGCGTAGATTATCGTAGACTTAACTCGTCCACAATCAAAGATTCATACCCTTTACCAAGGATTGATGACTCGCTGGACACATTATCCGGGTCTGAATGGTTTTCTACGTTAGACTTGGCAAGCGGGTATTGGCAGGTGGAAATGGCAGAGAAAGACAAAGATAAAACAGCGTTCATAACCAAACAAGGGCTCTACGAATTTAAGGTGATGCCTTTTGGTTTATGTAATGCTCCCGCCACTTTTGAACGCCTGATGGAGCGAGTGTTATCAGGACTACAATGGCAGACATGCTTGTTGTACATCGATGACGTTATTGTTTATGGATGATGATTTTCAGTCATCCCTGCAGAGATTGCAAGAAGTACTAATGCGACTCCGGGCAGCTGGCCTCAAGTTAAGTCCAAAGAAGTGCCATCTCTTTCAGCAAAGTGTGACATTTTTGGGACATGTCGTTTCAAATAAAGGAATACAGACGGACCCGGCCAAGACCGAAGCAGTTGAGAGATGGCCCACCCCCCAAACAGTGACTGAAGTTAGAAGTTTCCTCGGACTATGCTCATATTATAGACGATTTGTCAAGGAGTTCGCCGAAATTGCAAGACCTCTGCATCGCCTAACAGAGAAAACGCAAATTAACTTTGCGTGGACGAAAGAATGCGAAGACGCATTTCAACGACTCAAGAGAGAATTAACGTCTGCTCCAATATTGGTGTACCCTACGGATGAAGACACCTTCATCTTAGACGCAGATGCAAGTAATCAAGGTGTAGGGGCGGTGTTATCTCAAGTTCAACATAGCAAAGAGAAAGTCATCGCTTATTATAGCAGATCTTTGGCTAAGGCGGAGAGACGTTATTGTGTGACCAGGAAAGAACTACTTGCGGTAGTGGCCTCCACTAAACATTTCCATCACTATTTGTTTGGAAAGAAATTTCTTGTTCGAACAGACCACGGAGCTCTTCGTTGGTTAATGAATTTCAAGAACCCAGAAGGACAAACTGCACGATGGTTGGAGCTCATGAGCACCTACGATTTCGACATCCAACATCGTCCTGGTAAGCAGCATGGAAATGCTGACGGTCTGTCAAGGAAACCCTGCGAAAATTGCAAACAGTGTGACAAGATAGAGAGATACGGTGTTACTCAGGAGATAGAATACAGCATGAGACAGCCTCGACAGCGCAAAGACACAAGCGAAAGTACGGGACAAATTAACCACACAACTGTAAGGCCAGACGATATATTTTGTGGAGTCATCACGTCACACGCTCAAGACCAACCATGTGGAGAAGAGAACGTAGGAGAGGAACAACTAATAACAAGACAAGAACTTAAAGATACACAGAGAAAAGACGCAAGCATTGGTAAGATACTCCAATGGAAAGAGACTTCAACAGAGCGGCCACAGTGGACTGATGTCTCACCTGAAAGTGCAGAAGTAAAGAGCTACTGGTCGCAATTGGAACGATTGCACATACGTGACGGCATCCTATGCCGACAATGGGAAACTGCAGCAGGTGATCAAGTCAAGTGGCAGATTCTTCTTCCAAAGAGTTTAAGAAAAAGGCTGGTAACAAGGTTACATAGTGACAAGATTTGTGGTCACCTTGGTCAAAACAAAACACGAGGAAGAGTCAGAAGCAGGTTCTACTGGAACCAGTGGCAACGAGATGTAAATCTCATCTGCTCTATGTGTGACAAATGCGCATCAAGAAAATCGCCGAACAAGATTCGTCGAGGGCCAATGAAGACATACAATGTGGGAGAACCCATGGAAAGAGTTGCCATGGATGTGTTAGGCCCACTACCCGTGACTGATCGAGGCAACAAATATATTTTGGTTGTAGGCGACTATTTCACGAAGTGGACCGAGGCCTATGCAATTCCAAATCAAGAGGCCACCACGATAGCTACAGTTTTTGTGGAACAGTACGTGTGTAGATACGGAGTCCCCTTGCAGCTTCACACCGATCAAGGAAGACATTTTGAATCACAGCTTTTCAAAGGAATCTGCGATCTCCTCGGCATAGACAAAACAAGAACGTCAGCACTACACCCTCAGTCAGATGGGATGATTGAGCGGGCGAACAGAACCATTGAAAATATGTTGGCCATGTTTGTGGACGATAATCAGGGAGACTGGGACATTTGTCTGCCATATGTTATGATGGCTTACAGAACCGCTGTTCATGAAACAACCGGTTACACACCAAGTGAGATGATGATGGGAAGAGAGGCAACATTACCAGTCGACTTGCTCATGGAAAGACCACAAGGAAGCTTTCAAGAAAATCAAACTGATTATGTGGCTCGTCTTCGAGAATGTATGGAACAAGTGCATCAGTATGCAAGGGAACATCTTCGTACAGCAAGTAACAGACAAAAGCGCAATTACGATCACAAGGCGGATCGTGGGGGATACAACAAAGGAGATTCAGTCTGGTTGTACAACCCTAAGCGAAAACGAGGCTACTGTCCCAAGTTTCAGTTGCCATGGGAAGGACCATACGTGGTAACTACGCGCATGAGTGATGTCACATATCGAATACAGAAGGGGTCAAGGGGGAAACCAAAGATAGTACACTATAACAGACTAAAGCCTTACACTGGAGAGAATGCACCAAAGTGGTTTCAAGACACGACAAGGGCAGAGACTCCAGCAATGGTGAATACAGACTTGAGTGAGACACAAGAGGATGCAGCTTCGAATCAAGAGGGCAAGAAAGATGAATGAACATCAAAGTTTTGTCCAAGATAAAGAAACCATGGAGATGACGGAGAAGACAAATAAAGAAAAGGCTTCGCAAAGAAAGCATTCCCATGAAAATAACGTACACGAAGAAAATGTCCTATAGAAAGATACGCGAGTAGACAAGGAGTATTCCGAGGTGCGTCGCAGTCACAGAGAGAGGCGACGACCGGCACGATACAGAGATAGATAGAGGTTCAAATAATTCAAATAATAAGCTATTAAAGATGCGAGATGTTTAAACGGAAGTGGAATAGTGTAGAATGAATTCAAGAATAATGGGGCAGTGAAGTATGCTCCATGGAGAAAATAATCAATGATTTATTGCAAGAGAATACAGGAGAATACAAGGTCAAAAGTGGATAAAGCATTGAAAGAGATGTCAAGACTTAACAAAGATGATGGACAAGAAACACGGACTTTGGGAGAAATAATTGATCCCTGGCCAGGAGCAAGTTTTCAAAAGCCCAAGAGAATGTGAAGCAATCGTCAATTAACAGTCTAAGACGTTAGAATGCCTAACACAATCGACCTACGTAGAGGAACCTTTGAGTTAAGCTGGGCGTTGTGAAACTACTCGTGCTTGGATGCACAGTGCACGCACGGAGTGGAAATTATGGAGGGCGCCCTCGCCTCATAAGCTTTTGCGGAGAGACCGCAGGTTGGGAGTCCAGCAGTTGCAGTGTGAAATTATACAGAAAGACCAGAAAAATGAGTAAAGGAGATGTTCATTGAGAATTCATTTACAAAAGAAAATGATGAAAGAAAGGAGATGCGACGGTTTATCTCCAAGGTTATACATTCATGTGAGAAGTGGATGTTTTGCATCATTATTAGCTTGGTGGAAAGTTTATTGGCATAATTTCTTGTGGAAAAAGGATGATTAAGACGATTTTTAAAAGAAAATTGACTCAAAAAGAAAAGAAATACACTAATAATATTTGTGCAGGAGGTAATAAAAACTAATCAGACGAGAAGCTATGCCAGAAATGTGACGTCACGTAAATTGGCGCGAAGTACGAAATTCAAGAAAGGAAAAGAAATGCGTGTGACGTGCATATTTCCCAGGGCAGCTGAAATAAAACGAAGATGCAGCGCATGCGTCACTCTTGCTATCGGCACACAACAAAGAGCATCATACACAGCTACAAAGCTTAAGACTGAGTAAACCACGTCTAAAGAGTAAAAGACAAGAAAGAATGAATAGGCGTCACCAGAGGAAGAAGAGTGGCTGGGGCAAGAGTGAACAAAAGGAGAAGTTGGTCTGCAACATATGCAAGAAGGAATTCGATCAGTTCGGATACTTTCAACAGCATATGCTCCGCGAACATAAAATACATCCTCGGGTAGTGTATAGACACGAGAGCGAAGAAAAGACCAAGTGAGGAGAGCAAGAACCCCAGGGCTAAGGTGATGAAGTCAGTGGTCATCTTCAAAAGCAAAGGCCAACGTGATGAAAGGAAAGTTGAGAGAAAGTCGGATGGAAAGGTGGTAGATCAGATTCTTGAAAGGATGACATCAGTAATTACCATCCCGAAGGTGTCACCGTTCCCATCTCGATCACCATCGCCACGGCCGTCTCCTGTACCAGCCTTCTCATCAGCCGCCTCGTCGCCAGTTATCTCACTGGCGCCGAATACTCCGGATCGAGAACTGTTCCCGCCTCTGACGGAAACGGATGCGACCTCCCTGCCATCCTCCATCCCTCTGACAGCAGATCTTCCGGCCCCGAATTCCCCACCACCACCACCGGCGACGGCGGCCCCTGCACGTACACACGCACCGGCGATAGCTGCAGCACGAACAGTTAGGCCCACCATGATGACCACTAGTACCAAGCCATATCTCACCAGGACGGGACCTCCGCAGAGTGCAGCAGGCGCAGAAGTAGAAAGAATGAAAGCCCAGCTACAGAAAGAACATAGACCCGTAACTGTGGAGCATGAACTTCACCAGCTCTCTCACGGGGTTATCTTTCGCCAGGTAACGGAAGCAGCGAGATTCCCGGACGGACGAGAATATACAGTGAGGTATAAATAATGAATACCTTCTCCCGGCAAACACTCCGTCTGGACGGCCGCAGTGGCAGACCGGGTACGCTCGTAGTCGTAGTGCTACGGAACAACTCCCAGACCCCAACGTCTACCATTATGCATGCGACCAATATTGAACTGTTAGGTGTATTCACGTATGAGATGGACACTTTTATTCTATGATTCTTGAATGACAATTAACGATAGAGATGATAAAGCTGGAGAGAAGTAAGTCATGTAAATGTACTGTTCACTCGGTAAGTAGGCCTAAGTTATTTATTGTGCCTCTTCGTTTTGTTGTTAACGTTCGTGAAATATTGCCAAAACACAGCGTCTACAAAATTGCTTTTGGTGAGCATACGTGTGATTTGTTTCGGAAATATGCATTTAGTCAGAATCCAGAACACTCTAAACGATAGTGTGAAATTTGCTGTTTATGTCCTTATAGCATTTATACACAGTCAAGACAGTAATGAAGCAGACGAGATTTTGTAAAATATTACTGACATTTTGAAATCCGCGCTTTTATGTTGTTGTTGTTGATGTAGACAGGTTGGCGCGTACGGCAAATTTATGCCCTTTGCGCCATTAGCGAATAAGTGACGCTACCACATTTAGAAAATATTCGCGTAGAAATTATACACTGTAATAGGCATCGTGGTCGGTTGTAGTGACTCTGTGGGCTAATCGAAAAACAGAAAGAGTCGATACTACGAAAACGTTGGAGGAATTAGTCCTAGAACAAACAAACAGGTAAATGGTAGGGAGAAGAAGTGCTCATGATCCTCCAGACACAAAGCGTCACAAGGTGTACTGCAAGGCCGGACCGTGTGCCGTGCAATTTAAGGGCCCGGGCCCCGCTCGGGTGATTCGCAGGTCCGCAACACCTTCAGGTGATGATGAGTGACACTATGTCCAGCCAACCATTTACACTTACTCCTCCCTAAAACTGGTGCAACATCAGAAAATCAACGAGGTGTATCGGGAATTATAATTTATATATTGATATTACAGTTATGGACATACTTAATGATGTGGTGGTAGTTTTGTTTGGGTTCAAGGAGCTGTTGGAGTGTAATTATTTGAGTGTTGGTGAGGCTGAGTGACTTTATGAGGATTTTCCTTTGGTTGTTATATTTGCTGCAGTTCAAAAGAAAGTGTTTAACATCCTCGGTGCATAAGCATACTTCACATAACCCATTTGGGTGTTTGCCAATTTTATAAAGGTAGTTATTCAAACCTTTGCATATGCCAAGTCGCAATCTGTGTAAGATTACTTCTTGGGAGCGTTTCATACCCCAGCTTGAGAAAAGGAAGGGAGCCTTGTATTTCATATTATTAGTCAGATTATTATTGGGGATGAGTTTGGTCCATTTTTCTTTCAGTTGATCTTTGAGAATGTGTTTAACTTCATTGTCTAGTAGGGGTATGTTATGGTCGATATTGGTTTTATATGTGGCTGACTTAGCAATTTCATCAGCTCTTTCATTTCCGTTTATCCCACAGTGTCCAGGGAGCCATTCAAAACCAACTGTATTGCCTTGGTGCTTGATATTATTTATGGTATGCCGGATATCGCAGACAATTTTATGTTGCGGAAAGGGTTTGGATATGGATTGGAGGGCACTGAGACAATCACTGAAAATACAGGTATACAAAGGTTTGACATCTTCAACCCATTCTAATGCGAGGAGAATTGCGAAAAGTTCTGCTGTAAAAATAGATATACCATTATTGAGGCGGGATGCTTTACTGTATTTAAGTTGGGGGATATAAATGCCACATCCGACCGTGTCAAGGGTGGGATTGTAGGAACCATCAGTATATATGTGAAGTGAATTAATCCAGGTTGTTTTAATGATTTATACGCTAATATTTCTTTTATCGTAGGTATTGGTAGCATCTGCCACTCGAGAGAGGATTTCGGTGGAAATAAAAGGCTTGCTATAATGCCAAAATGGGAAAGGATCATTGAGGGGGAAAATTGTATACGGGAATTGAGAGATCCTGGCTTCAAAAGGGGTTTTGTGAGTAACAGAAGTCCATTTATCAGCAAAGTAGTGCTTTTGCCAGTTATCAAGATTAATATAATCATTTGGATGAGATATGAGCATTTATTTTAATTCCGTATAGATTGCATAAGAGCTGTCTTCTTAGCGCCAGAGGTGGGTCTCCACATTCAGTTTGCAGTCTAAAAAGTGGAGTACTTTGAATAGCTCCTGTACAAATTTTGAGAGCTTGATATTGGATGCTGTCAAGTTTTTGCTTAATAGTTAGGGAAGCCGAGTCAAAGGCTTCACATCCATACTCTAAGATAGGTTTGATTAAAGCACTATAGAGCTGATAAAGTGTTTTACAATCAGCCCCCCAGGAAATACCGCAGATGCATCTGAGGATGTTAAGTCTCTTTTTACATTTGATGATGATACTGTCTATGTGTTTATTCCATGTTAACCCACTGTCAAAAATGACTCCCAAGAATTTGGCCGATGACACAGTCTGCAATCTATGGTTTTTGATGTGTAAGGAGATATCAAAGTGTTTTTTGTTGGTGAAAAAAACCGCAATTGTTTTGGGGATGGACAACTTGAAACCCCATTTGTCACACCACAAATTAATATTGTTAAGGTTTTGTTGAATTTTCTTTTCCAGGTAAGATGTGTTCCTGTTGGATTTCCAGATGGCGATATCATCTGCATATTGCGAGACATTAGCATCAACCACATGATGGGAGAGATCATTGACAGCAACGTTAAAGAGAAGAGGACTGATAACACTGCCCTGTGGAACACCATTTTCCATAATTCTTTCTTTAGAAAGAAAGTTATTGATTCTGACTTGAATTTTTCTATCTGTAAGGAAATTATCAATCCATTTTATTATCCGACCATAGATACCCATAGAGTGTAATTTAATAACGATACCTTTGCGCCAGAGCATATCATAAGCTTTTTCAATATCAAGGAAAATGGCAAGGGTGCTTTCTTTATTACTCCGGGCTTTATTGATTGAAGATTCCAAATTGATGATATGATCTTTGGTACTTCTTCCTTTTCGGAAGCCACTCTGATGGTTGGATAACAGGTTGTGGGTTTCTAGATACCAGAGTAGTCGAGAGTTAACCATACGTTCCATAATTTTACAGAAGGTAGATGTGAGGGCAATTGGTCTATATGATAGGGGTTGGTGGAATCTTTCCCGGGTTTAAGGAAAGGAATAAGGATAGCATCCTTCCATTGTTTGGGGCATTGTGAGGTATACCATATCATGTTAAAGATAATAAGTAGATAGTTACGAATTTTCATAGGAAGATGTTTAATTATGGCATTACTTATTCCATCTTTACCAGGAGAGGTGCATTTAGAAGAATCAATTGCCTGATTTATTTCTTCTAGAGTAAAAGGTTCATTAATTACACTGTCATTGTTACTATCAATGCAAAAATCATTTTCTGCTTTATTTTTGATGGGGATAAATGAAGGGCTGTAATTGTTTGTACTGCTAACTTTTGCATAGCTCTCGGCGAAAGCTTCAGCCTTATCTTTGTCAGTAATGGCATCTGTGCCTTTGTGGTTAAGAACAGGGATGCTATTTGTAATTCGAGTTTTTTCTATTCTTTTAATTTTATTCCAAATAATTTTGGTGTTGGTTTTGGGATTTATTTCGTTGCAAAAACTTTCCCAGTCTTTTCTTTTGGCATTTTTAATCGTCTTCCTGGCAATGGCACACGCCCTTTTATACTGTATAAGGTCTGTGGGAAGACGAGTTTTTCTAAGGATTTTTAAAGCATTTTTCTTATTATCTATTGCCTGTTTGCACTCATCATTCCACCAGGAAGTAGGGGTTTTATGATAATTAGGATTGGTTTTGGGAATTGAACAGTTCATGGCTGATTCAAGCTCATTGATAAAATTGTTATAAGTTTCATCAATGTTATCTGAAACATTGGGTTCGGATATATTCTGATTGCATGGAACTTGAAATTTATTCCAGTCTGCTTTTTTAATGGACCATTTAGGTGTGAGATTGCCTTTGTTTTTATAAAAGGAATGGTTATAATCGATAATAATAGGGAAGTGATCACTTCCCCAAGAATCATCCAGAACTGTCTAGTTACATTTAGCAGCTATATTAGGTGATACAAAGGTGACATCGATACAAGAGAAGGTACCATGAGATGTATCAACTCTTGTACCCTCACCAGAATTAATACAGACCATATCAAATTCAGTGTTAATATCATCGATTATTTTGCCGTTATGATCAAGTTTGGAGCTGCCCCATATGGGGTTATGACCATTTAAGTCTCCACAAATTATGCAAGGTTTATCAGTTTTATTAAAGATCTCTCTCAGAGAACTATCAGATAAGGTGTTACAGGGGTTATATATATTAATGATGTTAATTTTATTTTTGTGGATATCGAACAATTCACCAATTTGATACTCAATGGGAGTGTCATCAGAACCCTGTATGTATTTAAAGGCTAGACCACGTTTAACAATGAATGCACAGCCTCCTCCCCTTTTTTTAGTTCCTGTGTTCGCGCTTTTATGACTGACCCAGATAGCAATATGTAAATTAGCCTTGATTTTGCAGAATTTGAGCTCTTTGATTGGTCAAAGCTAAAACTTCAGTGACCCGGTACTTGTGATTCCATGGTACACGGCCGCATATTTCTATTGCACATGTATTAAACAAGGATGTGTGGAAACAGAAAACCAGTGAAACGAAGATGGCTTCCAGTGGGAACGAAGTAGTTTGTTTTGGTTTGTTTGGATTCCCGTGGGGACATTAGCTTAATTAATTAAACCTCAGAGCAAGGGGAGTAACAAATACTGACAAAGGTAAATCATAGTCTAACTTAATAGTTTTGAGAAATTCTGTCCAAGTGTAAATACGGCTGTACCTAGTAATACTTTATTTCGTGATATATATATGACTCCAGTTCATGCTGCCACTGCTCTGAATGATATTGATAGCAGTACTACTAGTACTACATAGACTAGCATGACTAATGATAAGCATTATTGGACTACACGTTACAGTAGCATCATAGAGGAATCTTCCATGGCGACAGGATAACGAAACAAGATGATTTGAATGTAAATAATTTGGCATGCATGCTTGTTATCGTCGTTGGTTTAATAATAACAAATTTATTGAGGTGTAATTGTAATGACAGCCACGGCTGAAGTTGAAGTTTTTGAGTTCAGAGATTTTGTTTTTGTTTAAAAAAAAAAAATATGTTGAGGCCTACTGTCATTGTCAATAGACAATGCCTGTTGTTTTTTTTATAGACAAAATGACATTGAGGATGAGATTCTAGTTTGCGTTGAGCCTTTTATTTCATTGAACACCATCACAAAGAGCAATTGTACAGAATTAATTGAATTTATTATTGACACACATAATATTTTCTTTGTTTGGTTGCAAAACTCATTTTAGTTTTCGTAAGGTTGTTTATGAATGCGAGGACGCATTCGGATTTTAAGTGGGCGGCAATGTGGCGAAAATCGCCTTCTGTTTATTAAGTAGTTTAACGGAACTAGAGAATCGCTTATTCTACCGGAACTGACCTTTTGCAAAGTCAAGAAATATTGAGGATAATCATTGGAGTATTCTCATTTAGTCTTTCTTTCTTTCTTTCAGTTGTATTTCGTGAACGTGCAACACCCAGCTAGATGCGCCGTTCTGACTGTGGCTGTGCCGTGGTGTGCTTAAGTTATGTTAGTGAAAGATACGGAATTTATTCATGAACGTATTGCTGTACATTGTTTATGCTGCACACATGACACAGAACCAGGGTGACGCGCGCCGGCTGAAGTGGAGCAAGTTACCGTAGCAGATTATTTGTGATTGGTCGATATTTTAGAGTGCGTCCAATCACTGCGTATGCAACAGAAGTGCGTGCTGCGCGTACGCACTTCTTACAGCTATAAATTGAGCTGCAATCTCGTTTTTGGGGCTTCTCCTCTGGTGTGGTCCTCCCCACAACAAGAACGAAGATGCAAAGATTGAAAGAACAAAGTTAGGCTATAATGTACTAGGGGACGAAACCCACGCTACCAATGGAAAAGCCCCTACGCATCATAATGATCATACTCCCGTAGTATAGTAAGTAACAGTGAAATGGCTGGTGCCTGTCTATTTTTCAAGAGCGCTTGTATAAATAATGAGGGCGCTGTGTAAATATTGCTGAGTTGAAGATAATAAATTAATACAAACAGTATTGGTCTTTGGTTGAGAGTAACCCTTGAAGTTTCAAACTTGTTTCATTACTCGGAGTAAATAAGGTCCATTCCTCCTAAACATTCCCCCCTTTTGGAGTTTCATCTGGAAGATACTGGCTCCTCAGGACTCTGAAGTTAGGCCCTACAGTTTTAAGGCATCGAAAACGAGGGAGGGCCGGAATCGTTACAATATGTATGTCGACTTTTCTATCAACCTATGGCATTACTCTTCAATTTGTGGGGTCAATTAAGCCGAATTGCAGAACGAACCCCCTGTGACGAGTCGTTTCTATTAGAAAACCAGCAATGTTTTACTCCTTTTTCGTCATAACTCCTTACTCCTCTCTTGTATAAATTTGTTGTTTGCAGAAAAATACATATGAATACATTATCTTTAATATAATCTTTCTTTCTTTTAAAATAAAATTAGTTTGCCTCCGTCATTTTTCGACTTAAAATGAGTAGTTTTGTATGTTTTCGTGCGGGAAACCGGAAAATAGTTAATTTTTTGACAGCTTGGCGGTCTTTCGGAGGCCGTATATTTAGACCCCCTAAGTTACACAAAATGTTGTTTACATCAAGTTAAACTTTATTTTATAAACTTTTTCCTCGTGAGACATTCATTTTGATTGGAGCAATTTTTCCTCCGTCAATATGGATGTCAAAAAGTTGAGCCAATAAACGATCTCGTAGCAAATCACATAGGTTGCTGCACAAAATTGCTTGACGCGTCCCTGGAAAAAGGACTCTCGCAACTGTTCGTCGCTTTTTCCATCGGTAAGTTTTACCTTTAAATAGTTTGAATATTTGCCTAAGGTATATACTGATAGAAAGAGTAACTCATACTGATTTTGGTCATGTAACTATTTCACCCCAACATTACCACAAAATAAGATGATAGCGTGATATAAAAAGTGTAAATTCTGTCTTGTTTTTTTTTGTGTCATGGTGTACTATCACTATCAGTATACTGTATAGCCTAACGTTACATGTACTGTACAATGTACGTGTACACAATATAGATCGTATAGCCAGCGTTTTGTACCATTACGAAAAGGGTAAATCCATTGTTAATGTTACTGAGGGGCAATCATACACAAGCTTGTCAAGTTTATCATTACAGATAGGATCATGATACATGTATAGTGTGATCGGTTTGAATAATAAAATTAAAATTTATGGCATGCCGGTATAATCATGGTCATGGTCATGGAGGTAGGAAACATGATACAGTCGTTTTCCTAGTTCCGGATAGCTTTTGTTGTCTATTTTGCTGGCATTCAAATTAGTCCTTGAACCATACTGGTCTCCATGACGATGCATAACAAATTAGTAACGTTAGCCGTTTGGAAGCCCGACTTCAATTTCAAACATGTTTGAGGTAATTTTCCTGGTTTCGGATAGGTTCAATCCATTCCGGATAGCAACGAACTTAGTCAATGGCGTAGCCGTAGTGGCCAGAGTTAATTCATGAAAAAAAAACACACACAATATCAGTTTTTTTCAGGAACTAGCACAAAGCCCACCCCTAATTTTTGGGCGATTTTGTTTTAATTCGATGTTGAAAACCCAATCGTCAATAGGTTTTACAGTCTGCGGCAATGAACATACATGTAAAAAATTGTAAGCAACAAGTTTTTGACTTGTTCAACCGAGTTTGCATCACATACATTGTATCTTCACAAATGTAGCAGTTTTGTGAATGAAAATTACACATTAGATGTGAAGTGAAGTGAAGTATACAATTTTTATCTGAAGCGAGATGTGTTATACAGATTTGTTAATCTGCAGCTATCCAGAACCAGGAAAAATGTGGAAACATGAGAACGACTGACTGTCAACAATAAATACAATGTAGTAGCCACCTCATTCCTGCTCATGATATTGGTGGTTGTTTAAATTTGTGTGTAGGGACAGTGTTTTTATTAATAGTTATTTGTTATATGTCAAGCCAAGGCCATGACCATGTTCTGTGTGCCTGCTTTTATGTTTTCAATGAAATTTGCCCCGAGTCAAATAACCCTATTCTAATGTGTCCCCTTGCAAGTCGCAACTTGCCCCATTAAACTTTAGTCTTAAACTAAAAGTCGTTTTCTTCTTTTGGTCCTCTTCAGATTTGTCTTCCATTGAATTTGATGGTGTACATTACAACAGGGACTACGCCTTGTGTTACCGGTACTATACTACCGGGAGGCAACGCTCATTGGTCTCCGGTTATTTTAAGCTTCACCCTCAATTTTCTGGAGAATGTTGGAGAATTTTCAGGAAAGGTAAATCTGTCATATCTGTAAAGCAGTCACTTTGGACTCCTCATTTTTGGAAGAGGAGATAATATAAGTTATCCTACGAGCGCGAGTGGAACAAGGAATAATGTAGTGCGTCTGTGTCCCATATACCATGAGGCAGTGGGACACAGACACACTACATTATTCCGTGTTCCACATGCGCGAGTGGAATAACAAATTTATCTTAAAGTAAACTTGACACGCAGTAATTAAATATGGAACACGCAGAGAGAAATTGAAAGCGATCCGGAAAGGTACAACATGTGTGCGTCGAAACAGATCCACATGGGATGCAAATGCGTACCGTTGAATAGAACTTCTATTTTTGCGGTGTCGTGCATTGGTACGAATAATTCAATGCGACGATCCACCAATCAGATGGCGGGGATTTATTCAGGTGTTGTATAAAGGATAACATCACACTCTCGGTTGTCATGGATCAACCAATCAGGATCGAGGATAATATGTAATACTATAGAGGTGATAATTTTTGTGTGACATTGTCTCCCATATTAATATTAAAGGTGTATACCCATAGCAGCTGTTTTTAAGCTTTGGAGGACCATCAATAATCCCTCAGATGACCCTTGCATCTGAAAACTAAACTTTGCTTTAACTTGAAACACATATTTAAAAATATTTTTATATCGATGAAAGATCTGTTATTCATGTATTTTATTTTCTTTAATACAATGCAGGATGACGCTGATGGCAAGGCATGGAACTCAGGAGGAAATGCAAAGTTGATTATCGTCAACTGAATGGTGACAGTTCTGAAGGTTCATGTAAGCCAACACTTAAAAGAATAGCAAAACAAAGATGCTGGCCAATCTCAAAACTGTGGACATTGCAGATTGTTGACCAAAGAATATATGAAGGTATTGAAGAGGTTCTTGTCCATTACGATGGTTGGTCAACAGATTATGATGAGTGGCGCAAATCATCTGACATAATAGACAAACCAGTAGAACACGAATTCAGTGATGCTTATAATGCATTTGTCAGCAGTGTTAGAATACAAGTGAAAGAGCATCTAAATGTGTCTCGTGTGAAGGACTCCAACATCACAGTGCAAATCCCTGTACAGAAAGAAACCTTCGAAAAATTTGTGACAGATGCCCGTGCATCCCTTTGGAAAACCAACGGTGCCGTGGACTTTTATCGAGCTACGATCTCTTCACTAGGACATGTACTTGGGAAGGATTGGTGGTACAGAATCTGTAACGATGCTGGGGATTTTGCAGTTGTAGAAGAGTCCACGATCTCTTTGTGGCTGTATGAGAGACAATGCCTCAAAGAGTATACTCCTCAGTTGACCCAAACAATTTTCCACAGAGGATATGTAGGCAACCTGCGGTTTGTAAAAACTCTACACAACATCTCCGAACTACACATGGTTGTCAGTACTAACGACAAGTGTTAATGCCTATTGAAGTACTTGTGAGTACCAGTAACTATGATGGGTCTTATTGTGTTTAGAGTTGTTAATCTGTGATCCTCCAGCCCAAGCCCAAGCCCCCCCCCCCCCCCCCCCCCCCAACTACCGCCACAACCGACTGTCAGATGTTGCCTTGTAATTTGTTTTGAGAATTATTTGCTTTGTAAATTGCATAAGATAGGTTTGAAGTGACACAATGTACATGTAAATGTCGCTAAAGACACTTTTAAACACTAGTGACACTTTTAAACATCACCTTCTGCATTGGCTTTGATACTTCAGGTATACCACCATGATGCCAAAACTGTGGGTGTTTTTACTTGTAAGTTGTCTCATTATTAACAAGAACTTAGCTGTGTTACACCAGGAATCCAGCAATGACTGGATTTTAGAAGTTAGCAATTATTTGTTGTATGAGATGGGAATACAGCACAACCTTCCAATCTGGAAAAAAGAGACAGCAACTTTTGTTTTAGAGGAACTGTGTACCAACAATGGGGTGAATGTGAATTATGTTGACAATGTTCCAGCTGTTAAAAGGCTCCACTTTAAGTTAGTTTCTTTGAACAGAAAGATAAAAGCTGCAGCTAAGCAAGGAGGGAGACAGCTAACAGATCTCAAAAAAAGCCTCAATGAACAGAAATATAAACTCAAGCTTGGTGGTATGAAGCGAAAAATCCAACATGAACTTGAGAGTGAAACAAAACGCAGAAAAACTGCAGAAGCAGATGCCCAAAAAGCACGGAAAGATGCAGCTGTGTTAAGAAAAGAAAGTAAAAAAGTACGTACACTACTGCAGCGACTTCTAAAACGAAGAACATCCAGAACTAGAAAGTGCAAGATTAAACACATATCAAAACAGTGGAAAATACACCATCGGAAAAGATTAAATGAAGATGTAAATTTCATGTGGGATCTGATTTGTCAGGAGGGACTTGTCCCCAGGACACTATTGGTAGAAGACAAGTATGGTAACACAGCGGCTCTTGGTGAAATTCCGTCCACATCAGCTATGACAGAGACAGTTTCTTTAGACAGAATGCTGTACGTCAAGGACAGATACTGCATTCCAGACACCACATATCAAGAAATGGCATTATCAAGTTTAGATTTGCTTCCATCACTGCACAAGTTGAGAGAAAGAGCCAAAGAGATCAATGCACATTTTGTTCTTGAAAGGGACACTGAACATTTGGCAGTAACAGAAAAGCTTGAAGTAAAATTACTGCAGGCGCTACAACAAATGTCTGTTCTTCATAAGAACATGCGTTTGGCTAATAATGAAACAGTCAAAGTCAAAGTGAGTGGAGATGGCACTGGTTTTGGATCCAGATTGAAGGTTACTGTCATTGGGTTTATGGTCATATATAAAAACTACCAATCTACTGATCATGTCTTGGCAATAACACGCAAACCAGAAAAATACATTGGTCTTGAACCAATCCTGGCTGATGTTGTTACTACCATCCAAACCTTTATTTAAGTCGATCCAGTTTGAAGGAAAAACTGTGAATTTACAATACTGCTTTTGTGCGGACTTGAAGTACATGAATGAAATGATGGGCATAGGTGCATGCTCTAGCAAGTACTGCTGTCTATGGTGCAAATGTCCCTCAGATAGGTTTTGGGATGTGGATAGAGTATGCCACCTTCGTACAATGGAGGAAATCAGAGAACTAGCAAAGCGCCCAGGACCAAGGATAAAGAATTATGCTTGTGTCCATGCACCAATGTTTCCTGTTAGTTACGAGAATGTGATAATGGACGTACTTCATTTGTACTTAAGAATATCAGATCAGTTGGTGAGAAAGTTAGTGCAGGAATTAAGAACCCAAGATAACATCACCAAAACTCAAACCAATGTTGACAAATCCAAATGCAAAAATATCTTGAAATTTGAAGCATTCATAAATGGTTTGGGTATAGACTGGTACTTCGGGACAAACAAAGGAAATGGCTTAATGGAGTACCGAGACTTCACTGGACCTGAACATCAAAAGATTCAAAGCAACATCAAGCTCCAGGAACTTATTCCTTGGCAGAGCAAGCTCCAAGACATTAAGAAGATTTGGGCCAACTTCAAAGAGCTCATACAAATGATGAAACAATCCTTGAGTGACACTGAAATAGTCCTGTTCAAGAACAAAGCAGAACAATGGGTAAAGCTGTATTCTGTAACATATTTGGCGAAGGACATCACATATTACATGCATGTCATGGCAAAGCATGTTCCACACGTTATGGAGGTACATGGATCCCTTGCACCCTTCTGCCAACAAACATTCGAAAAGCTCAACGATCAACTAAAGAACTATTTCTTCAGAGGATCTGATCATAAAACCAAAGACTTGCAGTCTTTTGAGCAAATAATGCAAAAGCTGAACAGAGTAAGTTTCCTGCTTCCTACATGTCAAAGGAAACAAAATGTGTACCACTGTAGTCTGTGTGGCATAGAAGGGCATAATGCACGTACTTGTAGAGAAACAGAATTGTAATTGGCTGTCGGATTTTATAAGCATGTTATCATACAAATGCGGGAAGACTTCTGCATGACAAAATTGCGCAAATAAGTTTCTTGTTGCCATGTGTCCCCAAAAATTGCCCCGCCAGAATTTCAAATGTATATGATAATCAGAATTGAAGTCAGGTTAAAATGTCACTAGAATTATTTTAATTTTAACAAGTATTGTCACATCTCACATCTGAAAAGGGGTTTAACATTATGTATACGTAGCAAGAACCCCATATCTTATTCTTGTTGCTTTCACATGTTAACAGATTTTACTTTTTCATGTTACAATCTTGACAAGCAAAGGGAATCTGATTACATATATGCTTCTGTAGTTGGTGCATTTTTTCCCAATTATTGTGCATTCTAAATTGCCTTTTTGAAAGGTTTAAATCGTAACATTGGCCACAGTCGATCTGAGGATTGATATAGCATCCCAAAATAATATTTTCTACCAGATTAAACATTTTTAAATAGTGGTTGGCATCGCAAAAAGGATTTTAGCCATAAACAGTTTTCATGTACTATCCTAACTATTTTAAACTAAAGAAAAAAGAAAGGGATTGTCCTAGGAAAAAATAAAATGTATAAATGTACTAAAACAAAAATTGAAATAAACAAACAATCACCAACCCTGTCGTGACAAAATGTCGAAATGATCTCCTTAATGTGAGTAAATTTAGCTTTTTAAATGCATTTTCTGAAGAAGGAAAAGCTGATAGGAAGTTGGAATGAATTTGCAGTTCAACAGTTTATTGTTTTATTAAAGCAGTGTGTTTATTGTTGATAGATGTAAGATAAAAATGTAAAATTAACTGTCATTCCTCAGAGACACATTCTCTATAAGCACTTGTTGACAGAATTTAAAAACAGCCGGCCGTTGGAGTTTACCTTGCCTGTTAATTATTGTACTGTTCATTTATGGCCATGTGAGTTTTTGCAATATTTAATTTAAGTATACAGAGATTGAAGGCCATGCTCTCACATTTTGAAGAAAGTTGGAAGAATAAATTGGTTTCCATTGTTGAATTATCAATTAACCTGTGTCATTCCTGTCAAATTTTGTAGTCATATGTACCATGGAGGAAGGATCTATATCATTCCTCCATGTATGTACGTACGTACATCTGCTGAACTCAACAATTTGAACGAACGTCATGGCGATTTATCGCTGCATACGCGACGCTGACGCTGACGCGTTGTGCAGCATTTACACCCCTATTTTACATAATGGACATTCCCTGACTGTAGCGACCATCGCGCGCGCGCGCGCTCCACAGGAATCCGGGATAACGACTGATCGTGTGCGCGTAGTAGATATACCATGTTTTCTTAGTTGACTTTTCAGTGTTGAACAAATTCATATGCGTGATACACTTCATCCTTCAAAATTAAAACAATTGGAGATCAATATTTTTTTGCTGTGTACTTTTCACTGCATTTATTTCCAGCATAGGCCATGGCCAAAACAGTCCTGAATTTTTCCAAATCTAATACTGTACATGAATAATTTCACACAGGGAATTAATGAAAAATGTATAAATACATGTATAAGCACCCGATATGCGATCAACATTAATTAAATAGGAAACTATATAATTCCACATACATCATTGTTTCTATATATAAAAAATGGTAGGCAAAAAGGAATTAAAAAAAAACTTTGGACGGATACAAAACAAGTAAATTAAAGAAGGCTTAAATAGTTTTGTATTTTATAAACAAATGCAAAGAGACGAACAAGAATGATTACAGTATGAAAGATAAAAGAGCTTAAAACACATGAATCTTTAACAATAAAAATAGATCCCACCATAAATCTCTGAAATTTAACTGAGATTTAAGGGGGGAAACTACATTTTGGTTGTTAAAATATTAATAGTGAACAATCACCCCTGTTGGCGCAGTTGGAAAATTTACATTGATCTCTTCAGAAAATCAGCCCTGAAAAAGGCCTTTGTGAAATTTTTACTTGTATATAAATTTGTGGAAACTGATAAATCACCTGACGTAAAGAGAAATGTCCTGGCGAAAAATTGAACTCATACTTCCGAAAATCTAAAATACACACGGACTATAGTGAAACTCGGTTTACTCCGGACACAGATGAAAATTTATGAAATAATTTTGTGGCGATCAATAGGCAAAAATTAAAAGTTAAATAAAACTATATTTGAGGGTTAAATGGACTTTCTGATGGACTTAAAGCATAGGCAATCATGGGGGACACACCCCCCCCCCCCCGTAATATTTTGGGAGTTGACAGCTATGGCAGTGTGTCCCCCCCCCCCCCCCCCGCCCAAAAAAAAAAAACATTTCTCCTTTGTCATTAAATAAAACTATTTTTGAGGGTTAAATGGACTTTCTGATGGACTTAAAGCATAGGCAATCATGGGGGACACACCCCCCCCCCCGTAATATTTTGGGAGTTGACGGCTATGGCAGTGTGTCCCCCCCCCGCCCCCCCCCCCCGCCCCCCCCCCCCCGCCCCCCCCCCCCCCCCCCCCCAAAAAAAACATTTCTCCTTTGTCATATACATTTTATTTTCCCTTTTCATTTGAAATTTAGACAGCTGGCTAACAACTGTTTTGTTATCACTAACATACAAAGCAACAATGGGTACAATCTTTACAGAATATTAGTCAAAATATGATTGTGTAAGCCAAAAAAAGGTATGTCACCTCCTACTATAGTAACAATTGTAGACTTACTGCATACAATAGGGTTTAACAAGTGTACAATTCAGAAAAGATCTTATATAATACATGTAACTCGTAAGATCTTACGGGAGAGGACTTGAGCGAGGACTCGGACGACTTAGGCAGCTCAGTATTAAATGGGCGAGGACTTGGACGACTTGGGTAGCTCTGCATATGCAACGGATGAGGATGACTCCAAATGGTGCGGGCGATGCGAACACAGTTCGATGCTAACGAGCTTGAACACGGGGCGAATTCACCTCCAACAAACAGCCGCAAAGAGACGAAACAGCGGGGGACGACGCACATTGGCTCCCGACGCAAAAATATGGGGATATGAGACCCCAAATACTGAACCGTAGGCCTATTACACAGATGAAAATTTATGAAATAATTTTGTGGCGATCAATAGGCAAAAATTGAAAGTTAAAAATGGACTTAATGCACGGGCGATCCGCGGGGGGGGGGGGGGGGGGGGGGGACACGTCCCCCCCCCCCCCCAATATTTTCCCCTTTGTCATATACATTTTATTTTCCCTTTTCATTTGAAATTTAGACAGCTAACTGGCTAACAACTGTTTTGTTATCACTAACATACAAAGCAACAATGGGGACAATCTTTACAGAATATTAGTCAAAATAAGATTGTGTAAGCCAAAAAAGGGAATGTCACCTCCTACTATAGTAACAATTGCAGACTTACCGCATACAAACAGCTTGTGATCAGCGTGTCGACATATCCTTCCTCCATGGTTACACCATTCCTTCCTCTATGGTTCAACATATGTTGCTTGTATCTTGTAGTACGTGTGATCGATCATGTCCAAAGACTTGTCCATCCATCCAGCAATCACCAGTGTATTTTTACATGTCATGTACAGGTTGAGTGTGTACATGAGCAGTGAATTATGTCCACAGGCATACATGTAAATGCCATGCAAATATCCACGATTTTGACCCAGTTTTATACAATTTCTGCCATCAAGCCCATACTGCACTGCTGCACTGACATTCAACTGACTGCAGTGCAGATTTCAAATTTCCCACACTGACCGTTTATCTCTGGTATGCAAGCAGCAAGGTCACCTTGTCATGTGACTTGAGTCTAAGTAACATGATACTCTTGATGATGTAACAGTACATGTAGGCTTTGGTCTGTACAGGGTCTGTACACATCAACTTCCTGTTTGGCTTAGTAAACTGTTGGGCTAGCTGTGTGGTGTACTTACATGTGTCATGAGGAAGGAACTTCCTCCATGCATGTATGTGCTGTTGCATATATTCAGTGTTGCATGGTGTACACCCAGAGAGGTACATATTATGTACCAAACCTGCACCGAATTATGATGTGGTGTACATCACCACAGTTCGGTAAGGGAAAACAAATGAATACTTTGAAAATGCTTATATAATCGCTTCTTTAAAAATCATAGTCCTCAGCCTTGATCTTGTTAGTAAATTTGATTGAAAAAAAATGATTTGTTAAAGTATTATAATTATATAGTTATACTCATCTCTAATTTCTACAGAAAAAACAAATCATATAGAGTGTTCTATATAATTCTATGTTTCTATAGAAATTAGGGGCATTGTGGGTTACTTTAAATATGTACATACTTTCTACAAACAAATTATTGTGTCTATAATTTCTATAGAAACATAGAATTCTATAGAAGACTGACAGGAATTTGTTTAATCAGTGTTCTATAGAAATCTATAGATTTTTAAAAAAATCTCTATAGACAGTCTTCTTATTGGAGTATTCTATACAATTCTATGTTTCTATAGAAATTAGAAACATATTGTGGGTTACTATATAAATGTACATACTTCCAACAAACAAATTAATATGTCTAATTTCTATAGAAACCATTCTATAGAACTGGAAGTTTTGTTCTATAGAAATCTATATAATTTTTTTAAATCTCTATAGACAGCCTTAAATATTCTATAGAAAACCATTGCCTCTATAGAACCGTATAGAGCTCTATAAAACACTCTATAGAATTCTATAGAACTTTTTTGAGAAAGAAAAGGAGGGACAAACATTAAGTATGTTATGTTATAAGACCAATCCTTGCCAAATTTAGTTTGAGGTGTCATTTAGAGCAATTAATTCAGTGCGGAGCACCAAGTCTTCGTTTTTTCTCCATTGTGAAAACTTTGGTTGGTCGCAAGTTTTACCTAGACTGGTCCCCGCCCCCCATATGTGATAATAATGGCCTACATTTGAAGTCCGATAGACAAGGGAAGGACCGGGAACCAGTCTAACGTTTTACCTACCAAAGGTATGAGGGACCTGTCCAAAGCTAGCCGCGAACTGGGCCCGATTTCCAGCCTCGAACTCAGCCTCGAACTCAGCCTCGAACTCCTAAAATCTAAAACACATGCATCAAAGGGAGATCCAAAACGTGTTCGCGTTTGCGCTTGCCGAAGTATTTTTGAGAATAATTGAACGAATTTCCAGAAATAAACCCAGAAAAGCGAATTGTTCTCGAACACGATTTTAACATATATTATAAAGGATATTGAAATTCAACAAAAAGATGATTTTGACGTAATGTGCTCACCAAACACGTTCAATTATTTATAGTTTGTGTAGAGAGAACCGGCGGCAATTTAAAGACGCCTTTAAAACAAAATCTCCCCCACAGATTCATCAAAGTGGACATTTTTATTGCATGATCTGAAAGATCATCCCTCTGGGCACACTTAATTTGGGATAAGGCTAAATCGGTGCACTACAAATACCCAGCCTCACCAACAGAAAAATGGCATCTTTTCCCATATACTTTGTGCACATACTTTAAAGACGCCTTTAAAACAAAATCTCCCCCACAGATTCATCAAAGTGGACATTTGTATTGCTTGATCTGAAAGATCATCCCTCTGGGCACACTTAATTTGGGATAAGGCTAAATCGGTCAACTAAAAATACCCAGCCTCACCAACAGAAAAATGGCATCTTTTCCCATATACTTTGTGCACATACTTTCAAGACGCCTTTAAAACAAAATCTCCCCCACAGATTCATCAAAGTGGACATTTTTATTGCATGATCTGAAAGATCATCCATCTGGGCACACTTAATTTGGGATAAGGCTAAATCGGTCAACTAAAAATACCCAGCCTCACCAACTGAAAATTGCATCTTTTCCCATATACTTTGTGCACATACTTTAAAGACGCCTTTAAAACAAAATCTCCCCCACAGATTCATCAAAGTGGACATTTTTATTGCATGATGTGAAAGATCATCCCTCTGGGCACACTTAATTTGGGATAAGGCTAAATCGGTCAACTAAAAATACACAGCCTCACCAACAGAAAAATGGCATCTTTTCCCATATACTTTGTGCACATACTTTAAAGACGCCTTTAAAACAAAATCTCCCCCACAGATTCATCAAAGTGGACATTTTTATTGCATGGTGTGAAAGATCATCCCTCTGGGCACACTTAATTTGGGATAAGGCTAAATCGATGCACTAAAAATACCCAGCCTCACCAACAGAAAAATGGCATCTTTTCCCATATACTTTGTGCACATACTTTAAAGACGCCTTTAAAACAAAATCTCCCCCACAGATTCATCAAAGTGGACATTTTTATTGCATGATGTGAAAGATCATCCCTCTGGGCACACTTAATTTGGGATAAGGCTAAATCGGTCAACTACAAATACCCAGCCTCACCAACAGAAAAATGGCATCTTTTCCCATATACTTTGTGCACATACTTTAAAGACGCCTTTAAAACAAAATCTCCCCCACAGATTCATCAAAGTGGACATTTTTATTGCTTGATCTGAAAGATCATCCCTCTGGGCACACTTAATTTGGGATAAGGCTAAATCGGTCAACTAAAAATACCCAGCCTCACCAACAGAAAAATGGCATCTTTTCCCATATACTTTGTGCACATACTTTAAAGACGCCTTTAAAACAAAATCTCCCCCACAGATTCATCAAAGTGGACATTTTTATTGCATGATCTGAAAGATCATCCATCTGGGCACACTTAATTTGGGATAAGGCTAAATCGGTCAACTAAAAGTACCCAGCCTCACCAACTGAAAATTGCATCTTTTCCCATATACTTTGTGCACATACTTTAAAGACGCCTTTAAAACAAAATCTCCCCCACAGATACATCAAAGTGGACATTTTTATTGCATGATGTGAAAGATCATCCCTCTGGGCACACTTAATTTGGGATAAGGCTAAATCGGTCAACTAAAAATACCCAGCCTCACCAACAGAAAAATGGCATCTTTTCCCATATACTTTGTGCACATACTTTAAAGACGCCTTTAAAACAAAATCTCCCCCACAGATTCATCAAAGTGGACATTTTTATTGCATGATCTGAAAGATCATCCCTCTGGGCACACTTAATTTGGGATAAGGCTAAATCGGTGCACTACAAATACCCAGCCTCACCAACAGAAAAATGGCATCTTTTCCCATATACTTTGTGCACATACTTTAAAGACGCCTTTAAAACAAAATCTCCCCCACAGATACATCAAAGTGGACATTTTTATTGCATGATGTGAAAGATCATCCCTCTGGGCACACTTAATTTGGGATAAGGCTAAATCGGTCAACTAAAAATACCCAGCCTCACCAACAGAAAAATGGCATCTTTTCCCATATACTTTGTGCACATACTTTAAAGACGCCTTTAAAACAAAATCTCCCCCACAGATTCATCAAAGTGGACATTTTTATTGCATGATCTGAAAGATCATCCCTCTGGGCACACTTAATTTGGGATAAGGCTAAATCGGTGCACTACAAATACCCAGCCTCACCAACAGAAAAATGGCATCTTTTCCCATATACTTTGTGCACATACTTTAAAGACGCCTTTAAAACAAAATCTCCCCCACAGATTCATCAAAGTGGACATTTTTATTGCTTGATCTGAAAGATCATCCCTCTGGGCACACTTAATTTGGGATAAGGCTAAATCGGTCAACTAAAAATACCCAGCCTCACCAACAGAAAAATGGCATCTTTTCCCATATACTTTGTGCACATACTTTAAAGACGCCTTTAAAACAAAATCTCCCCCACAGATTCATCAAAGTGGACATTTTTATTGCATGATCTGAAAGATCATCCATCTGGGCACACTTAATTTGGGATAAGGCTAAATCGGTCAACTAAAAATACCCAGCCTCACCAACTGAAAATTGCATCTTTTCCCATATACTTTGTGCACATACTTTAGAGACGCCTTTAAAACAAAATGTCCCCCACAGATTCATCAAAGTGGACATTTTTATTGCATGATGTGAAAGATCATCCCTCTGGGCACACTTAATTTGGGATAAGGCTAAATCGGTCAACTAAAAATACCCAGCCTCACCAACAGAAAAATGGCATCTTTTCCCATATACTTTGTGCACATACTTTAAAGACGCCTTTAAAACAAAATCTCCCCCACAGATTCATCAAAGTGGACATTTTTATTGCATGATGTGAAAGATCATCCCTCTGGGCACACTTAATTTGGGATAAGGCTAAATCGATGCACTAAAAATACCCAGCCTCACCAACAGAAAAATGGCATCTTTTCCCATATACTTTGTGCACATACTTTAAAGACGCCTTTAAAACAAAATCTCTCCCACAGATTCATCAAAGTGGACATTTTTATTGCATGATCTGAAAGATCATCCCTCTGGGCACACTTAATTTGGGATAAGGCTAAATCGGTGTACTACAAATACCCAGCCTCACCAACAGAAAAATGGCATCTTTTCCCATATACTTTGTGCACATACTTTAAAGACGCCTTTAAAACAAAATCTCCCCCACAGATTCATCAAAGTGGACATTTTTATTGCTTGATCTGAAAGATCATCCCTCTGGGCACACTTAATTTGGGATAAGGCTAAATCGGTCAACTAAAAATACCCAGCCTCACCAACAGAAAAATGGCATCTTTCCCCATATACTTTGTGCACATACTTTAAAGACGCCTTTAAAACAAAATCTCCCCCACAGATTCATCAAAGTGGACATTTTTATTGCATGATGTGAAAGATCATCCCTCTGGGCACATTTAATTTGGGATAAGGCTAAATCGATGCACTAAAAATACCCAGCCTCACCAACAGAAAAATTGCATCTTTTCCCATATACTTTGTGCACATACTTTAAAGACGCCTTTAAAACAAAATCTCCCCCACAGATTCATCAAAGTGGAAATTTTTATTGCATGATCTGAAAGATCATCCCTCTGGGCACACTTAATTTGGGATAAGGCTAAATCGGTGCACTACAAATACCCAGCCTCACCAACAGAAAAATGGCAACTTTTCCCATATACTTTGTGCACATACTTTAAAGACGCCTTTAAAACAAAATCTCCCCCACAGATTCATCAAAGTGGACATTTTTATTGCTTGATCTGAAAGATCATCCCTCTGGGCACACTTAATTTGGGATAAGGCTAAATCGGTCAACTAAAAATACCCAGCCTCACCAACAGAAAAATGGCATCTTTTCCCATATACTTTGTGCACATACTTTAAAGACGCCTTTAAAACAAAATCTCCCCCACAGATTCATCAAAGTGGACATTTTTATTGCATGATCTGAAAGATCATCCATCTGGGCACACTTAATTTGGGATAAGGCTAAATCGGTCAACTAAAAATACCCAGCCTCACCAACTGAAAATTGCATCTTTTCCCATATACTTTGTGCACATACTTTAAAGACGCCTTTAAAACAAAATCTCCCCCACAGATACATCAAAGTGGACATTTTTATTGCATGATGTGAAAGATCATCCCTCTGGGCACACTTAATTTGGGATAAGGCTAAATCGGTCAACTAAAAATACCCAGCCTCACCAACAGAAAAATGGCATCTTTTCCCATATACTTTGTGCACATACTTTAAAGACGCCTTTAAAACAAAATCTCCCCCACAGATTCATCAAAGTGGAAATTTTTATTGCATAATCTGAAAGATCATCCCTCTGGGCACACTTAATTTGGGATAAGGCTAAATCGGTGTACTACAAATACCCAGCCTCACCAACAGAAAAATGGCATCTTTTCCCATATACTTTGTGCACATACTTTAAAGACGCCTTTAAAACAAAATCTCCCCCACAGATTCATCAAAGTGGACATTTTTATTGCTTGATCTGAAAGATCATCCCTCTGGGCACACTTAATTTGGGATAAGGCTAAATCGGTCAACTAAAAATACCCAGCCTCACCAACTGAAAATTGCATCTTTTCCCATATACTTTGTGCACATACTTTAAAGACGCCTTTAAAACAAAATCTCCCCCACAGATTCATCAAAGTGGACATTTTTATTGCATGATGTGAAAGATCATCCCTCTGGGCACACTTAATTTGGGATAAGGCTAAATCGGTCAACTAAAAATACCCAACCTCACCAACAGAAAAATGGCATCTTTTCCCATATACTTTGTGCACATACTTTAAAGACGCCTTTAAAACAAAATCTCCCCCACAGATTCATCAAAGTGGACATTTTTATTGCATGATGTGAAAGATCATCCCTCTGGGCACACTTAATTTGGGATAAGGCTAAATCGATGCACTAAAAATACCCAGCCTCACCAACAGAAAAATGGCATCTTTTCCCATATACTTTGTGCACATACTTTAAAGACGCCTTTAAAACAAAATCTCCCCCACAGATTCATCAAAGTGGACATTTTTATTGCATGATCTGAAAGATCATCCATCTGGGCACACTTAATTTGGGATAAGGCTAAATCGGTCAACTAAAAATATCCAGCCTCACCAACTGAAAATTGCATCTTTTCCCATATACTTTGTGCACATACTTTAAAGACGCCTTTAAAACAAAATCTCCCCCACAGATTCATCAAAGTGGACATTTTTATTGCATGATGTGAAAGATCATCCCTCTGGGCACACTTAATTTGGGATAAGGCTAAATCGGTCAACTAAAAATACCCAGCCTCACCAACAGAAAAATGGCATCTTTTCCCATATACTTTGTGCACATACTTTAAAGACGCCTTTAAAACAAAATCTCCCCCACAGATTCATCAAAGTGGACATTTTTATTGCATGATGTGAAAGATCATCCCTCTGGGCACACTTAATTTGGGATAAGGCTAAATCGATGCACTACAAATACCCAGCCTCACCAACAGAAAAATGGCATCTTTTCCCATATACTTTGTGCACATACTTTAAAGACGCCTTTAAAACAAAATCTCCCCCACAGATTCATCAAAGTGGACATTTTTATTGCATGATCTGAAAGATCATCCATCTGGGCACACTTAATTTGGGATAAGGCTAAATCGGTCAACTAAAAATATCCAGCCTCACCAACTGAAAATTGCATCTTTTCCCATATACTTTGTGCACATACTTTAAAGACGCCTTTAAAACAAAATCTCCCCCACAGATTCATCAAAGTGGACATTTTTATTGCATGATGTGAAAGATCATCCCTCTGGGCACACTTAATTTGGGATAAGGCTAAATCGGTCAACTAAAAATACCCAGCCTCACCAACAGAAAAATGGCATTTTTTCCCATATACTTTGTGCACATACTTTAAAGACGCCTTTAAAACAAAATCTCCCCCACAGATTCATCAAAGTGGACATTTTTATTGCATGATGTGAAAGATCATCCCTCTGGGCACACTTAATTTGGGATAAGGCTAAATCGGTGCACTACAAATACCCAGCCTCACCAACAGAAAAATGGCATCTTTTCCCATATACTTTGTGCACATACTTTAAAGACGCCTTTAAAACAAAATCTCCCCCACAGATTCATCAAAGTGGACATTTGTATTGCATGATGTGAAAGATCATCCCTCTGGGCACACTTAATTTGGGATAAGGCTAAATCGATGCACTAAAAATACCCAGCCTCACCAACAGAAAAATGGCATCTTTTCCCATATACTTTGTGCACATACTTTAAAGACGCCTTTAAAACAAAATCTCCCCCACAGATTCATCAAAGTGGACATTTTTATTGCATGATCTGAAAGATCATCCATCTGGGCACACTTAATTTGGGATAAGGCTAAATCGGTCAACTAAAAATATCCAGCCTCACCAACTGAAAATTGCATCTTTTCCCATATACTTTGTGCACATACTTTAAAGACGCCTTTAAAACAAAATCTCCCCCACAGATTCATCAAAGTGGACATTTTTATTGCATGATGTGAAAGATCATCCCTCTGGGCACACTTAATTTGGGATAAGGCTAAATCGGTCAACTAAAAATACCCAGCCTCACCAACAGAAAAATGGCATCTTTTCCCATATACTTTGTGCACATACTTTAAAGACGCCTTTAAAACAAAATCTCCCCCACAGATTCATCAAAGTGGAAATTTTTATTGCATGATCTGAAAGATCATCCCTCTGGGCACACTTAATTTGGGATAAGGCTAAATCGGTGTACTACAAATACCCAGCCTCACCAACAGAAAAATGGCATCTTTTCCCATATACTTTGTGCACATACTTTAAAGACGCCTTTAAAACAAAATCTCCCCCACAGATTCATCAAAGTGGACATTTTTATTGCTTGATCTGAAAGATCATCCCTCTGGGCACACTTAATTTGGGATAAGGCTAAATCGGTCAACTAAAAATACCCAGCCTCACCAACTGAAAATTGCATCTTTTCCCATATACTTTGTGCACATACTTTAAAGACGCCTTTAAAACAAAATCTCCCCCACAGATTCATCAAAGTGGACATTTTTATTGCATGATGTGAAAGATCATCCCTCTGGGCACACTTAATTTGGGATAAGGCTAAATCGGTCAACTAAAAATACCCAGCCTCACCAACAGAAAAATGGCATCTTTTCCCATATACTTTGTGCACATACTTTAAAGACGCCTTTAAAACAAAATCTCCCCCACAGATTCATCAAAGTGGACATTTTTATTGCATGATGTGAAAGATCATCCCTCTGGGCACACTTAATTTGGGATAAGGCTAAATCGATGCACTACAAATACCCAGCCTCACCAACAGAAAAATGGCATCTTTTCCCATATACTTTGTGCACATACTTTAAAGACGCCTTTAAAACAAAATCTCCCCCACAGATTCATCAAAGTGGACATTTTTATTGCATGATCTGAAAGATCATCCATCTGGGCACACTTAATTTGGGATAAGGCTAAATCGGTCAACTAAAAATATCCAGCCTCACCAACTGAAAATTGCATCTTTTCCCATATACTTTGTGCACATACTTTAAAGACGCCTTTAAAACAAAATCTCCCCCACAGATTCATCAAAGTGGACATTTTTATTGCATGATGTGAAAGATCATCCCTCTGGGCACACTTAATTTGGGATAAGGCTAAATCGGTCAACTAAAAATACCCAGCCTCACCAACAGAAAAATGGCATTTTTTCCCATATACTTTGTGCACATACTTTAAAGACGCCTTTAAAACAAAATCTCCCCCACAGATTCATCAAAGTGGACATTTTTATTGCATGATGTGAAAGATCATCCCTCTGGGCACACTTAATTTGGGATAAGGCTAAATCGGTGCACTACAAATACCCAGCCTCACCAACAGAAAAATGGCATCTTTTCCCATATACTTTGTGCACATACTTTAAAGACGCCTTTAAAACAAAATCTCCCCCACAGATTCATCAAAGTGGACATTTGTATTGCATGATGTGAAAGATCATCCCTCTGGGCACACTTAATTTGGGATAAGGCTAAATCGGTCAACTAAAAATACCCAGCCTCACCAACAGAAAAATGGCATCTTTTCCCATATACTTTGTGCACATACTTTAAAGACGCCTTTAAAACAAAATCTCCCCCACAGATTCATCAAAGTGGACATTTTTATTGCATGATGTGAAAGATCATCCCTCTGGGCACACTTAATTTGGGATAAGGCTAAATCGGTCAACTAAAAATACCCAGCCTCACCAACAGAAAAATGGCATCTTTTCCCATATACTTTGTGCACATACTTTAAAGACGCCTTTAAAACAAAATCTCCCCCACAGATTCATCAAAGTGGACATTTTTATTGCATGATCTGAAAGATCATCCCTCTGGGCACACTTAATTTGGGATAAGGCTAAATCGGTGTACTACAAATACCCAGCCTCACCAACAGAAAAATGGCATCTTTTCCCATATACTTTGTGCACATACTTTAAAGACGCCTTTAAAACAAAATCTCCCCCACAGATTCATCAAGTGGACATTTTTATTGCATGATCTGAAAGATCATCCCTCTGGGCACACTTAATTTGGGATAAGGCTAAATCGGTGCACTACAAATACCCAGCCTCACCAACAGAAAAATGGCATCTTTTCCCATATACTTTGTGCACATACTTTAAAGACGCCTTTAAAACAAAATCTCCCCCACAGATTCATCAAAGTGGACATTTTTATTGCATGATGTGAAAGATCATCCCTCTGGGCACACTTAATTTGGGATAAGGCTAAATCGGTCAACTAAAAATACCCAGCCTCACCAACAGAAAAATGGCATCTTTTCCCATATACTTTGTGCACATACTTTAAAGACGCCTTTAAAACAAAATCTCCCCCACAGATTCATCAAAGTGGACATTTTTATTGCATGATCTGAAAGATCATCCCTCTGGGCACACTTAATTTGGGATAAGGCTAAATCGGTGCACTAAAAATACCCAGCCTCACCAACTGAAAATTGCATCTTTTCCCATATACTTTGTGCACATACTTTAAAGACGCCTTTAAAACAAAATCTCCCCCACAGATTCATCAAAGTGGACATTTTTATTGCATGATGTGAAAGATCATCCCTCTGGGCACACTTAATTTGGGATAAGGCTAAATCGGTCAACTAAAAATACCCAGCCTCACCAACAGAAAAATGGCATCTTTTCCCATATACTTTGTGCACATACTTTAAAGACGCCTTTAAAACAAAATATCCCCCACAGATTCATATCATCAAAGTGGAAATTTGTATTGCATGATCTAAAATATCACCTCTTCTGATTCTCATTCCAGTAGTTGTCCACCTTGCAAACATGAAACATCTCCCCCCGTCTTATATTGCATTTGCAGGCAACCCTATCATGATTCGAGGAGTATGATTGCTTGCGATAGCTGCAACGAGTGGTATCATTACCCATGTATTGATCTCGAACCTCAATCCAGACGGAAGTCATACTTTAATAGACAAAGTTAATTTTGTATGTGGTCTGAACGGTTGCAATGGCGGAGAAAGGCTTTTTTCGATGTATTCAACGATTCCAAATTCATTAAATAAAGAGCAAACATCAACATTTCCCAATCCACCAAAAGATGAATTATATTATAAGTCTAAGGTAATTGGTTGGATGCAATCAAACCCAAATACTCGTGAAAAACATGTCAATAACCAAAATTCATCAAGCGTCGATCCAACTTGTGATCTTTCCCCCATATTACCGACGACATCACAAGAAACCACATCCTCAATCAAACATTCCGATTACTTTTGTGCAAATGACAAAGGTCCTTGCAAAGTAGGAAATAGGCCTATACCTTGCTCTTCAGAAGCAGTTGATTTGTCTATAGGAGCAAGCAAAAGTGATTTGAAATATTCAATGGATAAACGTGAAACTGAATCGATGCCTGGGACTGGGAGTTTAACAGACGAAATTGATGACATAATTCCTGAAGATGTGAGAACAAATTGTGTGCAAAATGAAGAATATACAGATGAATGTTGTAAATTTTGGACCGTCAAATTACCACCGAAAAAAAAGTCGTCGTTCCGCGTTGATAGGTCAGAGTGGAAGAAGTTAAAGTCCCAGCAATCAAAGAACACATTCCCGAAATCTTGGGTACATACATTCATTAAAGGCATGAACAAAATTCATCCTTACTGTTCATTTCAATTTAGACGTCATTATGTTTCCAATTCCTTTAGACAACGCACCAAATGTGTTTTTCGCGCAAATGGCTATTGTAGCTTTAGTGATTGCAGCGTCAAATTTCAGTTAATCATGGAAAGTGAAATAAATTTAAAAGTTAATGTTACATTTACAAGGAAGGTAAATCATCGAAAAAAATGAAAGGCGAGCAAGATTTGTTAGGAATTCAAAACGAGAGGCGCTAAAAAAAGTTTTAAAATACAAAAAATCAAGACGCGAGCATCTCGACAATCTGAAATTTCTGGATGACAAAGTATTTATGTCAGGTTGTCGTGATAAAGCACCGAATAAGGGAGTACTTTATCAAATTAGCAGTGAGGCCAATAAACTTTCAAATTTATTGGAAAATGAGATAAGGGCTCTAATTACAATTATGACTAGACAACACGATTCAAGTAAACGTATTGCAGGAATTTTAAGACAGGTATCTTTAGGTCCCCCGTATGTAATTCTATATTCCCAAGACAGTGTAAAAATCTACCGTCACATTTCATCAAGGGATATCATTTATTTAAATGCAACTGGTTGAAGCATTCGTAACAATTCAACCTTTTCTGGATAAAAAAAGTATCAATTATACGATCTTGTGATTAGGCATCCAATCATAGGTTCTCCTCCTTTCGTGCTTGCCTCCTTGCTGACCACTGATCATAATTCAGTTCTCATTGGATTCTTTATACAATGTTTCTTGCGCTCCGAACAGATGATTTATGGGCATAACGGGGTTAAACCACCTTTGATGTTAATGATAGATGGCAGCCCGGCACTTTTGCTTGCCTCTCTACAGGCTTTTAATAATGAATCCGTGTTTGATTATTATAGTAGATGTTATAGAATTGTAACTGGGGAATCAAAAGAGGATGATTTCCATAAAACAATTATTCACTGTTGTGCCAGCCACTTCATGAAAAATGCAGCAAAAATTTGTCGAAAACACTACAAATCAAACTTTCGCGATGCCATGTACTGGTTAGGGTTGATCCTACAGTCCCCAAATCTAAAAGAAATTGATGACATTGTTGAGTCCATAACAATAATTTGTTACCAACTCTGATTTTTCAACCGATCTTGTTAAAAGACACTACCACAAACTAAAAGGTAAAATTGAAAGGATCGAAGATGATGAAATCGAACAAAATTTGTTTGAAGATGAGGAGAAAGATCAAACTGCAGATGATTTAATTCAAAGCACGTCCCATGATGACACTAAAATAGATAAAGATTTGGATATATCCCAGTGGCGGATCTACGGGGGGGGTTTGGGGGTTTAAACCCCCCCCCCCCCTTGGGCTGAGAAAAAAATAAAAAATAACCAGTGTCGGGTGTAGAAAATTCGGCACGCTGAGGTGTGTAGGCCAATCACCTCAGGTAAACCCCCCCCCCCCCCCCCCCTTAGTAAAAACCTAAGATCCGCCCCTGTATCCCAAGATGAATACGTGAAAAGAGCACCCAAATCACCATTTAAGCTGCACTTTCAGCGGGTGGCAGATGATGCAAAATTGATAATAAAACGACAATTAATGAAAATCAAACATCCTTCCAAATTCAATACGAATGCATATTTGGGTAAAGAATTTATGTCACATTTACTCGAGTATTCCCTTCCAAGTATCGCGAATTGGTCGGCGTTGCTACTACATGACACTGGCAGACATGGTAGTTCAATATCTTACCAGAAACAATCACATCTATACAACAAGCTCAAATCGTCCAAATTACAAAATATAACTACAAACAACAGAACCCAAGGCATCATCGAAAAATAAATGCAAGAGGTGAAAAGATCCAAACTAATTTATAATAGATGTAGGAAGCTAGTTGATTTTGTTGAAATCTATGAAAGGGACATGCTTCCTCTGCAACGAGAATTTTGCGAGGCTTTCTGCTCCGGAAAAAAGAAACCTTTCTCGGAATGTTAAATTGTCAACAGAAAAATGGAAAAAACGGATTAGAACCAGCACCCCAACCAAAAAGGGTGTTTACCTCACACCCCAAGCAATTAAATTAGCATTTAAGGATAAACCAAAACGAAATCGATCTAGAAGAGCACAAGAATTGCCAATCACTGACAAAGACAGCCATCCCTCGCCTCCGAAAAGAATGAAGTGTCCAAACCCAACAGTAGATACCGGTAGAAAACCAAAAACACCGTTTCAAGAAAATCACCAAGCAACAAAACACCTTTCGCGGGGCATTCAAAACAATGGGGTATCTTGCTGGTGGATTTCAACTAAACAAGCATTGAAGCCTTTTATTATATCTTCAAAGTTAACTGTAACCAAATTCCAAGGAAGTGGCATTTATCTTTGGCGGCAGCTTTTTCAACTTTTCCAAAGTTTAATTTCAGAGCAACAAAATGCAATCCCCTTCACTACCGTTAAGACAATAATAGAAGAGTGTTCACTTCAAATGGGCATTAACTGCAAACAGCAACAAGATGCAGCGGAGTTTTATTTACAGATTATGGTGCCGTTTTTTAAAGGTTCCTGCTTGACAAATGAAATAGAAATTGCCAAAAGCGTTATGTGCCTTGATTGTAACGAAAGCATAGTTGTTGAAAATTCCATCATGAGTACCTTGTCTATTGCCGTTCAGGGAAGGAGTATAGAACAGTGTTTGCGGGGATACTTTACAGATGAAATTGTCAGTGGGGGTGAGTGCAATTACTGTGGAGAAAAGCAGCCAAAAAAACTAATCACTTCTCGTATTCTAAACTCCCCCTCAATATTAGTATTACAATTATTGCGATTTAGAGCTTACGGAGGACAAGGGAAAAAACTAACAGCAGAAGTCACTCCCAACATCATAGTAGACTTAACAAAGTATTGCACAAACAACACTCCCTCACTATACCGACTGCGGTCTGTTATTTCACACGAGGGTGGTTCGTTAAACAGCGGGCATTACAGAACGTTTGTGTACGACACAGACGACAAAACGTTCACAATATTCAATGACGAAAACGTGCAAGAATCAAATATACAGAATTTTGTTAGAGAAACGTCACAATCCGGCTACTTATTTTTCTACGAAAAAATTAGTCAATCTGTCAATATAGAAGATGTATGTCTTTCGGATACATCTTTTCAGCAGTCTCTCCGTGTAACTGATGAAGATAAAGAATTTATACGTCTTCTTTGGGCATCTTTCGATGAGAATAAGTTAGACTATGCAGCTGTCCGAGATGACGCAAGCCAAAATTACGTGTCATTCCACGACTTATCAACAATTTGCGGCAACCCAAAATCATCAGTTTTAAAGCGACTGAAAAATATATATCCAATGTATCAGCCTGGGTGGTTAAGTGAAGTTATAGTTAATTTTTACATCGGTCAATTATGTGAAATTTCGAATCAAAAGTGCAATCAGAGGAAATTTGGAGTAGCTCATTGCAGAGATACATTCAAAATTCTAAACAATCAGCAAACACCAGAAACATTCCAGGATATTTCAAAAAAATGCTTCATCGACAACAAGGTATGTGATTGTATTTTTTTTCCCTTACTAGAAAACAGGCATTTCACTCTGTACGTGATGGACAACGTAAGCAGCAATTTCACGTGCTACGACTCTTTAAGTTGCAGCAGGGACAACCGACCAAAAATGATTAGACATGGAACTGACTTTTTTCAGTTCTTTCGCAATGGCAAAATAAACAGATACTGGAGTGAAATGCCTGGAGTCTTCCATGACAGCCAATCAGTTCAAATTAAACAAGCAAAGTGCTCTCAGCAGAAAGACGCATCCAGTTGTGGAGTATTCTGCTGTCTCTATGCAGAAATTATATGTCTCAGTGATCGTAAAATGAAGGATATTCCGGATGCCTCTAGAATATACATCACGCTGCAAATACTAAAAAGATCTCGCATATTAGATCCAAACCTGCAAAAGGTATTTGATGAAGCTTATAATAATGAATAAAAAAGCAGTATTATGTGCATTGCCTTAAAGTATTTTCAACATCGACAATCAAAAGAAGTACGAATTTGACAACTTGTATCATTTCACTTTAAAACAGCAAGGCTAGACATAATGTGTAGGAAAGATCCCTTTTTGGATTTTACGGTCGTATACTTTTTGACTACCTATGATGGGTTCTTAATGCATATATTTTGGGAAATGAATCATGAAACTTTAAAAAAAAGTTCGGACATATTTAAAAGCTAAGTATCAGGTATAGTGCATGTTTTCCCGGCAAAATTGTTCACATTTCTTATCATTTTCGTTATCAGCCGTTCAATTTCGCCCGATTTATTAATTCGTAACATTCTTAAAGTAAATTTTTGGTATCTTTTGAGGGCGAACGTCGGTGCACACATGACGTATTACCATGCTGCTTGTCTGTCCTCTACTCTTTGCTGCCATTCTGGGAGGGTTTATCTTGACTTTGAGAAAGGGGGTGGGAGTGGGGGAGGTGCTTATACGGATAGAAGACGTCGGATATGATGACGCTGACAGATACTCCTGGTTTAGACGAAATTGAATGAACAAAGCAGAACTTTTACAGTTTTTTTCTCGATCGTTTTTACCGCGGAAACTACAACTAAATTGATAATAATCCGAAGCCAAATCGCACCCTTCAAAGCTTTGCGTGTCTGGTGTGGAACTTAAAGTATTATTTTGTACAATTACAGTACACTATCAAATTGTTGCATCTTATTAAACGTAAGCAATGTACTTTCGTATGGTTTTTATCCGAATGCATTTTTATCCAAACTAAGGGCATATTGTGTTTTCATATTGAAAGAAAGCAACGGTCTACTGGAGTCATTCGCATGGCACCCGCATTACAGTTTTTCTTAATCGCGTTATAAAAACCTCGCACACTGTTCATCAAAAACATAACCCGATTCCTATAAACACTTCGTATGTTAACTTCAACTAAAAATACTGATGGCAGAATGAAATATTGTATTCAAATATCAAGAAACTTTTTTAAAAAGCTAAAACCACCGTCAAATCGCGCACAGACTATCAACAAATCAATAACGTCTATTGACAAACATATTAAAACAGAAGAAACGATGACAACATACACATTTCAAATTTGTGTGTTCGCTTTTTTAAAATGCAATATCTCCATTAAATTTTGTCTCCCCCCACCCCCCAAAAAAGAGAAAAAAGGCAAATAATGCAAACAACAAGTTTCATGTTTTAAGAAAATGCGTCCGAAAAAGGAAAGTAATAGTTTTCATATTGTTTAATGCATGATCAAGGCGATCCTCTTGTCAGGCAGGCCACATCTGCTCGTTGACGTTGCGTTGCGGTCATTTATGGGCTCCGTGCACAACTACCCCCTCAGCGTAAAAAAAAGTGCGAGTTTGGGGGGTCAATATCGACGCCATCTTACCTGACTTCAATTTGAGTGTCTGGTTCCAGCTATGATATTCTTATTGAAAACGCAATTATCGAGAGTCGGCAAACAGACAAAGCAATCCCACTGGTATACGAGTATCAAATGAACGAGGAGCGCAGTGCGTAATACCAGTGACGTACTGCCCATGGAAGTGCGGTTGCTATTTGGACAGCGCCCTCTTTTGGTGGCGCACGGAGCCCATATCCTGTCCCATATTACTTTTGATGAATGATTGATTTCTTAAGTCTTTTGTATCAGTGCGTGTGCTATGAGAATGATTCAAGTAGACCGTTGTTTTCTGTCAATTTTAACACAATATGCCCCTAGTTCGGAAAAATATGCATTCAGATAAAAACCGCGTGAAATGTACATTGCTTACGTTTATTGAGATGCAATAATTTGCTCTGTGCCGAAGTTTGTGCGAATACAACAAGAATACTTATTGTTCCGCTCTGATGAACGTCACTTTAGTTGCAGTTCTCGTGTGAAAGTAATTGAGAAAAACTGTAATACAAAGGACTTCAGAAATAAACCATTCATCAAAAGTAATATAGAGTAGGATATATAAAGGACCGCGACATGTGGCTTGACAGAAATAATCGCCTTGATCATGCTTAAAACAATATTGAAACTATTACTTTACATTTTAGGACGCATTTGCCTAATAAATGACACTTTTTGTTGTAATTTGTTGCAGTTTCTAATTTTCTTCTTTTGTTTCATTGGGAAGGGGGGTGGGGGCGGAACGAGGTTGAATGCAGATATTGAATTACAGTTTTTCCCAATCGCTGTAACACAACTGCAACTAAATTGACGATAATCAGAAGTGAAATCACACCAGCAACTGGCTGCATCCCACCAAACGTTAGCAATCTACACTTCACAAGGTTTTTATGTGAATGCATATTTTTCCCAACTAGGGGCATATTGTGTTAAAATTGACAGAAAACAACAGTCTACTTGAATCATTCTCATAGTACACGCACTAATACAAAGGACTTAAGAAATAAATCATTTATCAAAAGTAATATGGGACAGGATATGGGCTCCGTGCGCCACCAAAAGAGGATGCTTTCCACATAGCAACCGCACTTCCATGGGGAGTGCGTTGCTCGTATTACGCACTGCGCTCCTCGTTCATTTATTTTGATACTCGTATACCAGTGGGATTGCTTTGTCTGTTTGCCGACTCTCGATAATTGCTTTTTCAAAAAGAAAATCATAGCTGGAACCAGACACTTAAATTGAAGTCAGGTAAGATGGCGTCGATATTGACCCCCCAACTCGGAATAAAGGACCGCAACGTCAACGAGCAGATGTGGCCTGCCTGACAAGAGGATCGCCTTCATCATGCATCAAACAATTATGAAACTATTACTTTCCTTTTTCGGACGCATTTGCCTAAAAAATGAAACTTGCTGTTTGCATTATTTGCCGGTTTTTTTTTGGGGGGGGGGGGGGGGGGGGTAGGAAGGATGTTGAAGGTAGATATTGAATTTAAGAAAAGCGAACACATAATTTGCGCAAAGTCTGCGCGATTTGGTATGAGCTTTTTAAAATAGTTTCTTAATATTTGAATACAATTTTTCATTCTGGCATCAGTATTTGTCGTTTAAGTAAGCATATTTTATTTGCTGAACAGTGTACGAGGTTGCGGCAACCGTGTTAAAGCAATTGAGAAAAACTGTAAAATAAAGAGAACACATAATTTTGAAATGTGTATGCTGTCATAATTTATTCTGTTCCACTAGGTTTGTCAACAAATGTTAGTAATCTGTTGCGATTTGACGGTGTATGAGCTTTTTTTAAAAGTTGATATTCGAATGGAATCAGTATTTGTAGTTTAAGTTAGCATACGGTGTGTTTTATGAATCGGGTTATTTGCTTTGATGAACATACGAGGTTGCGGCAACCGTCTTAAATCGATTTAGAAAAACTGTAATTTAGAGGAATCTTTTTATATAGAAAAAAGGGAAGCTCAAACACGATAGAATGCTCGGATAGTCAAATTGAATGATTCTTTTCGATTGTTAAATAAGGATCTGCTCTATCTTTCAATTGCAATCGAAATTGAATTAGTCAGGCGTTAAAATAAATAAAAATTAAAACAATGTTGAAAATGGCCGGGAAAAAACTATATTCAAAGGTAAGTAAAACTCCGAGAAATTATTCATTGATGGAAATTACTTTACAGACGACGAGATTTTTTTTTTTATTAAAAAAGGTTGTTAAACCTATACACAACTGGTAACTTGACCATTATGTGGTAAAGGAGGTCAAGATACGTTTACCGTAGGCCCTACTACAACTAGTCGCGCAGGTCCGACAAATGAAAGTATGACCCATGTAACAAGCATACAACCCCTATTAACAAATTGCTCTTTTAAAAAATTCTTCAGTCCTTTTGCTGGACAAACATGTAAACCTATCTTAAAAGACTTGAAAAAATCATAAAGAAGAAAGACGTTGCTAAAGCGCATGGCGAATCTTTGCCATTTTATCAGTTCATAGGCTCACCAGATCCCAGGCATCATTCTTTTACAGATACAGAGACAGACACAATTCATCACCGTTTTCACGAATTTTAGCTTTTGGACTTTACATTACAATCACCCATTTGGCCCTGCTCAAAGAAGCATAATCTCCCTTATGTTCAATATAACATCAGTGACTGGCCTCTCCATAATTACAATATTCGTTTTTACAAAGAGACGCGCACTTGCTATGCACAAAAACACATTGATCGAAAGAGCTATAATAGGCGACGTCTACATATTAAAGGGACACATTGCTTTGGATTTTGAGATTTGGGCTATAACACTGAAATGTATATGTTTGGGAAGCTTTTTTTAAAGTCTAATATAAAGATTCACATAACTATCCCTTTAAATTGCGTGGTTTTTTGTTTAATTTCGTGCCAAATAACGGTCCGCCATTTTGTAGAACCAAATTTTTGACTCCACAAAATGGCGGACTGTGTTTACCAGTCGTATTTCCAGTCGCAGCTGGTTGAAGTACGTTCTGTTGATCCATTTTGATGTACTGTGGCACGGCGCGCAGCACTGGCGATATGTGTCGCGAGGTAGAGAATGGTACATCTGATAGGTTTACAAGGCCACTGGCTGCGGCGCCAGCCTAAAGACTCTTACAGCGTATTTTGCGCAGTATTTAGACGGTGGTATTTACTAATGGGAATAAGTCTATGTTTCGCGGGTCAGATATCAGGGGTCAGAGGCAATTTTTTTGTTTTGTAATCACTACTCACTAATTACAACACATTATACGTGTTTTTTTGCATGAAAAACTCGTAGAAAAGATAAGGAACATTTCCAAACAGCAACATATTATGATATTTGAAGGCAATGTGTCCCTTTAAACATACATGCAGCTCGATCAATCGACGTTTTTAGCAACGTCTCCAGGCTGTATAAGCACGTAGCGTTGTTCTTCTTGTATTCTTGTGCAATGTTCATCACGTGACAGTTTTCCTTGACGAAACTCTCATACAAACATACAAGTGTGTATTTACCTGCAATCGCGGACCAGTGCTCTTGCCCATCTTCTGTTTGTACTTTCACTTTTTCGAAAGGCATTTCATAGGATTTGTACACGATTTTCAATCGTGGACGTTCGGTCAATCGTGGACCCATTGTCTAAGCCATATTACACCCTTTTATCCCAAGTTCGGTATTTACAAACGCAACGCATACAAGTGCATGTGTAAACATCTGCAATCGGGGACCTCATTGTCCTCATATGGTTTATACTTCAAATTTTTGGGAAGGCCCCTCATTGGTTTTGTACACGATTTTCAAGCAGGGACCTTTCTCAATCGGGGACCCTGTTGTCATGTTGTGAAGGGTACCCTATTGAATGCAAAAACAAACTCACACACAAAGTGTATGAGAACGTAGTCTTTATACACGCTCTTAAGGGATTCTAATAATATGTAACATGTTCTGGGTCAATGTTTATTGCTTCGGTCGCATATGTTCCCTGCAATACAGTCCTCTGAATACGATATCTCCACGGATACAAATACGGTAACTGAAACAGTTACAAATTTCTGTTAATAATGTCTATTAACCTGATTTCCGCACAACACATTTGATTTGACGGTCTAATAAGTTACATGTAGATCTACACCAATAAAAGCCTATTTTGGCTTATTTCTGCAAATTTTACAAGTCACCAACGACGCGGCTCCTGCACGAATTCGTGTTTGTTATTGAAACCCAATAAACGCAAATGATAACAACCACTTTACAGTCCAATAACTGACAACAACAGAGAAACAAATTAGGAATCCAGCCATTATTTATTGTGCAAGCAACAATGACTTCATTGACGAAATTGCTTAATTTCGTCAATGAAGTCATTGTGCAAGCAACAATTACTTCATTGACGAAATTAAGCAATTCAGAAGAAACAATACATGTACTATGTATACGTGAAGAGAACGGCCATCGCCTCTAATGATGTTGTACTCGGTGATGAGGGGGTTTGCGCGATACCAGCAGGGGCGGATCTAGGTTTTACCCAAGGGGGGGGGGGGGGGGGGGGGGGGTGTTTACCTGAGGTGATTGGCCTACACACCCCAGCGACACCCGACACTGGTTATTTTTATTTTTTTTCTCAGCCCAAGGGGGGGGGGGGGGGTTTAAACCCCCAACCCCCCCCCCCCCCCCCCCCCGTAGATCCGCCACTGACCAGTGTGATACCGGTACGATGATTTCTGAGTCAATTTTTGGCACGGTACAATTTAATAATGTAAAAATAAAATCAATCGCTGAAAGAATTTGTAACACTTTCTTCCACAAAAATTTCAACAGTGTATTCCTTGACAAGTTTATTTAAAGTCTTCTGTAAAAGCTTTACATGGTATTGTACGATATTTTATTAACCCTAACTCCATAGTGTGTGCACAATTTCCTAGGATTATGCCCCCAAATTTGTTGCACTGTCGGAAAGGAGGGTCAAGTTTTGGTTTATTAAAAAGAAATATCAAACTAAAATTAATGTTAATGTAATTTTCCGATGGTTTATTAAATCACGGTGTAGTGTATGTTGTAAAGCGAAATGTCATATTGCAGCATGAGAGCTGTATTTTAAAAATTATTAACATTTTAAATTCAGAAGGGAAAGGTGAAATTTAAATTGGGGGGGGGGGGGGGGGGGTTGTGTAACAATAAAAACAAACTGAAAACCAAGATTTTGAGACTTATACGGTTGAGGAGGGCAAAGCGTATAGCACCAAAAGTATATCGGTGCGCTTTATAAATACACATTATTATTATTATTATTATTAATATTAAAATAACATTTAAATTCGGCCTTGAAAATAATTTTTTTTTGGAAAGTGCATGTCATAGTGTCCACATTCAGGTTTGTAGTAGCATAACAAAATATATTTTTATTCAGAAGGTACATAGTGGTTCTTGGGGAAAAGATGTTATTTGGTTATTATTCACACATTGTTTATTAATCTAAAGCATGACCAACGGAAAAAGGTACTAAAGGAGAAGTCGTGATAGCGACGAGGAGATCATGAATTTAACTGATGTTTCAAGCATATCGACAAAGCTTGTCTCTACAAAGTTTATGTTGAGGTACGTAATGCCTGGTACATTGTATTAGCACCTGCCTGGGTTGTAATTGAGTAACTTCGGACGTAGTAAGGTCAAAATTATAAAGGCTTTTCTTGCAGTCATTTTCATACCTTGTTGGTGATATGCACTGGATGAATATGGTCCATGTCTTGTGACTTGACTGGCACTACCTGCTGCATTGCCTGACGTTTTTAGTTTCGTTTTAATTGCAGTTATTAGGTAATGAGATATTCAAGATAAAAATATTATTAAACGAGGAATGAAAGGTAAATCGCCGTTGGACAACAAGACATGGCTGGCAAATATTGTAAACCACAGGTGTAAATAATATTATTACATATTTATTAATATTTCTCAGTATTGATTTGTTTTTGTAAAATAATTTTTCTTTGGACTGAGAGATTTGTGGCATTCGTCGTTTTATCGAGGACGTCTAAATGTTTTGGTACATTGACAGTTATGGCTGAATGGAAACAAAATGACATGAGAGATAAGTATAGATAATTCATTATGTCACACCTAAGCGGTAACATTATTTTAAATGACTTTGGTAAAATCATATTTTAAACGCTGTTTTCACTTTAACAATAATGTACATGAGTGTAATAAATCCTTCATAGAAATTCAATGAATACAATGTTCAGTGTTTCTTCATAATCCGTCTATTTATAAGTGTATAACATTTTGCGTTGTTCAAAACTTACAAACACGGTTTTACAGTGTAGTAGTAGTTTGAAGCATCCTGTGAATTCTGAACACAATGCTATGTCGTAAATTTCAATAAAAGTTGACTTTTTAATAAATTTCAAACGATTGTCAGCAAATTTTTGTTACAAAATTATTAGTGTTTAATAGTACTAACCCTATTTAATACCAAACTTCGTCTGAAGTAGATCTGAGAACCAGAAAGCAAGAACATGTTTCTTCTTTTTTTCAATCACTGACATTTTTGGTAGGGGGTTTCAAAATTAAACACATTTTCTGTTAACGAAGTCCAATTAACAATAGTTTGATAACGTCATCCTAATATATACCGTGCGGCAATTTTAAGTTGGGTAATAGCGTATATAAGGCGATCGAAGCTCGCAATACGTACGCGAGCAGGAAGTTGAGGCAGAGCTTTCGAAAAATGAAGTGTGCACAGTTGTGTAATCATTCAGAAAATTTCTTTAAAATGTCTACTTTGATGAATATGAGGGGGAGATTTTCTTTTTAAAGGCGTCTTTAAAGTCTGTACACAAAGTATATGGGGAAAAGATGCCACTTTCAGTTGGTGAGGCTGGGTATTTTTAGTTGACCGATTTAGCCTTATCCCAAATTAAGTGTGCCCAGAGGGATGATCTTTCAGATCATGCAATAACAATTTCCACTTTGATGAATCTGTGGGGGATATTTTGTTTAAAAGGCGTCTTTAAAGTATGTGCACAAAGTATATGGGAAAAGATGCCATTTTTCTGTTGGTGAGGCTGGGTATTTGTAGTGCACCGATTTAGCCTTATCCCAAATTAAGTGTGCCCAGAGGGATGATCTTTCAGATCATGCAATAAAAATGTCCACTTTGATGAATCTGTGGGGGAGATTTTGTTTTAAAGGCGTCTTTAAATTGCCGCCTGTTCTCTCTACACAAACTATAAATAATTGAACGTGTTTGGTGAGCACATTACGTCAAAATCATCTTTTTGTTGAATTTCAATAGCCTTTATAATATATGTTAAAATCGTGTTCGAGAAAAATTCGCTTTTCTGGGTTTATTTCTGGAAATTCGTTCAATTATTCTCAAAAATACTTCGGCAAGCGCAAACGCGAACACGTTTTGGATCTCCCTTTGATGCATGTGTTTTAGATTTTAGGAGTTCGAGGCTGAGTTCGAGGCTGAGTTCGAGGCTGGAAATCGGGCCCAGTTCGCGGCTAGCTTTGGACAGGTGTATGAGGGCGCCCTTCCCCATGAGCAACTACTTCCTGTTTCACTTTTTCAGCGGAGTGTCGGATCTTTCCCGATCCCTTCTATCTGATTCTAATTCTACGCGTACGATCGCCCCCACACGTTTTCACAAAGGTCATAATACGCACCCCAGAATGCGGTACGTTTCCTTCACAAAAATCTGTAAAGCGCATCAGACGTTTGCAGCGTTCGCGTAGTGGGCGGTAGTGGTGTGTACGCGTGAAATTTCCCTTTTATCACGCATGCAGATTGTAAATTTGTAGGTAGTATAGAACTTAGAAGTACTAGTAATAGTATTATTACATTTTTCGTGGGCCGGCTGACTCAATGACTTATTAATTTACGACCGTGAAAATTGTTTGTCATGATGTGACACTGGCTTTTACAATGAGACCTAGGCTTGGCTAGAGATTGACTGAGGATTTTGTGATCAGGACTGACAGAGAGTGTCTACCGATGGCGGACGAAACGTCAATTGAAGATGGTAAGTATGCATTTTGGTCAGACCATATGTGACCCGCTCTGCAAAAAGGACACTTATGTTGCAAAATTTGAAAGTAGTGTTTTATATATAGCTGGAAAGGCAATTTTATAAGCTTTCATATGGTATATGTCTGAGGTCTCTAGCATTTTGCAATCACGAGATATTTTGAAATTTGCATGTTTGTTTTCAGGAATTTCTTGAAATGACTTAAGGAGAAAGAAGCCATTTAAAGAAACAAAAAGTAAAGCAATAGATGGAAGCACTCGACAAAAACACATTGTTTTTCCAACTTTACTCACTGAAATCAAAGATTTTGGTTATGAAATAGAATAATATAGGTATCAAAGATGCAAAAAATTCCCTCCCTTCAAAATCACTTGTTTGAAGAATTGTTCACCCTCTTCACATTGAACGGCCCATAACTCGTAAAAGCATACAGCGACTTATGTGCCCTTTTTGCAGAGCGGGTCACATATGGTCAGACTATACGATTGTCGAAATGCCACGCTCCATCCCATTGGATTTCCACTCCACAGGGAATCGTGCGGTAATAAGCCAGTTCGGTATTCCAACTGCGCATGTACACAAGATTCGACGATGTTTCTCTTGCGTCTTGGGAAAAATGTGGCAGATAAATGCACACAAGGCCTAGCCCTAGGCCTAGACCATATCGCAAATACTGCCTGGTTGAGACATCACAATGGTCACAAGTGTGGGATGGAAATGGGAGCCAAATTTTTTGAGCGTTTTCCTCCCACAATTCCTTGTATTGTAATCATTGTGACGTCTCAACCAGGCGGTATTTGCGATGAGGTCTATGGAGGACGTGGTAACCGATTCTGCATTTTGTGCTGTGCAATTTTTCGTGCAATCGAAAAGGCGATGGAAACAAAAGTTTGGAAACACAAGACACCTGAAAACACTTTGATGTCCAAACATTTTTTTTTTTAAATGTGACTTCAGAACACGACGATCTCTTTCAATTTGCTGAAACCCGCTATGCTTTTGCACGCATACTTGATCGGCGAGTATCAAATATTTGAATATTCGGTCAAGCCTAACGTTAGTCTTTAATTATCGAATACTAAATAATTCGAAAATGAACAGCCCTAATATTATCATACCTGATACCTGAATACCTTGGGTCATGATGTGACATTTATCCATATTAGTCCAATAAGACTTGACGAGGACCCTGACATTTTGGTTAACAGGCAAATTTTAGTGGCAATGTATTTATTGGGACTCTACATGTAGCTACATCAATCAACCTTGGGGAAATATGTCAATTAATTTTATTGAAAAATAGAAGGGATGCACAATTTATATTGAAAGGCATGAATTTCCGACACCTAAGCTACACATAAATCATATTACCCTTTGAAAGATTGGGAAGGGGTCCTTGCAAATGTTCAAGTTAATTTAATACAAAATGGAATTATGGGTTATTCCATAAATTATGGGTTATTCCATAAATTAGGGTACCAACTTGCGACATTTTGACCCAAAATGGAAAAATTCATTGAGAGCGGATTCATTAATAATTTTCACTATAACTTAAAGATATTGATATTCCTCATTAATTGTAGCCAAAATCAGACATTTTTTACTCCAGTATGTTAAAATATATCAAAACCCATTCACGGTTTCAAGTGTAAAGGGGACACCAAATTAGTTTTCTGCTATTTTTGTGATAATTCATGCTCAATGTGGTGTGTTTATTTTAAAATGTATTTTTTGTCTAACCCAGGATAAAACATCAAGGTTTATTGTGAAAATAACTTGATTAGGCTAAAAATAACAATTCGTTGCATGATTGCGTATTCGGGACAACATTTTGTTTTCCCATTTGCACATGAAACTTGGTAAATGGCCCAAAATAAACAATTTCCAAGCATGCAATCTTTGTTATGATTTCACACTTATCAAGTGGGGGATGATGTAATTAATGGTGATAGATTCGGATTTGCCAGTGAACCCCATTATCTTTATATTTCTCAGAAACATTACACAAATTTCACGTGTAAAAGGGACACCAAAAACGTGGGTCTTGTTTACACATGAAACATTTGGGCTAACACACTGTCAATCTCGGTCAACTAGTTATTAAATCATTTAAATATGGTGCCATTCTTTAGCAGTATTACTATTAACATGCTTTAACATAATTAAGGGCAATTTTTCATACAATGCATTTCAACAGCATTTTTAAAATGTCGCAGCGTTGGTGTCCCTTTTACACGTGAAAACGTGAACTATTTAGGACACCATACTGTCAGGAAATTAGTCAGATGTTTCATCCTTTGCTACCAGATATTTAGGTACAAGTACTATAATTTGAGAAACTAAAATCATTTGTATATTTCACTGTTGGTAATACAAGGGAAACAAATATCACAATGTAAAGAGGGACACCAAAAGTCATTGGCCCCCACATTTATGGAATCACCAATATGCGAAAACTTAATGAAGATTATGACCAAAATTATCATGAGAAAAGAGTATTTTCAGGACGTCGTCGTCATTGCATAATCATTGTCATCATCATCATTATCAAAGTACCAAACGGCTTCTGCCCTCAAAACTCTTCAAGATTTTCGGGAAGAGATCACCCTAATACATGTGTTGAACAATTTATTTTAGTTACCATTTTAGAGTGGTGTAATGGTGTGGGGGCATTGTGTTACGCATCCCTCCCTCGGTCATTTCATGTGACATCCATCTTTGGGTGTGAGGTTCTTTGAGAAAGTTTTTAATCATGTAAGTAAATATTTTAACAAAAATATTATACAAAAGTGTGTTATTTTGATGTAAAATAGACGTAACATGGACACCGTGTCCAACTTTTCCATTTTTGTGTTTTTTCAACACTTTAACAAATTAATATGGGTAATTCATTATATGTACACTAATAAAGGACACACTTTGCAACAATGAAACACCTTTTTTATGATAGTCCAAATATTGCAGAGGTACAAATGTAGCAAGAATTTGAAGAATCTGTGCAGATGTAACATGGACACCATGATTGATACACCATGACCATATTTCTGCTCAGCTGTTGTGCTGCATTTGGATATTGAAAAAATTACCATAACAAATGTTTATTGTGTTGCTGTTTGTGTCTTGTAATTAGTATACAGAGTGAGTTTGCATTTTATTTACATAAGTGTTGAAAATTTTTACAAAAGGAAATGTGCATTTTCATGTCACACCATGTCCGTACTAAATGTTACATACGTCTAGACTGCCTTAATTTTTCGTCATTAAATAAATAATTATGCAACTTACTATGTACTAACTACAAGAAAACACTTTATGGTTGCCAGTTTCCAAATGCTCAGAAACAACAAGAACAAAAAAAAACATGCATATGTGGACGTAAGAGTGGACACAGTACTAGTGTACACAGTACTAGTGTCCATGTTACGTCCAAACTGTCTCTGCTATATTTGGACACTGATGATGGGTATGAGGTTCGACATTGTACATTGTGTACATGTACAGTAGGTACAGGCATGCTACATGTACAGTGTATCATGTGATTCAACAATATAAAATCTATGGAAAATTGCATGAACAATAGAGGTGTGCATTTATGGGTAATGGGAATCATCAGGTACCCGATTGAAAACAAAACACAAGTACATTTTGTACCTGTGCTGTTAGTGTTAAAGAAAGTCAATCCCAAAATTTAAATATTGTTCGCAAAGGTCTGCAAGATAACCTCTTGGGTAACTTGACTGGAAAGTATACTGAATCTGCCGAAATCCACCTATTTTGTCATGCACAAAAAGTTGGTCATGGTGACTGCTCAATATGGAGGCATCCTGAATCTATCAAAATCCTGCAGTACCATTAGGCTTACAATCCTCAATCCATCAAAATCCACCAGTTTTAAATATGGAGGTACATGTATCCTCCAAAACAGGGGTATGGATTTTGATGGATTCAGGTAGGTTAGGGTTAATCATTCATTTTGAAAAATCCAACAAATGACATTCACAAATATTTACATGTACGTTAATTTGGTTACAGGTACTTGATTCCATAATATGTAACCGGTTCCTGACAGTGGTTGGGTACTCCAGTACATGTACCTGGTTCAGATGCACAGCCCTAATAACATGCCTAACGACCAACCACAGGATCCCGGCTTTACCCCAGGTTTTCTATTTTGTAATATTTTGTAATATTTGCTTGTGTGGTTTCAGATGTCAAGAAAAAAGTCTCTTTACGGCCACCTAATCGGCGGCGTCATGAGGAACAGCTGGAACAACGCATGCAAGCCATTCGTTCTCTGGAAGCTGAATTGGTAGGTACACGTAATATTTAAGCTAAAGACCAGACTACTATTAACCTTATCAGCTGAAAAACAGGTCAACTCGCCGCTCCTCTAAGCAAATTGAACAACATTTCCACATTGCAAATATGAGCCACTAGATACAGTTCACCTGTGAAATTCAGAGTCCTAATTCTAAACGGCAATAGAATTATGGCCTTCCAAACTCTATGTGAGGTGTTTTCTACTCGGGCTGTTCGATATCCATTTATTTTGATATCGAAATATCGGCAAACAAATATCGCGATATTCGATATTATCGTGATGACGTCACTTTTTCCTTACCGGAAGAACGGAGGAATAAAAAAATAATACATGACGAAAGTCACCACGGCATCATGAGATCGGGGCCACCGGGATTGGGCCCGCCGGGATTGGGCCCGCCGGGATTGAGCTCGCCAGGATTGAGCTCGGATCCGCTAAAATTTAATATCTGGGCGGCAACCAAGATCGCGAATCGGGCCGGGGCTGGCAAGATCGATCGGGGGGCCGGGTTAACAAGGCTTCACTCGTTGAGTAGTTAAACCTTTAGTTGGCTTCTTTACGGCACTTCAGAAAGACTAGCGTTTGTTTCTATTTCCGCATTGTTGATTAGTAACAGCTGATAATTAATACCATGTATGTCTTGTGTACACGTACACATGCGCCGCACGTGTTTTAGTCTTTTCTCAAGATGAAGTTTGCTACGCGTTAGCTGCATGTACTGGGAAAGACAGTGGTATTTAGTGCGGTTGCATGCTTGCACTTGACCAAGGCTACGCTGTAGCAACAAAGCAACGCACACTTGCAGATATGCGCTATAGGGGTTGGCCTTATTGAAACAACTGCCATACCCCAGGTCTTAAAGGAAACGTGCTTCTCAAACTGGCCGGATCACATTTTATTTCATAAATAAATTCATTTATATGTATTAAATGTGAATTAAAAGCCAAACTGGTTTAAGTTAAGTTTTAGTGTGATTATTTGCCGCCCAAAAATTGACCCTCCCCCTTTTTGGAATTTGTTGAGACTCAAATTGAGGGCGATGTTCGTGATGTAGACTGAGGCGCCGAAATTCATGGATCGACTCGATAGTCTGGACCCGTAAATGACGCATGTACATCGTATACACACTAGGTCAACACGTGCAATTTCGTAAGTTGCAACAACTAACATCGAACTTAACCTAATATTTTTCCCTTTTAGCGAAGGCTCCTTGGGGAATGGGCCGTTTAACTGCTTTCGCCTGTACCTTACTCACATCTGGGAACTTTAAGATGGCAGTGGACTTGAGCATATTTTTAATGGTCATCCCATGATTTGAAAATACCAGTATCGAAACACGACGGCTCAAAGTGGTCGCTACATAACGGTGAAAAGCTGCTGGGGCCGGACCACTTCGCTCTTGTCACCTTCACTTTCGCCGTCCAAATTCTCCGATATTTCGCATCAGTTGGAAATAAATAAAGGCTTACTCCATCCTTTGTTGTTTTGCTGCAACCAGCAGCCACACACCTTGTCGGTATGGCCAAAAAACACTATATTTTGCTTAGATTTTGGAAGAAGAATTGTGGAAAATAACTGTTCCCAAATGGAAAATTTGGAAACGGGAATATTCCAACTTTTCCCCTGAACTTGCTCATTGGGGTACAATTTTTGAAAAGTGTGATTTTTGTTTTCAATTTGTATAGCATTTTGCAATGGAGTTTTATGTACATGTACAGAGTGTATCACCAATTTAAATTTCCACTTTTCAGAAATCCCTAGGGAGGCCACAGCAGGGGGATGGGTCATGCGAGGATTCTGAACCTAGAGATGTTCTGTTGGCTGAACAGAAGAAACTAAGGGAGGAGAAGGATGCAAGCATCTCTAAGAGGAAAGCCCTGGACGAGGGCTTGAAGACCATCAATCAACAGATATCCAAGCAGGTACATTGTACATGTCACGCTTGCTCGCTGACCCGAAACCCAAACCTACTTTGTTTTGGTCAGTTCAGATTTGCCATAAATTTAGTCTGGTTCCGAGGGTATGTTTCTTGTGTTTACGATGTTCGGATTGGTTCAGTTAATCCCTTGTGTCCGGCTTTTATTAATGGGAGCTGGTAAGCCAAGAATGGGCTGTGCAGCCATTTGTATTTATAACTCAAACCATAGGCACCACACTGAATAGAGTGGTCCTATTAAAAGCACTTTCAAGTAAAGTTGAAATTTCATGAAAAATACAGATTTTCTGAGCAGAATACTGAATTTTTGCTTTCTGAATACTGAAATGAGTTTGAAAAGGTCGACAGCTCTGGTCAGAAATCAGATGCACTGTTTACAAAGCACATGATGTTTGGTCCTGGTTGGGTAAGTACATTTACCATTTTTACATTGGTTTTTTGGGTTCGGGTCAATTTTCGGACAGTTAATTTGTTGGATAATTAGGTACATATACTAGGTCTGGATCATTCAAGCTCTGACCAGGTATGGATCATTCAAGATGACCAGGTATGGGTCAGGTTTGGTTTCCATCTTTAATTGTTCTGAATTGGTTTGTGCACAGTCAACTTGGCTTGGACGGAATTGCCTTTCAGGAGAACGCGATATACCGGTACAAAAATACCGCAGTATTATTAAAATGTGGGTATTACATTATCGGGAAAAAAACCCAGATAACTAGAGATCAGTAATATTAAGCCGAGAGGATGCAAACAGTCATGACAATATGCCAGCGTGAAGGTTGCTATCAACATTACAAAATCTCATATACTTACAATCTTACCTGTTTGTTTGCAAAAATGTTCATTTTTTCGTCACAGAAACAAAACCCCCCCATAATACATGTATTTACAGAAAATTCCTCCATTTGTGCAAAATGCCAATTATCAGAATGGTACATGTACATTGTACTGTACAAACATGTATGTGATGCAGAATATTACATGTACACGTATGGGTCATTCCATGAAGTTGGGACACAAAGTCCGGTCCATGCCATCTATTTACAGAATTATTTGAACATTTATTCCTGATACATGTACATGTATTTGTCTTAGATGTACATGTATTTGTCTGAGATGTACATGTACATGTAGGACCGGGGCAAGTTTAGTACCATTCAAACATTAGTTTCCTGAGAAATTTGACATTTCATGACTTGGATGTAACATGGACACTGTTTTGTAGCATTGCAAGATTTATTGTACACCTTCTCTGCATACTAATTAATAACTGACCACAAAATGGAACCATAAATATTTTTATAAGGATATTGTAGATAAATTAAAAGGGGTGTTGAAATTGTTTTTACATACATGTAGCAAATGTCAAACAAATCGTTTAAATACCTGTACTAATTCACTTAATGTAAGAACTTACTTAAAAGCTTGTATGGGGTCCGGTCCATTGTGTGTGTTGTACTTTGTGTTCCAATTGTAATTGTCTGCTGTTTGCTCTTATTGCAGAGTGATGCCTTGTCCAAACTGGATGCTGGACTTTCCTTTAAGACAGAGACTGCTGTAGATGAGGCAATCCGTAAACTGGAATATCAACTAGCTACGAGGCATTTTAAACTCAGTGAAGAGAATCGCATCGTCAAGGAGATCGACAGCTTACGACGATCCAAGAAAAAAGTCAAGTAAGTAAGTTTTTGAAGTTGCACATGTCTCTGTGCTTTTGGGGGTACCCTGCAAACTACATTTTCAAACTGAATTGCTAATTTGTTAGCCTTAGATTGGTTATAAGCTTTGCAAAGAGACATTCCAAAAAATAAAAAGAAATTAAATGCTAAATGCAAGATGTGCTATATTAAGTGGGTTTTTTCAGGAAATACATGTACATGTAGTTTTATTCCATACATGTATGTATAATGACCATGTTTGTTCATCAAATTTATAGAATTTGGCCGCTTATTTATTTATTTCAAACACTGCAAATTTCAGTGCCATTTTTCTATGAACAAATTGTGCATATTATGAGTGAATTCAAAATGACACAGAAAAAATATATTAACCTTCCTATACTTTAACTATATCACAGCCTATCAAAAACTCAAAAAACCAACTTGATAGGTTTTTATCTGTACAGCAGCTGGGTCGATTTTGGCCCTGAGAACAGGAGGGTTAAAGAGCAACTCCAATGATTCCTAACTTTTCTTAGGTTTCGATGTAGCTACATGTATGTCAAATAAGACAGATACTTGTCAAGATCCCCATCTTTGACGTCGGTTTTTATGTAAAAAAAATGCATTTTTGTTGCCTTTCTTTCCGCGAGTCTATCCCAGTTTCGTGAAAACGAGCGTGACGTCAAAGCTCATTTACATCTAATAAATATACATTTCTGACGTATTACCGGTGAGCATGCAACAACGCGACACGTACACATGCACATACATGTAACATCGCGTGCAGCTTTCTACGGTACTCCATCCTTTGTTTGCATTTCTCAACAACGCCACCAGCGGCCAATTTGTGGAAAGTTTTCATAAACTCGAAAGAAAATGGTATAAATTTCTCGCAAAATAACACAACATTGAGACGCAAAACAAACATGATTTTGTAATTCATAGTAATTTATTATATATTGAACACAATAACATTTAATTCTAACACTTTTCAAAACCATTGGAGTTGCTCTTTAAACAATGCAGGCCAATTGCCAGCTTGATGGAAGGAAAGTTTACCTTTTGTTGGAGTGGCAGACAGGGTTGACTTTTCGGGGCTCACAAAATTTATGTTTTCAAAATGTACCCAATGCTTTGTTTCTTCTGTGACAAATTATAATGCATCGTGGTGTAAATATGAAACTACATGTACACACAGCTCCAAGAAGTTAGGATTTCAACAATACTGCAATAGTCGACCAGTACGGCTATCCAGACCAACAAATGTATATTGCCTTAGCTTGGAAAAGGGGGTGGGTGTTGCCCCTGGCCCTGACATGTTCAAATAATAACTATAAACTGTCTTGTTTCACAGAGAGTATTTGCAGCAGAAACAGCAGATTGATGTCCAGAGAGCCAAAAAGAAAACCATGAAAGATGAGAGAGATGTGAGTATACCCAGTGCAGGGCAAACCACAGCAGGCATCATCGGATCAGGAACTTTATTAGAGGGGAAGGCAATTATATTTTTGGCAATTTGAAAATCGGTTGTATGTGGCCATTTCAAAGGACATCAAGCATGTCAAGGCAAGACCAGGGACGTTGGAGGCAACTACATGTACGTGTACCTGCAGTACCCTGGCCTCAAATTTAACGGCGGCCACGACAGCCAGTGCCGTGGTGCCCTTCACAACATCGCACTTTTCACGGCCATTTTTGCCGTGCCCTTTCCCAACTGGCCGTAGTACCCTCGTTGCCGGCCCACGCGTACCTGTACCCACCCGTGCCTTGCCGCGCTGACGGGCTGGGCCGGCTGTAGTCGGGCAACGGTGCACGCGGAACGGTACCGGTATGTAGGCCCTACTACATGTGTATACGGCTGCTGCAGCATGCCTACGACACGAAGCTTGATATAGACTTGTTTTGATCCCTCCATCAGCACTTTAATTTTGAATGCAGGGGGCAGAAGCTAGAAGTGTGGCCTCTGTGCCTTTAAACAAAAATGGCATTGCCATTGGTGCCCTTTGCTTTGGCCTTGGTGCCCTGCCAAATTTTTCATTATCGAAGGCAAAATGGCTGTGCCCTAGAAAATCTTAAATTTAAGGCCTGACACTATGAACATCTAACAAAAGAAAAACGGCGCACTAACAATGAACATCTATTGTTACTTGGCACTAAATCCATTGTTAATTGTTCACAGTGTGAGTACCTACATGTACATGTGATGTACATTGTGCGAGGAGTTCCTGCCCTGCATTTTTAGGCTGGATTTTGCCTCCAAGTCATAGTTACAGTACATTGCAGAGTTGTTGACTCAAGTCAGTGACTTGGACTCGAGTATGACTCGAGTCGCAAGTATGACTCGAGTCGCAATTTTTTTGACTTGCAACTTGACTTGTCTTGCCAAAAAACGACTTGCGACTTGACTTGAAAAAAATAGACTTACCAACATTTTCTAAAACAGGTTCTAAAAGATATATTTCGCTCGGTATTTCGATTTAAGATTTGACATGGAATCGGCGTGAAAATCATCTTCCATCGCAAACTTTATTGTAGGCTACTTACAATGTACCTAAACCATGGAGGAATGTGGCATGCATACAGCGCGCTGTTGAGCGACCAATCGGTATTATCTAAACAAGCTGTTTTATGAAGAAGCTGTACGTGTGTTGCTATAACACTATGGGCATAAACAAACTAATGTATAGAAGCAACTTGAAAAGAGGTTAAAGTAATACTGTTGATAGTTACAAGAACTGTCATTTGTAGAGAAAATAATCCAAAGATAAAACGTAAAAAACCTTTAGTTTATTTTTTACATGTTCGCTGCTATATAGCTGAATGATTTTTATGAAAGAAATTTCTGTTTTCGAATTTGTTGATCTGAGTTGAATCATTTGAACTACTTGTTTGACGCAAATTCTCCCTACGTCCGATATGCACGCATAATCCGCTAGCGTGCTATGCATGCAGCATATACCCTAAATACACTGCACAATTCTGCACAGGTCTATTCGTATGGGTCTATTAAGCTGAACTTGCGAGGCCATGCCAACTTCCACTACGAAAGTCGTATCATTTGGATGTCGAGATTATGAAAGTTAATGTCACGAAAAGAAGCCCGGTGTGCAAAGCATGTGCAGTAAAGCCCCTTCGACGATGTCTAATTTCGTCCGCTACCTCAAAACCCACTCTCAAAAGTATTTAATATTTTAAAACATTTCTTTTTTGACGAATTAGATGCAACGCTCGATATCGATGCGGCACATGCTCACGTTTACAGTAATGAAAAAAATGACTTGGGACTTAACTTGACTTGAATTTTTTTTACATGGTTACAACTCTGGTACATTGCAATTGAAAGTTAACACTGTGAATGGGAATTGGGAAATTTTGTGAAGAGAATTCCCATTCACATTTACATTTCACATTTCTAACATAACTTTTCCTCTTTTGAGAAAATGTGTGAAAACATTTTAAAGGCATGAAAATGTTTTCCCACTTGTGTGAAAAGGCATGGACATTTTTTCCCTGTGTGGGAAAATTTTTTCACATTTTGTGAAATGAAAATGAATTCCCTGGGAAGAGAAAAAGTGTGAAGAGAAGTTCCTATTCCCAGAATAACTTTCAAATGGGATGTGCTGTGTACAATAGCTGGTGCTCTATGATTGACCCTCACTGTAACTTCCACTCATCATGTGTCTGACTTTTTTTATTTGGAGGCAAGTGTGATTTACATATAGAGGAGCATGTATGTTAGTTGAATGCTGGTTGCAAAGGCAAGCATTGCAATGCATGATGGATATACAGTATAACGCACACCACTGTACATTGTTGTACTAAACATTTGGCTATAACGAACATCATCTTTGGCTCCCAAATTGTTGTGTTTTATACATATTCACTGTAACGAATGACCACTAGAGTGGATCCCATGATGTTCGCTACATGTACTGTATTAACCCTAACTCCCTACATCATTTTCCCCCCATGTAACCTGAATCCTCCAACATCCTCTGATTTCAAAGTGTTAAAACTCCATATATATATAACCTGAATCCTCCAAAATCCTCTTATGGGGACCATAGCATGAATCCTCCAAAATCCTCTAGGTTTTTTTTGCATACCCCTAGTAACCTCAATCCTCCAAAATCCTCATGTATCACATTGAGCCTGATAACCTGGATCCTCCATATTCCTGCAGGGGCAAAAACCCCTAGTAACCTCAATCCTGCAAAATCCTCCGATGCATCAACTTCCAAGTGCCCTCAATCCTCCATATTCCTCCATTTTGCAAAGAGGATTTTGGAGGATTTGGGAAGGTTAGGGTTAATATTAGAAGTTGTAATTTGCGTATCAAGACTAGGCCCCTCTAACTGAGGAACATGATGGAGGGATTGGGGACCTGTAATTTTTTTTATAATACATTGTAGCTTAACTTTGATTTGCTTTGACATAGAAAACTGATAACCACAGCAGAGCCATACAATTTTGCCTAGGAAGCTGGGCAGTAGTTTGGTTTCCATATCAATTCAGGTACATGTACATATCGGTCATGTAATGATGCATATCATTTTGTTATATAAATAACACCTCGTCCACAGATTCTGTGTCTTGATTGGCACGGCCAAAAGTACTACAATGTATACCATTAGCAACTAAAGTACTGTACCCATGGCACGGTATTAGTGTGCAGATGTATGTGGGTGTGCGCGTTGAGTGTTGCGTGTAACGCGTATTGTTCCAAAGTGCCATCGCTACAGAGCTGGGTTCAAACATTTCATTAAGGGGTGGTTTTGAAAAGAGCAAATAAATTTTCCACTAATTTTGTATTAGAATGCTCAATGGATCACCTCGAGAGGCTAGTTTTACTACACCACTTGAAGCAGTAAATATTTGTATGCTATTTTATTGCAGAAATATTTCCGTCAAGTGTCGTCACTGAAGACACAGGAGGATGAAATAAAGCAGGAGTTGATGAAGCATAAAAGCAAGACAGATGAAGCCTGGAGTAGGTACAGGGAGGCAGGTCCCAGAAGAGAAGCGCTCAAAAAAGGTCAGCTAAAGCCGTGTTTCCATGGGACTTATTTTTGTCAATCTACTGCGACTTTTCTTTAGAATGACAAAATTAAGTCCAATGGGGACACACTGTAAACGCCCCTGTCAACTTACCATGACCTTGATGTAAAACTCCTCAGGGAGTTGAGAAGGCTTCAGGAATGATTAATGGGCCCGATGAGCAGGGGTAATAATATTGTAAGCGCTGAGATAGTTTACTATGTTGAGCGTTCTTAAATGCCGGTTATTATTATTATACTATTAAAACAACCAGGCCGAAAGCGGTCGCAGAAGATATCCGCGCAGCCGCGAAAAAAATGAGACGATAAAAAGACCAATGGAAACAGCCCCTCCATGTAGAATACCGCGACGAAGCAGAAACCACTGTGTGACCAATGCAACTTCTGTATCGTGTCAACTACAAAGCGATTATCGCTAGCGTGTGTGCAGAAATGGTGGTATGGTTCCCTGTCTCCTTGTGTTTACCTGTGATTACATGTACATGTGTACAGTGCAGTTGCACTAGTTTGCAGTGAGCGAACTGACCCACGATCGGCCACGTACGTGCATACAACAGCTACGTTTTTCATGCGTTCGCTACTTGAAACATGGTAGATTTGATCGATTTTGTGAGAGGTTTAATTGACTATTAAATAGCTGACTACACAATGCAATTTAGCGTGCGAAAAATTACGCTAGGTCACTGCAAGAGGGCGTTATCATGACGAACTATTTATTATAGCCACGAACCGCCAGTTACAATGTCTAGGGAATTTCGTAAACTCTTCCCCTGAAAAAGGGAGAAAAAAAAGGGCGGCAATTCTATGTAAATACCGAACATTTTCTCTTCACGCTTGTGCACATGTATTATGAAAAAGAGCTGTCATAAAGTTGCACAATAGTCTGGTAGTAAGCAATCGAGGTATTACGCGTAATCTACTGGCTGAAAGTTTGGGCGTGAGTAAGTTTGCGATCGGAGCTGCTATGCTCATTGCAGGCAGGCCGGCCGGTTCGTGGCTGCATTTGACAGTGCATGTGTTCATCGCTAGCATTCGCATGCGATGTCTTGCAACCGTGACGACGCGAGGGAGATACAGTACGTTGCAATAGAAACTTAACTCTAAGAATTCGCATTTGCATTCGCATTTCGCATGCAACTTTTCCCACCGTGATTTCGCAGCGAATCAGGTGCGAAAACTGTTCGAAAATATTGCGAAAACGGTGGATTTTTTTGCAAAAACGGGACGCAAATTTTGCGAAAACGGTGTGAAAATCAATTTGCGAAAATGGTGCGAAAAACTTGCGAAAATTGTGCGAAAAACTCGACCGTACAGCATCCTCTACACACGCACGTGAAATCGCGAGCAGAACTGTGTGCATTTGCATGCACACGTGACGTAGATTGCATATAATCGCGTGACCTACATTGCATGCATTGCATAATCGCTGACTCACTGGTCTAGTTTTCCCGCGTCTGAGGACTTGGAACAATCGGGGATTTACAATATAACTGAGGACCTGAGCCCAAGTCCTCGGTAGTGTATATTCACAAACCTTATAGGACTTGAGTAAAAGTCTGTCCAAACAATGGGAACTATAAGAGAACAGTCTGAGTCTAATAGTAAACATGACTGGGTGAGTTTGTATATATGCCGGCAATCGTGGACCTAGGACAAAAGAATTCGGGCGTAGACAAAGGGGTCCACGTTTGACCTAACGTCCACGATTGAAAATCGTGTACAAAACCAATGGGAGGCCTTCCGAAAAAGTTAGAGTATAAACAAAAGAGGAACAATGGGAGGTCCACGATTGCACCCGTTTACATGACTGTGTGCGTGACTGTGGGTGTGGGTGGGTTTGTTTTTTTCATTCAGTTTGAGACCTGTAACAATAGAGGAAAATAGGGGCCACTGGTTGAGAAAGGCATGGGTGGCTTGTGCGTAAAGCGCTCGCCTCTCACCAATGTGGCCCGGGTTCGATTCCCGGCTCGGACCATATGTGAGTAGAGTTGTGCGTTGGTTCTCTCCTGTGTCACGAGGGTTTTTCTCCGGGTCCTTCGGCTTTCCTACCTCCGGAAAAAACAAACACTTTCGATCTCTGGCTGTGCTCCGTGGTAATATGTGGGTCGATGTAGGCCGGCTGCCAGAGGCGCCTTTACGTGCCAGCGACTCGACCACGTTGTAGCCGCGTCCTTCGCAATTCAGCATCCCAGCTGCGAGTAAGGATGATTAGCCTCCCAAATTATTATTATTATTATTATTATTATTATTATTATTATTATTATTATTATTATTATTATAATAATGATAATAATAATTATAAATCTCCTGGATGCGGCAAATGGGCGACTCTTCCCAAAATAACCTTATTGGGGCGACACGAGTGTCGCCCTTTTAGAGCACTTTCCCAACGCGCCTTACTAAAAAACACTCCAAAGGGGCGACTTTCACAATAGGGCGACACCAAATTGTCGCCCTATTCGACCAGGTCACCCTAACCCACTCTTTTCCAGGATTATGTGTCGCCCTAACCGGCAATTGAGGAAAATTAGAAATCTCCTGGATGCGGCAAATGGGCGACTCTTCCCGAAATAACCTTATTTGGGCGACACGAGTGTCGCCCTTTTAGAGCACTTTCCCCACGCGCCTTACTAAAAAACACTCCAAAGGGGCGACTTTTACAATAGGGCGACAGTTATGTGTCGCCCTATTCGACCAGGTCACCCTAACCCACTCTTTTCCAGGATTATGTGTCGCCCTAACCGGCAATTGAGGAAAATTATAAATCTCCTGGATGCGGCAAATGGGCGACTCTTCCCGAAATAACCTTATTGGGGCGACACGAGTGTCGCCCTTTTAGAGCACTTTCCCAACGCGCCTTACTAAAAAACACTCCAAAGGGGCGACTTTCACAATAGGGCGACACCAAATTGTCGCCCTATTCGACCAGGTCACCCTAACCCACTCTTTTCCAGGATTATGTGTCGCCCTAACCGGCAATTGAGGAAAATTGAAAATCGTGTACAAAACCAATGAGGGTCCTTGCTAAAAAGTTAGTATGAACAATAGGAGGGCAATATTCGCTATATTCGGGACAGCCCTAGTGGGAGAGGGATTAGATCCTTTATTCTCCCACATGTTGCAAAATAATTGTCAGGTACATGTATTAGACTTCTTGGATGCATTCTACTCAATTCAACAATCGATACAGCTCATAATATACACAAGCTTTTTCTGCACTCTCAATGGAAAGTCATTTAGAAAAATTGTAACTGGGGTAAAATGTGAAGTACATGTACAGTAAGAAGTAGTGAAGGGCTTCTGATTCAGCTCATGTGAACTTGTGCAGAAGAAGCCGATGGCTTACAATTTGTTGTACATAAAGGAGATGAAGTTCATGATTGTTTATGATGTTCCTTTTTCTAGAAATTGATGAACTTTATGAGCACCGCCGTCAGCTGATGTCAGTGTTCAAACAGCAAAACAGCAAGTATCATGTCCAACAAAAACAGCAACGAGCAGACAGTTTCAGGCGGAAAGAAGAAGAGAAAAGAGCACAAGAAAATGCAAGGAAGAAACAGTGGTAAGCAGTTTGGGATCAATGGGAAGCAGTTTGGGATAAATGGGAGGCAGACAGGACCAGTGGTTAGCAGTACACCTGTATATAGAGTTATAGACCGTATGTGTAGCGGCTGTCTTCAAGGCTTGGATAGGCACTGTTAAACCTTTTGTGCATACATTGTTACAGAATCTGAATAACAAAAATATCAGAACACCCACCTGTTGTCTCTGACTAGATCAAAATCCCCTTCTTTCCTGATCTGCTTAAGAATTTGTGAAATTGGCTGGTGAATGTAGTGTTCAAACTGCATCAGGAAGGGCCAATCCTGATTACATGTAGGTGATAGGGCTGTCCCGAATACCGAATATTCGATCGTCAACCGAACACTCGAATACCCTTTTACCGGTTCAGATATTCAAATATATATATGCACGTACAGATATGGCTCTGATGCTATTTTAGTAGAAAGTTACGGCGCTTACAAATTGTAGCAGTGACAAATGCCGCATTTTTGTAAACGTAACTTTTTGTGGATAGAAGTTTGTTCCCGTCTGTAAAACCCTTGACACAAAAAATTACTGCAAAAACACAGGCTGGAGTTTGGTTTCTTGTTATCAGAACGTTATGTACTCGTACCGTAATACATGTAATAGCAGCATTTACACCCTGCATTTGTACACAGCACCCGCTAGTGTTCACAGAAAATTGAATCAGGGAGTGACATTCGTGACCTTCGTGCGAAGAGTGCTAAAAATCGCAAAGCTAGGGAGTCAAAAAAATTTGCGATCTAGATCTAGTAGGGCTGTGCCGAATATTTGACTATTTGACTATTTGACTATTTGACTATTTGACTATTTGACTTTTTGAATATTTTGATTATTGCATAATCGAATATTTATTTTAGAGTTCGATTATTCGAAGGTAAAATGTAAAGGAATATAAGAAGGGGAAAAAGTAAAAATTTATTTATCAAAATTATCTGTGACTTCGTGAGTGGTTCCTATCCGTATAATTGTATGACAGCAGGCTATCTACGGCCAGCCATCAATATTGACTCTTAGTTGCCTGGATCTAAGCTTAGTCTGCAGATATCTGGATCAAAGCCTTTTCTTAGTTACCGCCACCTGCCTGAGCTCGGCAGGCTAATTTACATGTCAAATGAAACTGTAAAACAAAGACAGACGATTTTTAATATTTGTAATGAATCCTTTAGGATGACTTTGAAAGATACTTTACGGAAAACTAGTGTCTTGTTTCATCACCAATAATGAGATTTTGACATGTTCAGTTCGTAATGTAATACGTTTTCTAAAACACGTACATACATGTACTCATTGAGGAAGGAAATGATTGAAATTTTATGGATAAACATCATCATACCTGATACAGTCCGATACTGTGCTGGGTGAATGAGCAGTGTAAACCCTGTGTAATGATTTTGATACAACGGGCGCTTGCAAAAGCATGTCGATCGAGCGTTACAGGCCTTGAATTTGGTAATTTTTAGGGCAAGGCCACTTTGGCCTTGGATAAAGCAAAATTATGGAGGGCACCAAGGCCAGTAAGTAGGGCACCAAGGCCAAATTATATCTGCAGAAAGGGCACGGAGGGCGCGGCACTGTTGATGTTTTTCCGTTCAAAACGTATTTAACTAAGAGTAAGAGTAAGACTATGAGGCCAAAAACATACTGCTTCCGATCACATGGGTATTCAATTTTATGTGAATTCCAGCCTAAACTATTTCCGTTTACGCTACGAAAGCTATAACAAAAAATTGCCAAAAAAATTATCAAAACTTGCCCTAATTAATGTCAAAAATATTTACGGTCGATAATTCTTAAAAATCATGGAGAATTTAGGTCGTACACATCACTATGCACAACGCTAATTTATAACCATAACGCTAACCACGATGGGAAACTGGCCAACACTGTCCGTTTATCCATGGAGAAATAAATTTCTCCATGGTTTATCGTACGGTGGTAATGCATGCGTGATGCACTTTGTGTGGCGGGCGATAAACCTCGTGTTGCGGCAGGAAATGTCGGGGAAACACGCTGCGGTGTACAAGCGGTACAACCTCGAAATAAATTCATGAACACGGAAAATGCATACACAGACAAAATAGATCAAGTTCTGTGAATTAACGTGCAGAAATCTTCTTTCTCTATTGATTTTTTGGGCCTAATTATTCATCGAAACTTTTGACAATCGGAACACCGCGTGTTGTGACCAAAGTTCATGAAGTTACTGTACGTATGTAGCGCGCCGAAGGCGTGCTTCATAGCACCGCCTACAGGGCGCGTTTCCTCGTACACGAACATCGATGCGTATTGTGAGGCGCGCACGTGCAAGTACTGAGAAAAAGAAAGTCAGTTGACTGCACGTAAACGTTGCCGTACATGTACATACTCCTGCTGCTTTGTGTGTACGTACGAATACACACATTTAATCTTGCGGTGGGGGTGTTGATGCTTGAAGTATCGGCACACTCCGAAACTGGACCAGATTAATAGTTTGTGTGCGACGTGCATGAACTGTGATTCTGTTGTACGCGCGATCGTCAACGTGTTGTGCAGCGAGATTTTATGAAGGGCTGGCATGACATCGAAAAAACAAATGATATGAAGGATTGTACTTGTAGTGGCTGTGTTTTTGCAAAAAGGGCACGACGGCCAAGGTAAATTTGGGGCAAGGCAAAACTGGCCGTGAAGACGGAGATTTTGTGTGGGGCACCGCGGCCAGTAAGAAGGCAACGACGGCACTGGCCGTCGTGGCCGTCGTTCATTTCAAGCCCTGGCGTTACATATTATTGATCGCAGCACGTAAAACACCGGCGTGCTTTGCGTGCAACTTTTTACCGGCGAATATTTGGTCAAACCCATTCTCGAATAATTGAATATTGAATTACTCGAAAATGAACAGCCCTAATAGGTAAATGACCTGCTTGTTAAGTTCTCCAATGGAAGATTCAGAAGGACATCGGGCAAATACAATGTACTTGTATATTTGATATTGGTCTGCAGGCAGAATTATGAGGCATCTCGTGAACCATATGAAGATGAGAGACAGCTGTGCTCAGCTCTGATTAAATACCTCCAGCGTTACCTAACTCCGGACCAAGAGCTGCCCTTAGGGGCATCCGCTCTATCACCAGGTACGTTTAACCCTTTCAGTATAATGTTTATTCACACAGCTATCTCACATACAATAGAATGTCATCCAACAAACATCATGGGATCCATTTAACCTCTTCAATACGAACAAGGCTATAGCCGTCATTTGAAAAAGACCACCTGGCTGGTTGTCATCTATATAACCTTGTGCGGTTTACCGGTAAACCGTTTTTTTCCGGTTTTATAATTAAACCAATTGCGTACGGTTTTGATTTTTGAAAAACCTCAAAACCGTCCGCAACAATATTTCATTCATTTCAGAAAATCAGAGTGAAAAAATTGTCAAACAATACTTCCAAAACCACAAAGAATAGATTACCGTACTTGTCTGAAGAACACTGAACAGTCTTGTCTTAGGCGCAAATGACATTTCCCGAATCGTGAGGCTTATTAATTTCACGCATCGCAAGCGCGAGCCCATGCTGGACACAGCGTTTGCCTGCACATGCACACCACACACTACACATGCCACATACGCGCTGCATGCACGGCCCGGCGGGCTGCGCGTCTACGGTCTACGTCACAAATCTCATTAGACTTCGACCTAGTACTCTATTGGAAACACTCATATCGCTCACGTATTAATTAAACGCGTCACGAAAATTGACAAACAGCCAATTGAACCAAATAAGCTGCTCCGACTTGGCGAGTCTGATTCTCGCATTGCACATGCAGGGGAATTCCCTCACATGTGTAATACGTTCAATTTTGCACGTGTTCGCTGGTCGCGGCGATCGTCAGCTTTGTTGGTTCCGCTCCGAATGTACCACTATTAGTGTGACAAAAGCTCGTGATTACGGAAGCCAGCGCTACGTTCCCAGTCACGCGAACGATGGCTAGCTTCGCGAAGAAATAATTTTTAGGATCGACAAGAGAGTGGTGGGCGTTCGCGGGAGGGGAACACATCCGGTGTTTCCGCGCGCGTTTGACGTGAGCTCGAAGCCAGCGGCGACAAGATGGCGGCGCCCTTTGTTTTCAAGGTCGGTAAACCGAGTCAAACTTGTGCGGTATTTTCGGTTTTGGTTTAATCTAAAACCGCACAAGCTTACATCTATATGCACATTCCTGCGCATGCTCAATCCATTCATGTTTCAACTATATTGTCCTTGAATGTGGGTGTAATGAATGGAGCTTTTTCAAAGAAAAGGAGGGGCTCCAAATGCGATGAATCGGACCACTATTTAGTGTGATGCCTATTGTTTTTGTTTACGCTTGGCTGCACAGCCTGTTCTTGACATACATGTACATGTACCAGCCCCCCATCAATACAATGTAACAGCCGAACACAAGGCGTTAATCTGTTTTCTTCCTCCATGGTTTTTAACACAGTGTTTGCTTGGTATACGAATGTATGTATTGGATACAACACTTTATGAACCAAAGGAAGCTGTTGTAGCACAAATGTTTGTTTTGGCAGTGTTTGTATAACAAACTTGCACTGTATGGGGTTTCTTGTTTAGTCATATGCAGATCACTCGAGCTGAAAAAAATACTGATTGCTTGTTGAATGATAACGACTTTTACAACATCACAATTTATTGACATACATACATAGCTACATGTATGTCAAAAGGATGTATGTTTAATTCAGATAAGTGATACATAGAGGGACTCATTAAGAGGAAAGCTTGTAAGCATGGACCATTAGCCTTTTAGAGGTATGGCGGACACAATAGGAGGGCGCTATTTGATTTGGGTAAACCTTTTGTGCCATACAAAAGGTTTACCCAAATCAAATAGCGCCCTCCTATTGTGTCCGCCATACCTCTTAAAGGCTAATGAATATGGTTGCCGGCCATAGCAACGGTTTGAAAAAGACCACCTGGCCGGTTACCATCTATACGCACATTTCTGCGCGTACTTAATCTGTTCATGTTTCAACTATATTGTTCTTGAATGGGAGTGTAATGAATACAATGTAGATTAAGGCTGTTCGATATCCATTTATTTTGATACCGAAATATCGGCAGAAAAATATCGCGATATTCGATATTATCGTGATGACGTCACTTTTTCATTACCGGAAGAACGGAGGAATAAAAAATACATGACGGAAGTCACCAAGGCATCATGAGATCGGGGCCACTGCCGGGATCGGGCCCGCCGGGATTGAGCGGCAGGAACGGGGGGCCGGTTTGACAAAGCTTCCCTTCGCTCGTTGAGTATTTTGGAGTTTTACGACATTTACCTTCAGTTGGCTACTTTATGGCACTCCAGAAAGACTAGCGTTTGTTTCTATTTCAGCATTGTTGATTAGTAACACAGATGATAATACCATGGACGATCACATGCGAGCTGTCAACAAACGATCGTGTCGTATATTTTGTGAAGACGACATGACATTGCACAATGTACAATGGATGCGCGGCACGTGTTTTAATCTTTTCTCAAAACGCGGCGCAGTTCGCTACACGTAACTACACCTAACTGCGTGTGCCTTGTACACTGGGGAAAGACGTTGGCATTCAGTGCGGTTGCTTGCACTTGACGAAGGCTAGCAACAAAGCAACACGCACACGCAGATGCGCTACAGGGGTTGACCTTATTGCAAACAATTGCCATACCCCTCGATCTCAAGATGAGTTCGCAAGCGTGTAGGTACGTACATTGTACACTGGGAATAAGACGTTGTTTGCACTTGACAATGTACGGCGCGGAGGGTAAATCGTTCGGAAGGTAAATCGCGCGGAGCGGAGATGTCATGTCGGGGTTTAGAAAACGGTCAAAGAAAGACACATTTAGTGCATGTATGTATTTTTTTATTCCTCCATGGTACATCATGATACATTATATACTATTCTACCGTCCAATAATTGGAAATAACTGGAATTTCGAGCAAAGTAAACTGGACAAATCCACACGTAATGCGGCCAAAAGAAATATATCGCGATATTCTTCGGTATATCGAATTCCCCGATATTCCGTTTTTTTTTAAAGGGGCCGATACGATTTTCGATATGAAAAGGATATCGAAATATCGGGAAATATCGTCATATCGAACAGGCTTAATGTAGATCAGTAGAAGTTACTTTTTCAAGGAAAGCTTTCACTCACATGAAAAAGGGGCTTCGAGTGCGATGAATAGGACCACTCTATCAGTGTGGTTCATGTTGTTTCCATGCTTGGCTGCACAGCCCTTTCTTGACATACATTTGTACATGTACCAGCCCCCCATCAATAATAGCCGGACACAAAACAAAACAAAACACTTACATGTATACAAGGACAATACACGTTCATGCAAGTGCAGTAGAGAGACCCCATGATAAAAAGCTTTTGCTTTTACATGCACTGGGCCCCCTATATAAGTGCCTCACATGTATGTTGTAGGATGATTCTGTAAAAAAAAAAAACCATGGACCATTTCCAAATTACCTGGAATCACAATACACATATTCAGTTACATGTACATGTTCACGTACATACATGTATGTAGCAACCTTAACCCCTTGCATACGTGTATTATATGGGGCCAGGTGGCAATTTTCAATCTGCACAGTACATGTGTCTACCGGGAACAAGGGGTTAATTTGAAACTAGAGTTTGTGATTACAAACACACGTTGTTTGGGCTTTTTCGCTTTGATTACCATCAGAGAAATGATGTACAATACGTTGCAATTGAAAGTTAACCTCAAAATGGGAATTGCTCTTAACACTTTTTCTCTTCCCAGGAATTCATTTTCATTTCACAAAATGTGAAAATATTTTCCAAAAGTGGGAAAACATTTTCAATTTTCACAAAAGTGGGAAAATAATTGTCCCACTTGAATTACCCCTCCGCTTTTCTCACTTTTGTGAAAACTTGTTCACATATTTGTAAAATGGGAAAATAAAGTGAAAAATATTATGTACATGTATACATGTAACTGTACATTAACCCTAACCCCTTGGGTAACTTTACTAGAAAGTATCCTGAATCCGCCAAAATCCACATATTTTGTCATGCACAAAAAGTTGGTTTTGGTGACTGCACAATATGGAGGTATCCTGAATCCATAAAAATCCTGCAGTACTGCTAGGCTTTCAATCCTCAATCCATCAAAATCCCCCAGTTTTCAATATGGAGGTATCCTGATGAATCCGCCGAAATCCTCAAAAACAGGGTTTGGATTTTGATGGATTGAGGTAGGTTATTTTCAGGGTTAAAGTCGTTTGTTCTCAATGCTTTCACAAGACATGCAAAAAAATGGGCTTTTCTCAGTATGGAAAGTAGAGGATCATAAATCTCAAACAGAAGTATAATCTTTCATTTGCTGATAATATTCGAAGGAGAGTGCAAGAGGAAGACCATAATATTTTCAAGGCAGTCTATTTGAACATGAGTTTACATGACTCGTTTTGTTCACTATACCTCATACATATTCACAAACAATTTTGTCCCATCAAGATCGCATAAGCATCAAGATTTTCTGAGGCTAAACGTTGAACCTGCAGCACTGTATGTGGCCCCACTGTGTACGGACGGGGCATATCAGGCCTCAGGCCTTGCGGTGACGATCGTCGTGATTGCAGTGGCATAGTACGGGTGGTACACAGTCACATTTCAGACACCATTGTACGTACAGTGTAGATGGATTCATAAAGATGAATTTTTTTATTAATGAAAAATTATATTGCAAAAATAGATTCTAAATATTTAGAAGTAGGTATAATTTTTATATAACAAATATGACTTTTCTATGTTCAAACTTCAAAGTACATGTACATCGATATTTTTAAGTACGAGCTTTTTATGGAGTTTTAGTTTTTGTTATCAGTGGACGAATATGTATTTCTTGTTATAACATATCCGATATTATTGCACACTCGTACACACTAGCCCAATAAGGAAAATTCCTGAACTTGATGTTGTCGTATTACGTGGAGATGTAGGCTGGTTACATACATTGTAACAACCCTAACCTAGAGTGCATTGCAAACTCATATTAAAACTAGAGCTTTGGTGTTTGTGGACAAACACAGGGCTGTTTCGTTTGGGGGGTTTTTGGTAGTTTGATTCTTAATTTTTGAGATTTCAATGGTGGATCAAAAAATCTCGTTTTACATTCATGGTCGTCTACGACAGGTCATGCAACAAGTAGGCTTATTCATAATCGTTTTGGAAATGTGAGCATACAAGGAGTTGATGACCATGATTACATCATCAGACGTCACACATTTTTCACATTTATATAAAAAAAAATTAAGTGTGTATGACCTAAAAATATATTACAAGAATTATCAAAAATTGTTTAAAATTCATGTTAGATACCACGTTTCAACTTAATCGAACTTGTACTTTTGTAGATAGATGGCTTCAAAAACTGCCCCTTTAAGATGACGTCACGTGACATGTGATGAAGTCATCATAATGTCATGTCAATTTTTATCTATGAACCTGCAGATCTGCCTGGATATTACATTTCAACTTAATCGAACTTGTACTTTTGTTTATATGTGGCTTCAAAAACTGCCCCTTTAAGATGACGTCAGGTGACATGTGATGAAGTCATCATAACGTCATGTCAATTTTCATCTATAAACCTGCTGGCCTACTTAGATATTACATTTCAACTTAATCGAGCTTGTACTTTTCTAGATATGGCTTCAAAAACTGCCCCTTTAAGATGACGTCACGTGACATGTGATGACGTCATCATTACGTCAATTCAATTTTTATCTAAAAACCTACTGGGCTACCTAGATATTACTTTTGAACTTAATCGGACTTGTGCTTTTGTAGACATATGGCTTCAAAAACTGCCCCTTTAAGATGACGTCACGTGACATGTGATGACATCAATTATGATAATGTCATGTCAATTTTCAGCTATAAACCTACTGGGCTACCTAGATATTACTTTCAACTTAATCGAATTTGTACTTTTGTAGATATATGGCTTCAAAAACTGCCCCTTTAAGATGACGTCACGTGGCATGTCATGACGTCATCAAGAGGTAAAAGTTCGGCACACATTGTGAGCAGTTAGTCTAAGTGTCTGCCAAGTTTAAAAGTACCCAAAGTGCCGGTAAGAAAGAAAACGTGTACAAATGCTATAGGCAATAATCTAGCGAGTGCCCCTTTAAGATGACACCACGTGACATGTTATGACTTGATCATAACGTCATGTCAATTTTCATCTATAACACCAGGTGGCATACCTTACGTTCCAACTGAATCGGACTTGTACTTTTGTAGATATATGGCTTCGAAATATGCCCCTTTAAGATGACGTCACGTGACAGGTGATGACGTCATCAGGACGTAAAAGTTCGGCACACATTGTGAGCAGTTGGGGTAAGTGTCTGCCAAGTTTAAAAGTAGCCAATGTGGCCGGTAAGAAAGTAAACGTTTACAAATGCTATGGGCAATATTCTATCGACTTGAAAAAAGAATTTTTTTATGACGTCATCATGACGTCACACAATTTTCGCTTTTTAGGGCATATCTTTGAGACATACCAAAGCTATAACAAAAAGAATTTTGAAAATATCTTGTTTTGTTCGCTAGATATATTGAAAAGAATGTTACGATTAAAAAAAATTCAAGAATTCAGCGACTTGAAAAAAGACTACAAATCAACCCTTTTTATAAACAGCATGCACATTTAAGCCATGGTTATCAGCCCTTCCCAGAATTCCTTTGTGTTATATTGAATTTGGTCTACATTTTGAAATGGCTCCTATTTCTTACTTGAGTGAGCCACGATCACGAAATTTTGGAATTAGGTACAGGAAAATTCAATGTATACATTTTTGTAATCAGATTGACCCTTACATGCGTTTAAAAAAAAATATATATTGTTGATGACGTCATCATGACGTCACACAATTTTCGCCATTTAGGGCATATCTTTGAGACATACCAAAGCTGTAACAAAAATAATTTTGAAAATATCTTGTTTTGTTCGCTAGATATATTGAAAAGAATGTTACGATTTTAAAACTTCAAAAATTCAGCAACTTGAAAAAAGACTAGAAATCAACCCCTTTTATAAACAGCAAGCTCATAATAGCCATGGTTATCCGCCCTTCCCACAATTCCTTTGTGTTATATTTAATTTGGTCTAAATTTTGAAATGGCTGTCATTTCTTACTTGAGTGAGCCACGATCATGAAATTTTTGAATTACGTACAGAAAAATTCAATGAATACATTTTTGTAATCGGATTGACTCTTACATGCGTTTAAAAAAAAAGATTTGTTAATGACGTCATCATGACGTCACGCAATGTTCGCTTTTTAGGGCATATCTTTGAGACATACCAAAGCTGTAACAAAAATAATTTTGAAAATATCTTGTTTTGTTCGCTAGATATATTGAAAAGAATGTTACGATTTTAAAACTTCAAAAATTTAGCGACTTGAAAAAAGACTAGAAATCAACCCCTTTTATAAACAGCAAGCACATAATAGCCATGGTTATCTGCCCGTCCCAGAATTCCTTTGTGTTATATTGAATTTGGTCTAAATTTTGAAATGGCTGTCATTTCTTACTTGAGTGAGCCACGATCATGAAATTTTGGAATTGGGTACAGGAAAATTCAATATATACATTTTTGTAATCGGATTGACCCTTACATGCGTTAACAAAAAAACACATTTTTGATGACGTCATCATGACGTCACACAATTTTCGCAATTTAGGGCATATCTTTGAGACATACCAAAGCTATAACAAAAAGAATTTTGAAAATATCTTGTTTTGTTCGCTAGATATATTGAAAAGAATGTTACGATTTTCAAAATTAAAAAATTCATAAAAAATCACGTGATGACGTCATCATGACGTAAAAGTTCGGCATGCATCCTGAGCAGTTGGTCTAAGTGTCTGTTAAGTTTAAAGGCAATCGGCTGCATAAAAGTAGCCAAAGTGCTTGGCAGAAAGAAAACGTGTACAAACGCTATGGGCAAAAAGTCTGAAAAAGAAAAAAAAGAAAAAGAAACTAGAGCTCTGTCTGTCTGTTGGTCAACAGAACAGAGGGCTTTTCCGTTATTTTCACTATTTAATTGGATATCATCTTGTTTATTATCACGAGAAGACAAAAACAAAATAGGGTAATTTTTTATACGGCGAATGTAAATGTAAAATGTAATAAAGACCTTAGGTTAGTGGGACCTAAAATTCAAACTCAAAAATTTAACGTAGAAGTTTATGTCACTTTACACACACGATGACGTCATCATGATGTCACTCTACGGCATACAATTTCAGCTTAGGGTGTATGTTTGTGTTCAATCTGATTAAGATCTGAAATTGTTTAGTGACCAAAGTGGCTCTTACAAATGTCGTGTACAGTCTAAGGGATTTGGGATAGAACTAAAAAATTCATAGAAAATCAGCTGATGACGTCATCATGACGTCACTTTGGATTTTACATGCTAGTAGCACTATCTACCTACCCACTAATTTTTATGACGATCGGACGTACCCTTATATGTGTTTCAAAAAAGCAAATGTTTGATGACGTCATGATGACGTCACACATTGTTCACATTTATGTGAAAGATACTAGGAGCTAACAAAGCTATTACAAAAAGAATTTTGAATTTAGCATGTTCTGTTGACAAGATATGGCTTTAACAAATTTTAAGGTTCAAAAACTTAAACATTATTATAAATTCGTATGATGACGTCATCATGACATCACCTCAATTTTCATCTATAACACGTACTTGTCTATCACCACAGCAGGTTTGAATGCAATCGGACCCACGGTTCTCCAGATATGGGCCCTTGAAAAATGCACCTTTAAGATGACGTTACATGACACGTGATGACGTCATCATGACGTAAAAGTTCGGCACACATTGTGAGCGGTTGGTGTAAGTGTCTGCCAAGTTTAAAAGTAGCCAAAGTGGCTAGTAAGAAAGAAAACGTTTACAAATGCTATGGGCAATAGTCTAGCGACTTGAAAAAAGACTAGAAATCAACCCTTTTTATAAACAGCATGCACATTTAAGCCATGGTTATCCGCCCTTCCCAGAATTCCTTTGTGTTATATTGAATTTGGTCTAAATTTTGAAATTGCTGTTATTTCTTACTTGAGTGAGCCACGATCATGAAATTTTGGAATTAGGTACAGATAAATTCAATGTATACATTTTTGTAATCGGATTGACCTTTACAAGCGTTTAAAAAAAAAGATTGTTTGATGACGTCATCATGACGTCACACAATTTTCGATTTTTAGAGCATATCTTTGAGACATACCAAAGCTATAACAAAAAGAATTTTGAAATTATCTTGTTTTGTTCGCTAGATATATTGAAAAGAATGTTACGATTTTAAGAATTCAAAAAATCATAAAAAATCACGTGATGACGTCATCATGACGTCACTCTTCGGCATACAATTTCAGGTTAGGGTCTATGTTTGTATTAAGTTTGATTAAGATCTGAGATTGTTTAGTGACCAAAGTGCCACCTATAAAATTCGTGTACAAAGTCTATGGGATTTAGGATAGAACTAAAGTAAGAAGAAATAAAAAAAAAAAAAAAATCAGAACAAAAACAATGCCTTTTCCGACTGGTTGTCGGAAAAGCCAATAAAAAAAAAAAAATCAGAACAAAAACAATGCCTTTTCCGACTGGTTGTCGGAAAAGCCAAAAAAAAAAAGAAAAAAAAAAAAATCTTAACGGAAACAAGGGCTGTTTCGGAAAACTTCCGAAACAGCCAATTAGAGGATTTGAGAGTTCCAAATTGTAATAATACTGTACATGTAGCTGCTGAACATGATATATAAAGGAACTTCAAAATCTTCAAAATCACAGTTCGCCAAATATAGGTTAAAATTGAAGGTTTGAAACACAACTATGTATGCGTATCTTTCTGCCTTGCCTTTTTTGAGATGCCTTTTGCCCCTTGATTTCAATGCCTACATGTATGGTAATGTGTGTGTATGCTTGTTGTAATTATTGTCCATCAGACTGCCGGAGTCTGTTTGAACAATGGTACCACCACCCCAGCATTACATTCTCATTTGCTTTCACGTTAATTTCGAAGACTAAACATTTCTGTTAATGATTTTCATGTCTTCAGTCTCAAAACACAGACAACGTACTTTATAGGAAAATTATATTGGTCACGAAAGAAATGAAATGCAATATCGTACAAAATTCCCCCCGGCCCAATATGACTTGATGTTCTGTCTCTGGACGGCCGGCTGGAACTGTGGTGCATGTGGTGGGCCTTCCATTACGCATGCTGACTCAGATGATTTCGCGCATTTCTTAGCACCGGTTTCGCCGCGTTTTCGCAGAGTTTTTGCAAATCGATTTTCACATCGCGTTCACAATTTTTTTTGCAACATTTTCGCAATATTTTCGCTCAGTTTTCGCACCCGATTCGCTGCAAATTCGTGGGGGGAACAGTTGCATGCGAAATGTGAATGCAAATGCGAATTATTTTCGCAAAATTTCCCATTCCTATTCGCAGTGTTAACTTTCAATTACAACGTACTGTATGTGTACAACTCATCACCAAATGTGAAAAGTGTGCTGCAGGTCATGAAACATGACGTTTCAAAAATATGTGGGAGATCTTGAAGCAGTGGGTGTTAAAGGCTGGGTTGTCTGATCCAAGACCTTAACAAGTCCACAGGCAACCATCATTTCCAGGCTTCCCGCAACAAGCAGATCAACAAATTCAACCAGCTTCGGTTGGTGAGGGTTGCTTACAAAAGAGATTTTCACAAAAGAGATTTCCGTTGCACCCCAACCCTCCTTCCTGGCCAACCCGTATACCCACCGGTCTACGTCCTCCAGCCAGTCAGACAACCCAGCCTTCAACACCCGCTGCTTCAAGATCTCCCACGCCGAGCACCACGACAGACCATGGTCCAGGGGGTTGGGCACCAGCAAAAGAGATTCCCGTTGCGCCCAACTGCCCACGACCAAACCCCACCTCCGCAACAATGTGACTTTCACCCAACACACAGTCGTCAACATCAGTCACCATACCCTCACCAACAAAGAGACCAAGATTCTGTCCAAGGGAATGAACTTCGCTCTCACTCCACGCAGTATCCCCACAGAAGACATCATCCAGTCCGTTGAACCAGCCCTCAAATACCTAGACAAGACCACCGCCAACGAAGTCCGCATCCAAGTCCAGCAAACCCTCAAGAATGCAAAGCCTCCCAAACCCAACACAACCAAGACCGAACGAGCCGCCATCCGCAGCCTTTCTCAAGACCGGTCCATTCACATCTCCCAGGACTATGACCGCAAAGTGACTGATATCCTCTCCAAGGTTACCTATCGTCGTCTTCCCCGCAACCCTACACCTGCCATCGAGAGGAAGATCACCGCCAAGCTGTTAGCCCTGGAAAGATCCGAAGCCATCTCCACATCCCTGTATAGACATCTCAGACCATCCAGCTCCTCTTGCCCAAGATTCTTCGGCCAACCCAAGATCCACAAGCCAGACATCCCCCTTCGCCCGATCGTTGCCTCCCGTGGCTCTCCCACCTACAACACAGCCAAGTTCCTGACCAAGATCCTGCATCCTCTTGTTGGGCATACACCACACCACATCTCCAACTCCAGCCATTTCGTGGACATCATCCAAAACATCACACTCAAGCCCACCGACATACTTGTCAGCTTTGACGTGGTATCACTGTTTACCAATGTTCCCACCAAAGAAACCTGCCTCATAGCCAAGGAACGTCTCCAACACGACCCCGAGCTCCAGGATAGAACACACCTATCCCCAGACCAAATTCAAGACCTCCTCCATACCTACGTCTCCTCCACTTGTTTCAAATGGAGAGACCAGTACTATGAGCAATCCACTGGGGCCGCCAATCTCCTCTATCCCCGGTCTTGGCCGATTTGTTCATGGAGGAATTTGAAGTCATCACTATCGATTCAGCGGATCTACGACCTGACCTGTGGCTACGCTACGTTGATGACACCTTCGTAGTGTGGCCACATGGCCAAGAACAACTGCAGATCTTCCTCGAACACATCAACAGCCAACACCCCCTCATCAAGTTCACCATGGAACAAGAACAGAACAACTCCATCGCTTTCCTTGATGTCAAGATCACCCGCAGACCAGATGGCACCATATCCCACAGTCTACCGCAAGCCCACACACACAGACCGCTATCTCCACAGCTCTTCGTTCCACCATCCACGCTTCAAGTCATATACATATACATCGGTCATCTCTCCCACAAGTTACAACGTATCTTCAGCCAAGCCTAAATCAAGGTCTACCACACAGCACCAGACAAGATCCAAGCTCAACTACAGACACACAAGGACAAACAAGACCCAAACACCAAGGCAGGCGTCTACCGCATTCCCTGTGAATGCGGTAAGGTATACATCTGAGAAACCGGCAGAGACCTCAACACAAGACTCGAGGAACACCATGCCAAGCACATGACAGGAAAGGAGAAATAGACAAGTCAGCAACCATCAAACACTCACACACACAAGACCACCGCATCAACTGGAACCAGGCCAAGATCATCGCCCCAGTCACATTCTGGCACCCAAGACGCATCAGAGAGGCCATCGAAATCCGCAAACAGTTTCTCAAGACATCGGATTCCACATCAACGACATCTGGTCCCAACTTATCAAACGCCATACATCCTACACCCACGCCACCCAACAAGCTACTGCCACACCCCATTGCACACAACAGCATCCAGCCGTCACACCTGAGTAGACACCCAGAAGGCATAAGGCACAACAACTCAGCATCGCATCACTCACACTCCCGAGGACGGAGAGAGCACACTGTCTGAAACGTCGAGTTACACACTCATTCCGGTTCTTTTCAGAACCACTCATCTTCCCAGAAGAGATTTGTTTTTCACATGGTGTTACCCGCAATTCCAGTCTTTATCATACATTGTACAAGACTTTGAACAAATAATCATTTCTTCAGGTTTTCTGCATGTAAGGTGACCTTGATGATGTCATGACATCACATGTACATTAACATCTGTACATGTACATGTACATGTACATGTACATGTACATGTACATGTCAATTGTCACCCAACCTAAATTGCTCAAAAGATGTGGTCAAAAAAAGGACCCAGGTTTAATCCAGATTCATATACATTTGTACATACTGCCAATTCAATAAGCCTTTTGCGAGTGACCCGTACTTTGACCCCGCTGCGTAGTGATTGTTGCCACGACACGTGATTCGGGGCAAGCTTTCTCGCATATGCGCGTGCAGACACAATGTCAATGCATATCGCATACGTGTCCACTTGCCGTGATCGAAGTACATGTACGCGATTCATACGTTTCTTGTCACTTTAAAACGATAAATTTCCACGCAGATTTTGTCGGACTGTAGTACTGGTTATTGTTAGAATTAACATAAAATACGAAGTTTGTGGGATTTAGTGCTTGAGAATGCCTGCGAAGAAGCACTGTTCTTACGGAACATGCAACAGCGACTCGCGCTTTTCGGACCGTCCCCACATGAATGGCATTTGGTGGCTACCCTTTCCGAAGCCGAAGTTGAACCGTGAGAAGTGTCTCCGTTGGATAAAAAACTGCTCCAGAAAAGACTTTTCAGCAGATAATGTAACTTACAATACTTACATTTGCGCCAAACATTTCGTCAGTGGCAATGGGCCAACAGATGACTACACCGACCCAATACCAGCTTTGACATCTAGCGCGGTGGAGATGAACAATTTTGTTTTTGTTTTTATTGGGAGGGGGCGTAATCATACATGCAGACTGTGTTACGATTTTGAGTCAATGTGATGGAACTTTTTGTTTCAGGGCCTTGGTTAACCGATTGTTCATTTTGGTTGAACTTCTTGTTCTTAACAAGATGAAGTGCTTTTTAAATTTTGAAAATAGCAAGAAAGAAAGAACTGGTGTGTGCAGGCAAAATTCAAGGAATGATCAGTTTATCTTATTTTTTTGATCATCTCAGGAAATAGCCGCAGTGAGTCAAAGTTCGTTTAGGGGGTAGGGAGGGTGGGGGTTGTTAAAGGCATCAACAAAATCTCTTTCCATTCCTTTTTTATTTGTGGGAAAGGTTGGAGGAAGAAAGATTCTGTTGAGCAAGGTCTCATTATTGGTTTTTACGTAAGTGACTAGTCTTGCAGAAATTGTTTTTGTATATATTTACGAATAGGTTGGTGGGTATGCCAGCCTTGTGGGTGTGTGACTGACCCACCCAAAGCGTAATTTCTTTCTCTTTTTAAAAGTGGAATACGCTTCGAGGGAGTCAGTTTTAGCCACTATTTCTGCAAGATGACAGTCCTGGTATGTGCTGGCTACGTTAGAAGAATAGTCAGTGGATTCTTTGATGGATCATTCCAAGAAGTAGCCGCAGCGAGTCCGAACTTATCTGGGGGAGGGGGGGGGGAGGATTTGTAAAGGCATCAACAAAATCTCTCTTTCCATTCTCTTTTTATTTGTGGGAAAGGTTGGATGAAGAAAGATTCTTTTGAGCAAGGTCTCATTATCGGTTTTTACGTAAGTGACTGGTCTTGCAGAAATTGTTTTTGTATATTTACGAATAAGTTTTCGCCGGTCGTAATCCGCTCGAAAACAAATCAAATAATTGAAGACATTGTATAGTCCGAAATCTGGTATATTCGAGAAATCCTTCGTGAATCCAGGAAGATTAAATGGGTCGGAAAATGTGTAGCCAGCGTCTTTCAATCTTTTGTCAAGAGTCTCCTTCAAGTTGGGGCTTGAAAGATTCGGGTCGGTTGTCAATTTCAGATTGGCCACGCACTTGCACAGTTCAACCAGTTCTTTCTTCAGGTAACCCGTTATTGAAACCCTCTCTTGAAGAAATTTCTGCAGTTTCTTCACGTTCCAACCTTCGAAGTTGTTATCCAATAAAGAAACTATAATTGCTAAAAATGGGCCGCATTTCGAGAAGAACATACAAAATGTACTGTAACGATTCGAGCGGTTGTTGTGTTTTAGAGTTGTGACAATCTCTATCGTGCGCTGTTTCACCCAGCGGTAGTTCCAGATACCAGACAGGGAAACCACCACTGGCTGTGCGTCGCCACGTTGCGGCTTGCCCCGAATCACGTGGTCTAGCAACAATGGTACTAACATGCATAATAATGATCAGTCTGGCACGACCGGCGCACGCTGTGCATCTTAGATTGAGCGAAGACGGGGTACAAGGATCTATGCAAATCAATGCGCAAAAGGCTTATTAGATAACCCTTTAAATTTGAACTTCTGGTAACCCTGGAATAAAAGACAAGGAAACAAAAAAAAACACTTCAAACCACCAATGTACATCCGGACAAGATCTATCTCATCAAGGCCATACATGTATGTCATTTAGTCAAATAATATGCCATTTTTAAAATATACACTTTTTGGTAATTTTATACGTGATGTTATCATGACATCACTATGACATAATCAAATCAACTCTTGGCATAATTTGCATGCATGTCCATAACATCGACCCCTGAAATGGTCATACATGTAGGGCCCTTATGTACACACAGTCCTGTTTTCCTATACTACCGAGGACAATGCTTTGTGTTTCCTATTGTTCCTTTAATATACATGTAACACAACCCCATAGACATCCGAGGACCGATTTTGACAAAAGATCGACTCCCGAGGACAAGAAAGATTCTTTGGTATTTTCTTCTCTTGTCCTCGAACGTACAATGTATGTACATGTACATGCATGGTCTCATGTTTAAAAATCTAATGATCAGTATGTTTATTGAAAACAGAAATTGAAATATTTGAATATGAGTGGATTAACAATGTGGTTGATGCTCATTCTGTCCGCAGTGCAATCCCCAACTGCATCCGCAGCCTCCATCGCCTGTGGCAGAGATGATAGCATTCAAACAGAGTATGTAATTCTCAAGAAGAAGACCGATGGCAACGACGTATTCCTCCCAGCAACATCAGCCAAGAAGAAACGGAACATCAGGAAACACAATCGCAAATCTTCATGGCTGGTAGGTCCTAACTCGTTTACTTCCATGCAGCAAGTGTCCAATTTTAGTGATTTACCATGCACAGGGTGTTTTTTCTTCTGGGACTGTCATTCATTTGATAAATACCATGGACAGTGACCACAGCAGTATGCTACAACAGGGCAAAATTTCTTGCTTGTGCCAAAATGTGCATATTTACATTCCTCAGCTAGTCAGTTTCCCTGATTGTTTGTTTGACAGTATTATATTTAAAAAGTCGTATGCTCATTGAGTGATCTCCACAATTGCACTTCCCAGGTTGTATCGTAAAATTAGGCGTGATCCCTGGCTATACGGCATTATGGGTTTATGACCTCTAACTAGCGCCCCCAAACAATTTGGGAGACCACCAAGATGGGGCAAGATATAGCTCAGTTGGCATAGCACCGGTACATTCCTCCAGAGTTCGCAGGTTCAAATCCTGCTCATCATGCCAGTTTTCTTTGTTCACTTTGAATAAATTGACAAATTATACAGTTCTTGATCTTGATCTTGATTGGTATAAATGACAAGCTCCTGCAGGAACATCACTCAGCTTGGAAGGGGAGGACATGCTATTGATGAGTGCTGAAGGATAAGGGCATCAAGTTTAACATCGATCTGGCCATTGATGATTTTGTGGAAGTTCGTGAGGCGCTGGACATATCTTCTGTTTTCCAGGGTGGGTAGTTCCAGTTTTTCAACAAGAGCAGTAACGGATACATGTACATGTAGTATGGTCCCAGCTGTAGGTGGTAACGCGGGCAGCTCTTCGTTGAACCATCTCAATCTTCTGTTTATCGGTCGCTGTGAAGGGATCCCACACTGATCCACAGTAATCAAGATGTGGGTGGACTAAACTTTGGTGGGCTTGGAGTTTGACCTTGGGTAGGGCTGAACCTACTTTGCGTCTCAAAAAACCAAGCATGCTGTTAGCTTTATACTGTCACTGCATTAATATGAGTATTCCATGTCATGTCCGATGAGAAATGGACACCAAGGTGGCTTTTAACTGATTCTAGGATGTGACTAGGAAGAGTGAATGGTGTTTTTCTTATTGGTGATTCTGAGAACATTGCATTTGCCAACGCTGCTCCCACTCCTCTAGTGTCTTCATCAGGTCTTGCTGAATAGCATCGCAGTCAGATGAAGTAATTTTGCAATAAATGACACAATCGTCGGCGAACAAGCAGACGTTCGAGTTCAGCCCTTCAGCAATATCATTGATATAGACCAAAAAGAGGAGACGGCCCAACACATGTACCCTGTGGTACCCTGGATGAGATGTGGACTGGTTGGGAACTGACTCCCTGGATGACAACTGTTTGTTCTCATTGGGTTAGGAAGCTAGAAATCCATTTATGAAGTGATCCATGAATGCCAACATGATGAAGTTTCTTAAACAGTCTCTGATGCGGTACAGTGTTGAATGCCTTGGCTAAATCGAGCACAATAGCGTCGACCTGCCTTCGGTTCATTGCAGAAGAGAATATATTGTGAACTGTGGTGAGAAGTTGGGTTTCGCAGTATCTGCGTGACCTAAATCCATGTTGAGAGTCAATTAAAACATTGTATTTCTGGAGATGTGACATCAAATGACTGTAGATGACACATGTTCCAGCAGTTTGCAAGGCTGTTCATTTTCGAGTAATTTAGTATTTGATTATTCAAAACTAGGTTTGACCGAATATTCGAAATATTCGATACTCGCCGATCAAGTTTTTCCCACGTCTGCTGCAACTGCATGCCGTGCCGGTAAAAAGTTGCAGGCAAAGCTTCTCCTTAGCAGTGCTCACCAGTTTGTTATCAAGAAGCAAGGCTGCGATTCCTAAGACATCTTTCCTTCTGCTCTTGATGAAAAACCAGAACTTCTTTGGGTTAGAGCGTAGGGATTCAAACACATCTGTAGCAATATATTCTCTCTCAGCCTTCCTAAGTTTTTTCTGGGTGGAACGCCTCAAAGATTTATACATGTATCTTTGCCAATGCTTGGTGTCGTTTGTTTGTTTGTTTCCCTCTGTAAAATGATCTATTCTTCCTCCAGATCAGTCGTTTCAGTGGTCTATTCATCCAAGATAGATTAAAGTGGGGACTTACGGGATATGTTTATCAACTGCAGAGTGTAAAGCTGCTTTAAACATTTCCCAGTTATATCCTTGACTGTTCGTGAATCATGGTCTTCAATGAAGGAGTTCTGGAAAAACTGCAGATCCTTTTGCAAGGCATCAACATCTGCTATGTGAAAAAAGAAAACCTTATGACGAGTGCTCTTCTGGATGGTAGGTCTAATAGAAGGTTCCACTGTCAGGATGAAATGATCAGATACACCTGATAAGGTTTTGACTGGTGGGAAGGAATCAGGATTTGTCACAAGCAGCAAGTCTAAGATATTCATGACTCTTGTCACTCTTGTTTCATGAATTTGATTGGCTTCAGTCACTAACAAGCTGCGTTAATGAAAAGTCATTAATAATTTCAAGTAGAGTTGAGGACACATTCTGTATACAGGCATTCAGCTGGTGGTTTTCTTGCGGGTATGCTCCAATTCACATCTGGGACGTTGAAGTCACCACTAATCCAGTTTGTTGGGTTCTTTGATTGATGAATCTTGTGCATGGATTCGCGTAGCTTTAAGAGAGGCTCTTGGAGGGTGATAGAAGACACATAGAGGTTTTTGGTTCACAAGCTGAACTTTGACGCACAGGAACTCTGCATCTACATCAAGATCCTGCATATGCGTAGCAATGATATCATTTCTCACGGCAATAAGCACACCTCCTTTGGACTTGGTGCCAGGTCTATATTTTCTATAGGCGGTGTAGTTTGCAGGGAAACATTCACAGCTGCCTATCTGATCACTGAGTCATGTCTCTGTACCAAGAACTATGTGAGGGTTCTCATCACTAGTGACTTTCTCAGCAACTGTATCTTTCTTTCCCCAAAGGCTTTAAAAGTTCACATTTAAGAGTTTCAAGTGTATCTACATCAGGATTTCTTTTGTTGGCTTTGGTAGACTTGGATCTACATGTATCTCTTCTCTTGTTGACGAATGGTGAAGAAGTCATACGAGGCTCACCAGGGGAGGAGATATCACTCTCAAGACTAGAATTCAAATCAGAGTCAGTTCCGTTAACATTTGGGCACTCATCACTTACGTCAGACAACAATGAAAAGGAATTTTTATGGATGAAACTAGGAGAGGACCAACAATACCAGGAATGATATTTGGGATGCCACATTGGTCACATGTCCAAGAATAAGATGGATGTTCTTGAAGAATTTTGTACACCTCATCATTACCCATGTCAATATATGGCTTGTGGAACCAACAGTTACACATGTCGCAGGCAGGAGCTTCCTGGCTGCACTCTGCAGCCTTTTGACAGATTACACAGGCGTATACTTTGGTTAGGCCCAGGATTAGGATGGATGTCTCCCGACTGTGACAACATGGCATATGTTTGAGCCACAATTGCAAGTTTACAAATCAAGGCTAAACTCTTTGATGAAGGGTGGAGTGATGGTTCCCAGAATATAGTCTGGTGTGATTACAGAAACTTTACTACATGTACATGTATATGGGTCATTCCATGAAGTTGGTACACTTTTTCACACAAGTTGTGAAATTTTGAGGATTTCTTCACATTCACAGTTATTTATATACCCAAAACGGATTATGTGTGTCCGAGCAGCACTAATACCCAATTCACAACATGAATTTTACAAATCATATGTATTTTGTTCATACACGATGAGGATAAACTATCACACTGTAACAGGACACAAGTCTTTTGGTGTCCCTGTTACATGTGAAACCAGTACCATATTTTTTCCATATCTTAAGAACTTTCTTCAACACTTTCTTTACTAAACCACATTCTGTGTACTTACAGACAGCAATATTGAACAAATGGAAGTCAGACGTTTGCAATTGAAATTTACAGTGATATGGTACAAATAAGCTATGGGTTTTACATGTAACATGGACACCGGTGTCTATGTTACATGTAAAATCCACAAAAAATCATATTTTATGCCTCATATCTACTCAAGAGGTCTGATTTTCATATCTTTCCATTAGAGATATATATCCTTAACTAGTTCATAAAATGCAGACATGTTCAAGGCAAAGCAATGGAAATATGTGAGAAAATGTGTTTTACGGTTTAACATGTAACACGGACACCATTTTTTTTTCATTCACAGAATGACCCATAGGCCTATATCTACCAGCTTTCTTAGAAGAATCGCAAGTTTCATATCCTAATAAGACATGTACTTATAAGTTTATAAAATTAGTAACAATTAGACAAATTAATAAAAGCAGAGAGAATATAATGACATTTTAAGGTACTGGTTTCACATGTAACAGGACACCAAATTTGGAGGAATGTCACACAAAAATGTTTGACGTTCGAGTGTGAAAAAACAATCCAACGAATCCTTTGTTGGACTAGTGCAACTACTTATATCCAGATCAGGGAAAACTTATAAAGGCAGAAAATGTATTTGTTAGGGTTTAAATATTGCCCTTTTTGGCAAAATGTCACACTTTATGTACCCAACTTCATGGAATGACCCATATCTGGCAGTAAAACATCTACACGGATGGTAATTTAGGCCACAGTTTAACATTCTAAGATGAACATCAGTTGCAAGGCGAAAAACTGTATTGTTCAAGTTTATACAGTTGATCAGATAGAGCAGGATTTTAAGCCGTGGTATGAATACTGTACGGGCGCTATAATCTGTATGTTGGCAGCTCCAAATTTGTCAGTAACATTGTTCAGGGGGCACTCAGTCAGAAGTACGTACAGCCGTGGAGCACAATGTATCACGGAAGTGACAGTGTGGGGATCACTCAATGGGAACATGACTGTTTTATGAAATGAAAATGAATTCCCTGGGAAGAGAAAAGGTGTGAAGAGAAATTCTCATTCCCAGGTTAACTTTCAGATAATGCAATTTACTGTGGTTCAACTGGTAGAGCATTAGTATAGTGTTCTGGAGTTTGCAGGTTTCTTTTGGTTTCTTTGATGGAATATCAGGGTCACCGTGTGTCTTTAAAAAGTCAAGTCTTAAATTGAATTATTCAAATTTAAGGCCTTAAAAAGCATTAAAAAGTATTAAATTGAGTTCTCAAAGGTCTTTAAAAAATTGACGAAGTGAGTAATTTATTTTCCTATACATCAGCTTATAAATGGCGATCACACATACAGCGTGTAAAAATATTGGAAAAATGCGTAGTGAATTTTTCCGTAAAATTGATCGCAATTGGCAGACATTTACTGAGCGTTCCATCCTCGGGATCCGAAATCCACATGCAATCCACATGTACCATCATGTGCTACCAGTCGTCAGCATGTTGAATGTATGGTAGATGCACATAATTAGTAGGCCCAGATTGGAGTAGTTTGCGGCTGGAAATAAGCTTAAGCATTAATCCCTGACACGTCTGAAATACGAACAGAGCTTTTTTTGTACAAACGTGTACGTTGTGCTTGTGATCAAATACCATACAGTCGGACTGCAGGAAAAGCCACAAGTTGCCTGATTTTTGGAGGTTTCAGATTGCAATGCTTTCAAAATTACAATGATGTGGATGACAATGTGGATGACAAAGAGAGCATACATTGCATAAAAGATGATTTTCACTGGCACTTCCGAGTGTGGGAAGAAAAAGACAATAAATACAATTTTTTCCCAGACGTATGGATGTGACGTGAGTGAAGCTAGCTAGAGGTTGTGCCATATTTTAAATTTTAGTTAGTCTTTAACCCTACAGGTCACCTAAAGCTACAAAATACTACTAGTCGTAAAATGTATTATGTAGTACTCTCACCTACATGTACTAGTAATTTTTAGTATTTGAAACTTTACCCCAAAAAGTGTACATACTTACTAAGGTTGCTCGGTTTAGAGGAAAAATGTTTATCATAAAGACGGAAACATAGTATGAATTACTAGTTTTCAGAGATGATACATTTTTTTATGTATGTATCTTATAATTAGCCATCTAATTCATTATATATTTTACCCAGTAACTTAACTGTATTACATAGAAGTACATGTAGTATTTTATAGTTGCCAGTATCTAGACTGCTGTCATTATACACCCATTCATCAGTCACAGAGAGACTCAGTGCTACAAAATACTAAGTAGTATTCTGTACATGTAGTACTCAGTTCTGCCTAGGACGTTAGGGTTAAAGTGCTACAATGTACATGTACATTGTACCTTTAATATTTTTTGTTGTATCACTATAAACAAGGATTGTCTGAAATTTTGTTACGGTCAAAATGTTCGACATGTGATCATACATGTAGACTTATGTTTCAGATATTTAATGTCTTAAACATAAACAGGGATTACAAATCAGACATTTAAAATGTCCGAAACGTAAAATATGAACCTGTTGTTTACATGTACATTTTGGACAAAAACGTTTCAGGCATTTCTGGTGTATTTGATGTAAATGATGCCATAGTCGTTTTTACAAACTTTGCATAAACTTCATAGACCAATTAAATTACAATATCCGAGACATGATATGACACTTTTCTTCCATTTTTACCCTCTGGATGCATGGTTGTGTTCATACACTGGGGAGAGGGAAAACACCCAAGTTTTACACATAAATGTTTTACAGGCCTATTGAATGAATTGTGTTGCAGAGTAAACCAATCCGTCACACAGCGCCGATTTTCAGTCAGTTTGAGACACTAGGTCTTCGTGCTCCATCCTCTATATCTGAAGTACCTGATGCTATTGACCAACTCGGTGCCAAGAAGGTAAGTTCATTCATAGGTTCCCACCAGACTTGTCAAAACTCGGCTTAACCCTTACAATACCAAGCTGTTTTTCATATGAGTTAAATGTTGTGTACAGTATTCTGTAGAATGCCATGGCCCAGTGGTTACAGTGTTCGACTCATGTGCGATGGTGCGTGGGTTCGAACCCTGCCAAGAACATGGTGTTTGTACCCTTGGGAAAGACACTTACATGTAACTACAATTTCCTCTCTCCACCAGAAGTATAAATACTTTTATTTTTTAAACGTTTAAACGAAAAATAATGCAAATCCGTTTAAACGGAACTCAAATTTCAAAAATGGGACCTTGTATTTACGCAATCTACATGTACCTTCAAGTTTTATTTACAAAGAATCTACGATCATTGTAAATTTATTTAATTTACAAAGCCTTTTGTACTTGATAACATTCCAAGAAGTTTAATTGATACATACATCTCTCAATGACCGGCAACTATCTGTCAATGATACAAGGTGTACATATGTATACAATTGTCAGTGTTTGATGTTTTTAATACGCTGCTGGGCCAAGATTAATGCTTGGCGCGGACGGCACCTATCCTACGTCCTAGTGTAATTAGTCCGATTGAAATACATGTAATGTGTTAAATTAGGTCTAGCATAAAATCCGGTTTTAACCTCTACTACGAAAAACAGAAGATACATTTAATAAATTATTTGGACTTGGCAATATCCCTCAAATCGTTTATCCATGTGCATACACAAAACGGGTGAAATTTCATGTTCATTTTAGTTTCCAAGCTCATTTCTTCGTATAAAGTTTTCCACGGTCTTTGAAAAAATGCCCAAGTATAATCCCAACTAGAAAAGAAGCCCTTCCAGAGAATGATTGACAGCCCCTTTGTTCAAACTGATACAGTGTGTCTCTTGTTTATTACAAAGTACATGTACACATGTATATGGTTCAGCTGTAGGCCTGGAATGAGGATGTGCCCCTAGTTTATAATGGGGATGTTCCTTGCTAATGGACAGTGATGATAATATTTCAGTCCATTAAATGAGCCGTTTTCCAGCAAATAAAGACGTCATTGGTTGTGGTTCCTTCTATGTGCAAGCTGGAGACATTGTCAATTGGAATTCTCAGCTGGCTGAAACACGGGTGGATACATATGCAAACACACGTGACCGCAGTTACCGCACAAATGCTGGGACGAGCGGCAGCCTTTTTGCAAGTGTTGACCAAGGGGATAAAAGTGTGATGACCCGGTCTTTACCACGTCAATAATAACCGAGGAGGGGCGTGACCGCTGTTAATGGACCGAGCCGAAGGCAAAACACATGCGCGTGAAGGCGCTCCGCGCCTGTCTGTCGCGTGCGCGTATGCACACGCACGGGATGCAGCGTTTTATACACGTGGATTAGCGTTGTCTTACATTATGAATTCAGTACATCTTGTGCGCGCACATACTACGCTCTCCCTGTTGCGTATCGGCTGAGAACAGCTGGTTATGACGCGCCGTGTTTAAACAACTTCCAGCCGTGTTTAAACAACCGTTTAAACACACCCACGTGACAGGCTCTCGACCAAAAGGGATAGTGAAACTCACTGAGGCATTTATGAATACACGTTTAAACGCTACCGGAAAGTTTTGCTAAACGTTTATCAAATTAAATGTAAATTCCCATCCTTAATGGGTACATGTACCTGAGAGGGTCGAGGCCAATTAAGCGCTGATATCGGCTGTGCCGTGGTCCAGGGCCTGATATAAACGGAGTAATAATTGTAAAGCGCTTTGAGATCGTTGATACGATGGAAAGCGCTATACAATGTATAAGCATAACAATTATTATTATTCTCTGTTCAGTCGGGCATACATCACTCAAGCAGAAAAAAAACCAGCTGATTTTGTGTGGTTATCATCATGATGATGTAATCAATCATTTCATTGTCAATTGTTGATTGGAAAGGAAAATGTTTATTTTTTCCTCGGGAAAACTGCTCTTTCATATGGTCTAAAAATAGAACTCATACACTGTAGCTGCTAATAAGAAAGTTTTTTTTTTTCTCTTGTGGCCCAATTAGCCAACAGGAAACTGTTGCTCCATACCGCAAAAGGTACAGGAATATTTCAAAATACACATATTTGTTGATATCTCCATCTTTCACGTAGATGAAACGTCGACGCGAGTGGCAGCACTTCCCATCTTTTATGGCATCTTTGGTCATGTGTTCCTTGCAGAACTGGTAGAGAGACTGGCTGTCGTTAACAATGATATCTGGTTGTGACTTCACAGCTCTAGTCTGGATACACTGCTCTTTACAACACCCCCTTTACCGTCACAGGGACTTTTTCCATGTCGAGAGCCAAAGAAATGTCTTTCTACGACTGTTATGTTAAGGTCTTGGGTTCCGAAGGAAATGTCTGCGAAACCAGTGCGTGATTTATACTGTGCAGAACATCCATCTGAACTAGCTTCTGCAGTTTCAATCCCCGATCTTCCTTAAGATGTCCGACTGCCTTGGAGATGAAATGAGCCACAGCATGCGTGTCGTGCACCAGTGATGATATTGACTGCTTCTCTCACTGGAGTAGGATCAGTGCAAGTTTTGGAATTGCATTTGTTAAGCAGCGGTAAAACAATGTGAAAATGCTCTTTCCATTGGCGTGAAGGGTGAAGTATGACACAAACACTGCAGTTTGTTGAAATGTCACACACGTTTTACATGAAAACCGTGCATGCAAAGCATAACGGCATGTCGCGTGCGACTAACCGTGCCAGCCATACACCGCGTACCGCAATACCTTACACATACATACATGTACAGTACAGTGTACGAACCCGTACTTTGGGTCTTTCCAAGATAATGGGGGTATTTGACATAACACAGAAGTGAAAATATTAAGTAGTTGGTTTGACATTTATTTCTTCACATTGTTTACTCTCATCAACTGATCAGGAAAAGATAAGGTTTAACTCAACAAAAATGTTAGTCTGTCAAAGTTGGGAAATCATGGAGGGTAACGCTACGAACGGGGACAGAAACAGGCACACAGAAGGGAAATAATAAAGTCTCAGTATTATTTGCCAGAGTTTGACATTCTACAATGATAAAAAGTCAACACAGTAGTAGATGTTGGTTATGGAGACATCATCAAAACTAGTGACTGACATAAATAAAGTATATTGCTGTGTGAAAAAAAAATCGAACTCTGTATTTCTATCAAGCATATCTTAAAGCTTTTCGTAAATGAAGACCATTTATCTGAGAGACAAGTTGAATATAAATTTTGCCATACCTTATTATTGTTTTCTCAAAATAACACTTGGAATGGTAACGTTGGTAACGGGGACAGACTCAATATCAGATTCCCTCCTCGTGCTAATTGTGCACACATTACCTTTAAATTGGTAAACATAGCAATTAAATAAAATGAATGAAGTAATATTTGTGGCTATGCTCCTGCCGAAGTCATGTATAGCCTGATGTAGACAACATCAACACCCTGAAACGTCCAGTCATAATTAATAACCATTAACAACTCAAATTTAACAATTAACATCAAACAAACCATAATAAGGGAATGATGTGTGTTTGGCCGGTTTTAAACACTATGTTTAAGACCAGTAATTGAGTCTGGATGCTGATAATTACCTGAGCCGAAGGCGAAGATAATAATCAACATCCAGACTCCAACCGGTCTTAAACATATTTATTCCCATTCATAGATTTCAAAATTGAAATTCACATTACATTTTATTAAAATTGAAATTCACAACATTGATTTTATTGAAAGTCAAAAACTGGTTCTTCGAAGTACTGACATCTTCAAAAAGAACGGGGAGTGGCAAAAGCTGGAGGATGCTGCTTTAAAGTTCAACTGAGATGTCTGGTGGACATTTGTAGATGAGAACAAAGTGACAACCCTAAGAACGAAGCAGCAACACTAATAAGAACCAAGCCGCAACACTAAGAACTAAGTCTGTTTGTACTGGAGATGCACTTCATCAGAACCGATATTCACAATTCTTAAAGTGTTGAAATCTTCAAGAAGAACAGGGAGTGGCAAAAGCTGGAGGATGCTGCTTGTAAGTTCAACCGAGATGTCTGCAGTAGGTAGCCATTTGTAGATATCTTTCTTAACGGTTTCCATGTACTGGAGCTGCACTTCATCAGAACCGATTTTCTTTATGATCTTTAAGGTGTTAAAAGTGAACTTATCACGTTTTATATTACGTGAAAAAGGTTGCCCTTTGTTCACTTTTCACGTTTTTCGTTCCAACAAAAGGTTTTCACGTATTCGGGCCTCACAGTGTAAGGTAGGGAGGAAAATTAATATTATTTTTCTTTCAGTTTTTACACTTCTGACATGTTGATGATAAGAGGGCAATAACTTTGGGATATGCCAAGTCAGAAAACCCTGTTTTATGTAAGGGGAAATTCCTCATCAGGAGTACAAACTATGCAATGATTAATGATTCTGTTCTTTCATACCTCGGCAACAAACGTCGCGTGCCTTTTCCCAATTGGCAGTTGAACAAGGACAAACTGCCCCTCCTCGTATGCAGGCTGCACTACTGCAACTGGCTGCACTTCCGCTGGCTGCTCTCCAACTGGTTCCCTAGCAGGTTCGGGTCCCTTTGCTGTCTTGGCACTTGGAAATTCAAATTACACAGAAATATTTTAAAGTGCCAATTTTTAACAGCCTATATCTCTGTGATTTTTACTTTCAAGGAATGGAAATAAAGTTGTCATCTCAATTGAGTAAAGTTCAGAAAACAAATCCAAATGAAACACAAAATGGTAAAATAATGTAACAGTAATGGAAAAACATTACCTTTTCCATGTAGCTTTCGGCTGGTCCATTTATTCACATCACTGTTGGCACATCTCTCGCCACTCTCTTCATGCACAAGCATTGCAGAAACATGATAATTGCCTTGACATGACCTTATGGAGCGACTCCTTTTACAGCATGAAGCTTTCTGGTTCCGGGAAGAGTTGCAACTTTTGTCCTGTCTGGCCGATTTCTGTTGATATCTCCATCTTTCACGTAGATGAAACGTCGACGCGAGTGGCAGCACTTCCCATCTTTTATGGCATCTTTGGTCATGTGTTCCTTGCAGAACTGGTAGAGAGACTGGCTGTCGTTAACAATGATATCTGGTTGTGACTTCACAGCTCTAGTCTGGATACACTGCTCTTTACAACACCCCCTTTACCGTCACAGGGACTTTTTCCATGTCGAGAGCCAAAGAAATGTCTTTCTACGACTGTTATGTTAAGGTCTTGGGTTCCGAAGGAAATGTCTGCGAAACCAGTGCGTGATTTATACTGTGCAGAACATCCATCTGAACTAGCTTCTGCAGTTTCAATCCCCAATCTTCCTTAAGATGTCCGACTGCCTTGGAGATGAAATGAGCCACAGCATGCGTGTCGTGCACCAGTGATGATATTGACTGCTTCTCTCACTGGAGTAGGATCAGTGCAAGTTTTGGAATTGCATTTGTTAGTACATGTATGCAATTATTGGATGGTGAGTTACTTGCATTTGATACCAGTGGGCAGATTGTACCTCTTGCTGAAGTAGACACTGGTAGTTTTCAGCAAAGTCCATCACAGTAATGACATCATCTTGAAGTGGTGCTCTTATACACTTGTAGAACTGGATCTGTTGCATTTGGCCTCGAACAAGTGCCTGGAGAATGTTGTCATCTCCTGAAGTAATTCATTATTCCCTAGCATCTTTCCAGAGCCGGTCTGAAATTTTGCGCTTTCCACGTGGAATTATAATTGATGTGATTGGTCAATAATTCACAAGCTGCGTTGACGCGATTCGACCGCGACAGGTCAATTCCTCGCCGATCAAGAGTTTCTGATTTTTTGGGGGCTTGGCATGCTCTTGTTATTAGGGCGTGGACAACATCAGCATATTTTGATGCAGATGTTGGCATCTTTGATCTTGCCCAATAGACAGCCTGACGTTTTGCTGCAGGAGAAAAGTTGTCATCACTGCATCTCTCTGGCCTCTCCTTCACAGCCTGTCCTGAATCTGTTCCCGTTTCTGTTGACAGCTTCATTTTCCGTTTTTATTCACGGTCCTTTTCTCTGATCCTCCTCTTCTTTTGTGCACTAATCGTTGCGCTTTGTTCACGTTTCCTCATCTTCCAGCATGTGGTGCAGGTGCAGGTGCAGGTGCAGCACTAGTTTAAGCCTTTTGTAACATCCAGTGTTATGACAAGTCCTATATGTAATACAATCCATCGCAAAAAGTCCGCTAATAAACCAAAAAAGTCACCATAAGTTCTCCCTGCTAACGGAGACAGACGAGGGCTTTCTATCTCTGTACGAGCGTAGACACCCCCACACAACAGCGGTTCGGTCCTGTAGACTTTCCCCGTGAGAAATACTGAAGTATTCCCTCTAAAATTCTATATGAAATTGATTGTAGGTAAATAAAAAACGTACCCTCCAACGTATACCAGTGTGCAGAGAAGCTGATTCTGCAAAATCACGGCACAATTTAAGAACTATGTACTATGCCCGTAACAAGAACCACGCTCGTAATTCCATGGACAGACATCGATCGTCGAGGCACAAAGATGTGGAGAAGCTACATGTAACAATGGCAGGTAAAGTGGAAGTTTCTGGATGTTCCCGGATGTAGCTCGAGTCTGCGCAAACGATGTTGCATGTACTTTGCAAGGTGCGGCTTTCGTGTTTCGTTTTGTTGTCGTTACGAACATTGCTACATTTTTTAGCAGAGAAACAATGTAAAACCACAAAAAAAAACAATCAAAAACATCACAAATATATTTTTCTTACACTTACAATTTTAATCTTTTCAAATATCAATAAGTAGAACAAATACATGTACATTTTAACATGTCATAAATCACCACTGTATGCAGTGTTATGTTTGGGCTGTATTTTATTATGGTGGAGATTTTTTCAGTACAGCGATCAGCTGCCGGTTACTGAAGGACGACTTTAAACATGTGCCGACCATTGAATTTTGTAATTACTTGTTTATACTTTCTAATAGCTTACCGAATTCTAGAGCAACAGCTGGCTTTTCTCTTCTATTCCTTGGGGAAATAATAGCCACCTGTCACTCTTCAACATAAAGCTGCGGCCGTTTGGGAATTACAAACAGCCCAACAATGTTCGGTAGGTTTTGTACACAAAATTTGGTAGCCAAGGATGGTGTTCGGTATAGCGGCGTTTGACTGTAATAGGCGTGGGCAACGAGTGAATTTCAATAGTCGCCGCGACTATTGAAAAATAATCGCGACAAGTCACCAAGTTGTGACAAATAAAGAAGGTTGGATCGATCATCGTGTATTGTTACTATACGAAAATATCATCTTTTATTTCACATACATCATACATGCATACTCGCCAGTGAAATAAAAAAAACAATCCTTATGCTTTACATGAATAATCATACATGTACATGTTTGTCTCCAAAAATCAGGGTTGCATTTTGGGGATCATAAGGGCGTCCCTTTTTTATTTCTATGGTTCTCGTATTTTTAGCGAGCTGCGAAAAAAGAAGCAGATGCGAGCCTATATGTAATACCAATTTCTGTCCTGTCTGTATGGCCGTCCGGCCGCATTAAAATGTTAAAGTTTTTGCTTGTAGCTACTTTAGTCCAAACATGCAGTTAATCAGGTCTAAATGTTATAGTTTTAATTGAGGAATTTTAAATAATTTTTGTTTTAATTGTTACATCCCACTATGTAATGGATGTACTGTACTTTTATTTCCATATAACCTATTTGTAATTTTCTGAGAGCACGCATTTAGGTGATGTGGAGTGATGTGGGTAGGGTGCCATGACATGATGTGGGGTAGGGTGATGTGGGGTAGGGTGGTGTGGCCGGGGTAGGGTGATGTGGGGTAGGGTGCATTGATGTATGGTGCAAGGTAATTGGTTGACCTATTGGTACAGTGTATTGGCATATAAAAACCTGACACACTCCACCATGATGCCCTTTTACCTCAAAATATTTCAAATTTGTTATTTTGTTATATTAAAATGGATAGAATGAGATTCGGGTGGAGATGGGATGGAATTAATCAATATTGGTTGTAGTGAGGGTGGAGGGGTAAGTAGTGTGGGCCTCCCCTCCCGCCTTTGGCAGGGAGCCATGGCGGCTTTGCCTAGTTTTCAGCTTGAAGGAGAGTCACTCTGTCGAAAAATAGAATGCTTGTTGAACATGTCTACATGTACAATCTATGTCACAGATTTGTCTATTTGGAGGGGTAATTGTAGGAATCGATCTGATCCAATTAAGTTTCAAATAAACAAAAGTGCATGAATTTGGAACCCATCTGTCTCTCCAGTCCACTTCCTTCACAGGGCAAACTGTGTAAACTGTACAAAATGTACGTGATCGCGGCGCATGCAAATGTGAGTTGTGACATGCCGAACACTCGTCGCCGAATAACGACTAGTCGACTATCTGAAAATTAATAGTCGCGACCACCAATGCCTTTTAATATTGGCGACTAGTTGCACTAGTCGCTAACGTCGTTTGCATGCTTTCGTTTGCATGCTTTCGGCGTAATAATACCACTGCCTGTGTTTTTTCCGATGACGTAATAACCCAATTTAAATATAATACCCGGTTTTAGTGAATACCGCGGTATACCGCGGTCTCATGAAAGGCAATACCGTCCAAGCCTAGTATTTCTCCACAGTTTTAGATGTTTACATGTTTTTGAAGAATTATTGTTCTGATCAAAAAATTAGCTGGCCTGACGTTTCGCAAGTTCTTTCTCAAAGGCAAATGACAGAGTACAAGAAACAAACATGTAGGGAACACACATGCATGAGGGGGTGGGTGGAGAAACACAAAAGAGGGATGCAAAGGAGCCTGGCAGTGGGTAAACATCAAAGGGAGAGGAAAGCACAGCCAGGAAGGCAGGAACAAAGAAGTGTGGTTTTGGAAGGGATGAAGGAGGGGAGGGATTAAGATGAAGGTTGAAGCTGGGGAATTGGACAAAGGAGTGTGGTAAGGGGCTGGAGGGGGGGGGGGGGGGGGGGGGGGGTTGAATTGAAGGTGGAATAGGGCAAGAGAAGGAACAAAGAGAAGTGGCAAGGATAAACAGGAAATGGAAAGACAGCCCCATTTGGCCAAAAAAACCCAAGAGGGTTTGCCAGGAGGATAATCTGTAAACAAATGACAATGGGGGAAAATTAAAAGTTAATCATTCCCTTCCTGGATGTTGAGACCATGTGGTTGAATAGTCCGAAGACGTTTCATCCAAACTTTCTCTCGGCTGAGGCGAACTGAGTCCTTGCGGTGGAAAAGTGATTCTATGCCCTGTAGAATCATATCAGAAATGGAATGGTTAGGCAAGTTGAAGTGATGACCAACAGGGGTGTCCATTTTCCTGGTGTTCAGTCGATCGATGGCCATAGAAACGCTTTTTGAGCGTGTTCTTGGTCTCTCCGACATACTGGATACCACAAACCTTGCAAGAAATGAGATATATGACATTAGAGGTGTTGCAAGTAATGTTGCCATTGGTTCTGTGAGTAGTTCCAGATGAATGGCCAGAAAAGGAGTCAGACTCCTGCATGTGAGTCTGGCAAACAACACACCTGGAATCGCACTTAAAAGTACCATGCTGTATGGGAGGGGATGCAGCCAAGGTGGGGACCTCGGCTCGAACAATCGGGTCTCGTAGATTGCGGGGGCGCCTATAAGCCAATACTGGGTTGTCAGGGGCGGCACGGGCAAGGCGATCTGAAGTATGAAGGATATGATGGTTGTCATTAGTTATTTTACGAAGGGGAGGGAGACTAGGATGAAAGGTGTTGACCAAGGGAATCTTGGGGTCGGCATTAGTGCTAGGCGTCTTTTCCTTGAGAGCCAAATCTCTGGTGATAGATTTGGCTCTGGCGATAGCATGTTGAACTTGGCAACCAAGTTATTCTTCAGTACCTGTACATGATGGGAAAAGTCAGAATTATTAGAACAAATCCTTCTGAGTCTAAGTGCCTGGCTGAATGCTATGCCTGTCTTACAATGCCTGGGGTGACAGCTGGAGGAGTGGATGTACTGGTGGGTGTCTATCTGTGGGTTTAGAATACAGATCAGTGGTTACCGAGTTGTCTTCCTTGCGGATGGTGACATCCAGGAAGTTGGTCTGATGCACTGAATACTCTGATGTAAACTTGATGGTCCTGTGGAAGGAATTAATGTGATTAATGAAAGTCTCCAGACTGTCCTGATCACTGGTCCAGATGAAAAATACATCGTCAATATATCTCCACCATACCCAGGGGCGACATGGTGCTGAGGCAAGCATGCGCTCTTCGAGGTATGCAAAGGAGGGGGCCATGCGAGTGCCCATGGCTGTACCGTGTACCTGTAGATAGTGTTTACCTACGAAGGAAAAATTGTTCTTGGTTAGTACAAGTCTCATGAGGGTGCCAATATCACTGATGGGTGGGGTTGTGTGTCCTGCCTTGGCCAGGGCCGAGGAACAAGCACGAATACCCTCCTCGTGGGGGATGTTGGTGTACAGGGATGAGACGTCAAAAGTCCCAATGATGGCTGTGCTGGGAATCTTGTTCTTGATTCCTTCCAGCTTGCGCAGGAAGTCTGGGGTGTCATTAATGTACAATGGCATCTGTGGAACGAGGGGTTTGGTTCATTTTCTTGTCTACAAACCCAACCCACAAGAGAAAAAACATATTGAATCTTGAAAATGAAATGCTTGTTTAAGGAATTGATTTGAGTAACATGAATTGTTGATGATTTTAAACAAGTAACATTAAATAGATTTGGCTAAAAAAAAGCCAAAGTGGCCACAAAGTCGCTCAGATTGCACTGTACAGAGCATCTACAGAGGGCTTCGTGCTCACAGGGATCTCTCTCAAAAACCGGCTACTCATTTCTTTTCACCTGCTACTGCAAAATGTCTGAACAATTAGATATCCACAATGTACATGAATCCGGTGCAATTATGGAAAAATTCAAACACCAAATAAAGGAAACAAATCAGAGTACTTAAAACGTGCCTTAAATAAATATATGTAAGGCATGCTGTCAAAATACACCAGATATTTTGAAAGATGTGTTTTAGGGAGTATTTTATTGTGTCCAGCATGCGCGGAGATTTGTTGTTACATGTGGGGGGATGATTTTTGAAAGGCCATCCTTGTGTGGAGCGCGACATGGCACGGGGTCCAAGGGACCGCCTTAAGGGCCCCCTGGTGGGTTGCAGGCGCAAAGCCCTTGCTAGGGGTTGAGGTAAAGCCCCCTGGAGCCCCTGGGGTTTACACAATTTTAGGTGCAAAATTGTGTCAAAATTTAACCTTTTCTTGAGCTTGAATTGCAATAAATGACAATAATTAACACCTTCAAGCATTAAAAAATACAAAAGATATTCAAAACTCAAATTTCTCATCCAATGTATTTGGAAGCGTAAGCGTCTCTTTGCACAATGGAGCTCTGGTCACCTAGCAACACAAATATTGCCTATGCATTATTTTAAGAATAAACTATTTACAAAATGATTATTGCAAAATAATGCCTAGATGCATTTTGACAAAAACTATGAAAACATATGGTGGACAATGATGTATACTTGACGACATTATAACCGGAATGCCAGAGATGCAAAAATCAGGCTCTAACAAAAGTTCCCAAACACTTTTTTGCAGGATGCACAAACGTTTGTGTGTGAGTGCGCGCCGATTCCCAGTGAATGTCAGTTGAAGTCTGCTATCGGTATTTTAATTACATTGTATTACATGCGCCGCACGTGCGGTTGGCGCATAACAAAATCCGTTTGCCATTGCAACTTTCTATTGCCTTTGTTGGGTGTGTTAGTTGAGTGAAAACAATAAAATAAAAGGCCATCATCTTTGTTGGGATCTGAACTTTCGCGTTCTAATGTGGCAAAGACCGACTATTCCCCACCTTACTGTGCTTGTCGTGAGGCATAAACTGTCTATTTTCTAGTAATATTTTTAGCCATGTCATGACTACAAAAATCTAGACGGGGGCACACTCAAAACGGATACAATTTATCCGTTTTGGGTGTGCCCCCTTACGGCGTGGGGACGGGGCCCGCTTAAGGGCCCCAGAAAATGTTTGATTTTGGATGCTCCGTGGTGCAATCTAAGGCGATTCCTGACCACTATCACCTGACTTAAAAAAGAAAAAAGTTGTTAAGATTACATTATATATATATATCATTATGTTAGCCATTATTTTTTGGCCATTTTTTAGCCATGTCATGCATCACTACAAAAATCTAAGTTTCTCCCTCCCCCATTTTTGGCATCAAATTTGCAGTTTTTCCCCTTCATTTTTAATTTATCCGGAATTTTTTTGGTTTTAATTCAGTTCAGTTGAAGTTTTCAAGAAAAGGGCTTGATTCCTTGCCCTGTGTTAAAACCATCGGCAGATCGGCTGCAAGACATAATAGAGGATTTAGGCACATTTAGTCAAGTGATCCATTGTTTCCTGCTGGTTGGGGCCATTTAACCTGTAATAAACTCCCCAAGGGGATTATATGTTGAGATGCACTGCGTTTACACTAGATCCGGCAAAGGGATTAAAAGGGGATCGAACCCGGCAAGGAGGATTGAAGGGGGGTCGATGGACAGAGTTGAAATCCCAGGGATCTGGGAAATACTCCGGTTTTCTCTTAAAAGAGGGATTGAGTTCCATGGCATGATTGATAACCTTTTTTTTTCTTATTGCATTTTTCAGTAGTTTTATGCCAAAAAGTAGACACGGCAGATGTTTAATATCGGCGGTGGTATTTTTTTTAAGGAGGTTGCCCTTCTCCTCCCCTCCTTTTCTCTCACCTCCCCCTCTTTTTTTCCCTCTTCTTTTTTTTCTCTTTTTTTTTTGGACTCAATTTACCGGGGGGGGGGGGGGGGCACGTGCCCCTGTGGCCACCCCC